>VXBH01003700.1:179689-215148 GCA_013400035.1 Rynchops niger
CCCCCCCACTGCTGTCAGTGCTCGCGAAGCCCCCGTTAAATCACGAGGAGGAAGAGGCTGGCTGCCTGCCGGGCTCTCCAGGGAGCGGCTCCTCTCTCCTGCCCATCCGAGCATCCAGGAGGGAAGTACCTAACTGCACCAAGCTACTTAGAGGCCTCTGCTTTTCACCACCGCTCCTCCCCGCCGAAGGGGACCCGCCGAGATGCGCTGCCCGCACCGCCCGCCGCTGCCGCTCACTGCGACAGCGCCGCCAACCCCGCCCCTCGCCCCGCCCCTCCTCCTGCCAACGGTCACTCGGCGCGCCGTGCCAGCCAATCAGCCCTGGGGACGCGCTCCGCCCTCGCTCGTTATTGGCTAACTGGTGGAGCCGGGCCGCGCCCGTTGGCTTTTCCAAACGCCAGGAAAACCGGGAGAACCGCCCGCTTGTTTACCACACTTGCCCGTCTCGAGCCGGGGGAGCGCTTCGCCCCGCCCCTTTCCTCCAGCCGGCCTTCCATTGGCTGCGAGGCGTGCCCCATCCTTGCTGCGATTGGCGGACGGGGGGCCCCGCTCCTTTAAATAGGGTCTGAGGGGGCAGGTGGGTTCAGATCGTTGTGAGGGCTTGTCGGTGAGTTGTGGGATTGTGGTGCTTTCACTTCACCTCAGCTCCTGTGAGGGCTCTTGAGGGGTTGAATTTAACCGCGCAGCCCCCATAGCCTGCCCCTCGAGATCTGGCATGTGCTGTAGGGTCAAAACCCCCAGGAAGGACCATGTCCCAGGGGCCTGTTGTGGTGGCTCATCCCTGACCAGGAGCTGGGGCCTCAGAGGGAGGCTGGAGGTGTTTGGGAACCACCTTCCTGCACATAAAAATGTCCTTCCTGGGTTTTATGAGCCCGAAGTCAACTGTCGTGAAGCACATCTGAATCCCAAATACTTAAATCCTCATCACACACCTTAACCTTCCATGTACTGTACAAGAACTAACCCAATACGACAGTCACCCTTTGAGGTAATGCTATAGCAGAGGTGAAGATGAGGAACCAAAGCGTTTCTACTCATAAACGTTAAAAAAAAAAAAACAATGAAAAATCTACAGAATTAGCAACAAAAGAGAAAAAAAGGGGCACCGCCCAAAACCAAAGGCATCTGAAACTGCTCAGAAATGGGGCTGGATGGGCAGAGGAGGTGATCAGAGCTGGTTTTCGGGTGCTGTGAGGGCAAAGAGTCACAGCAGGAAGAGGCTCACAGGAAAGGGTGAACTGCCACCACCAAAGCATTGCTGTGACTAAACTTGGAAGAGCTAAAAGAGAACATTTTGTAGGCTGGAAAGGAGCTGGAGCTGCGAGGAAAGGAATCATCTGCTGTTTGCGTCTTCCTGTGCTCAGTCAGGTCCTTCGTCGTAAATAACTGAACACCACAGGAAAGAAATACCTGCTCCGATTGCACGGTCTGTACGTTGCCATTGCCAGGCCCCACATTTTGGACTGTACAGCTGAGAATCGGTCGTGTTGTCATTTTCCTGTGAAAAGTGCTATAAGCGATACAAAGCAGGCAGCAGAGCAGCTCTAGGAGCTGGGCTCAGGAGCCACTATCGACCTGGCTGTGCCCAAGGCCGGCCATCGTCCTGCCTTACCTTTCCCTACGCCCGCTGCAGGTTTTCATCGAGTCAAAATACAACTCAAAAGCAAGCCTTGCCTTGTGCTTTTAGCTGTCTGGTGACTGCCCAGTGGACCTTGAAGGCAACCACCCTCGGAGGCGAATTTGCATCTTGATTACTTGGTTTTTTGAAATGCGTCCTCTGAACCGTCTCCCCGTGGTTTTGGAGGCAGAGGGAGATGGAGACGTGGGCACCAACTCCCAGCCGCCGCGTGGGGTTGGGTTTCCTCCGGAACATCTGCTCGAGGATCTCCGAGCCCTCCACGCATCTGCTCTCCCTTCCTGTCCCTGGAGCTGCCCTACTGGGGAGAGGGGAATAGATTTGGCCGCTCCATTTTGGCAGGTCACGCTGGAGCCTCACTGAGCACAGCAGATGCTCCGCAAGCTCCTTGGAGCTCAGGGGAGCTCCTTACAAAGGATGGTTTAGTTTTGCTGCTTTGCACGCCTTTGCAGGGCAGCTTGGAAGGAGGAAAAGCCTAAAAGCCAGCTGCCAGCTCCATTATTTGGTGCATCGATGCAGTTGGGAGGGCTTTTACTGCTGCCCTGCCTTGCGCATTTATCAGTGGTCCCCCACGGGCCAGCAAGAGGCCATCGCTCCATGGGCTTCCATCATCCCACCACCTCACACCCTGCCTTGGCCTGCAACTGAATGGAAATAATCCTTCACCCCTCCTCCCATCTCCTGGTCCCTGGGGAGACCTCAAGCGGCAGGCTGTATTTTGTCTCAGCCTTACAAGAAAAACAAACCAACCAACAAACAAAAAGCCCCAACAAACCAAAAACCTCCACTGTCGCAGTGGTGGTCCCTTGATCTTCTTACGGACGGCCCCAGGACCGAAAAGGTTAGGTAGCTCTGCTTTCCGAGAGGATTTGGGGGCATCAAGGAGGATAATAAAATCTACAGCTGAGAACAAACCAAAGGGATAATAAAATAGACAGTTCTGAACAAACCAAAAGGCTGTGCCTAGCTCCTCGTTTTCTACAGCAGTGATAGAAAAGTTGAAGGCTTATCTTTTAATTAAGTTAAATTAAGAAATCTTTTTGTTTTGCTTTATGTTTAGCATAACATTGTCTTGAAGGTAAATGCTTAGAAATTAAAGGTTTTCTAAATTAGGTTAAATTAAGATATCATTCTTCTTAAAGAAGGCAAAGCATTGTCTTCAAGGTAAATGTTTAATCACATTTTTAAAGCCATTTAGTCTGTGTAATAATAAGACCGAGAGCCCAGTCTCTGTGTGTGACTGCTGTTCCAGACATAAGCCAAATAAATTGAGAAATTGGTGTTGAAGGAGTTAGGAGGCAGAGTGTAATTACTGGAAAGATGGGGGTCCTGCTGCATTATGATTCTTATTTTTAGCAGGACTGCAAGAAATAATTTGGAGAAAATTACTTTTTTTATGGCCATAAGAAAAATAGGGTTTAATATCTACCTTTCTGTGAGGAAGAAAACTACAGAGTGATAGATAATACTCGAGGCAAAAGAGTTTGGCAAGATAATTACGCTCAAGCCTCCAGCCTATCTTTTAGAGTAAGCTTGATATTTTTTTCCCCCCACCTCTCACTGTAGAAAATGCTCCCATTCTGGCTGCCGGAGTGGCTGGGATGTCTCTCCTGCTGGAATAGCGCTCAAGCTCTTAGCCAGAAAGCCCTCTCTGACTCTCAGAACCACTCAGACCTGTGATTTTTAGGCATCGTGGCCATGAAAGGATGGAGCAGGCAGATGGAAGAAAGTCTCTGTATTGCTGGCAGACAGCTTCGGAGTTAACAGAGTTAATTTACGGTTAAAAAAAAAAAAAAGAAGAAAAGACAACCAACCCAACATCCCAGTGTTGTTTCATTGAAGTGGAAAGGGACAGTACATTTAAATGCATCCTTAAAACAGGGCAGCCTCAGCATGTAAACAACATGCCTAAGCTTTGTTGATAGCTACTACAAAGTATAGATAGTGACAACAAAACCTGGTGAAATTGCCAGCTTTAAAAAGGACGGAATCCTTTACCTCTGAAAGAACAAGCACGGCAGTTGACAGAACAAGATGCCATCTTTTCAGCGCGCAGTTAAAAGATTTCTGACACTTTTACCGTGGCGCGGAGTCTCATTTGCGGCTCGGCTTTCCGAAGCCTCATCTTAGGAGCTGCCGAGCCGCCCGCTGGGACCGCAGGGCTCACGCCGAGTGGGATGCTGGCTGCTCCCACCCTGGGCTCTTACCCATACATGGCACATTTCTGGGGAGGACAAAGCTTCTGAGGCATCTTCCCTCTCCGTACAGCCCCAAGGCTGCTTTTCCTCGCCTGCAAGAAGCAATGTCTAACGTCTATTTAAAGGCTTAGATGTGTGTGGGCTGTCAGGCCCACTGCAGCGACCGTCATTTTGTGATCAGATACGGGGAAATCCATACATTTAAACCGACTGATACATTATGCAAACAGCTGCCCTAAACTTTGGCGAAGCGGGGCTCATCTACACGCAACGAGAATGAGCAAAACAATCCCTGATGGCTTGTAATGACTCAGGACAGAAGAAATCTGTCTGATATTGATTATTTTATGGTTTTAGAAATACAAGCAGAGGACACGAGGCTCCTGAGAAGCCTAGATAATTAGGAACTTCGTTATCTGCTATGTGAAAGTGGATTGCAGTTTGCCAGCATAGGCAGTAGCTTGCTTTTAGCCTAGGAGAGCGTGCTGCTGCCTTGTGTTACTTAAGGAACAGAGAGTGAAAAGCATGATTGCTTGTTAGATTAGACCGTGTGCTGATGGATTACTGGGGTTGGTAGGAGGTATTCTAAGACACTTGAAAGGCTAAATTGTATGGCAACCATGGCAATGTCACCTAGAGAGGGAGGATATATAGCCCAGATGACTTCAGCCAACAGAGTAAGCTCCCTCCAGCCGCAGCCTGGAGTACCAACTTATATATGGCGCGAGAAAACTAATGTGTAAACTGCGTGATAAAGTTGTAGAAAGACATATTTAAGGCATGACTCTTCGGAGCAGCCACTGTCGTCTTCCTCCTCCAGATGATCCCATCAGCATCTATTGACCACCTTGTGCTGCCAGGGAAGAGGTTTGCAGGCTGCGAGTAACAAGAACAGATAAACTAGTAGTGGGTTTTGCCCTGGTTTCATTGAGTTTGTGCTGTGCAGGCGTACAGTTTTCACATGATAATTTTCATGTGCTAAACCTGCAAAGTGAGGGTCTATTAAGCCCCCTCATCTTTTTACCAGTGAGGAGTGAATGGCAGATGCAGAGAAGGCAGCTACCTTCTCCCTATGAAGTGGTTCAAATGCAGCTACAGCCAAATTCAGAATACAGAAAATAGCATATTTAGCCCCAAACCTCTGAATTGAGAAGCATCATCACACACCGATCTGCAGGTTTGGCTGATTTTCTTTTAACTCCACATTCATACATACAAGATATTAATTATCTGAATTAAGGCTCGCATTCAGGGATGCAAGGAAGCCTCGCCGAGAATTCAAATGGCAGTTCTCTGCTAGCAGGAGAGAGAGAGACATCCGCACAAGATAAACCTACCACCACCTCAGCCAGAACTACCAGTTTTCTAAAAAAAAAAACCAAACAAAAAACAAACAAACAAAAAAAAACCAACCAAAAAAACCCCAAACCAAAACAAAAAAGGTATTCACATCTGAGATAACAATCTGTTCTGTGTCTCTTAAACCAGAATTGGGTAGGAATGAGCTTTCACAAGAGGGAGAATCTTGCTTAATTATGGTAAAGGTCTATGTCTCAACAATCCTACCTCTTCTGCATCAGAGAAAATATAAAACAAGATGAAAAATAGCGCAAAAGGAGAAACACAGCATAAGGTGCATGGAGGAAAGAGCGGAAACAGTTCTAAAACCGTTCTAGTTTATTACTTTCTCGTAACACCTTGTGGCTAAGGTATCAGGCTGCACAAGTTGGGTTTTTTCATTAAAATTGGCATCATCAGAACGACTGTATTCCATTTTCCCCTACTTCAGTGAGATAAGGCCCACCAGAACGCAATGAATTTGCTGTTGTAAATGTGGAGCAACATCCTATTTTAGATGGCTTCAGAAATAAGATCCCAAGTGGAAAACATCTAAGAATAAGTTTCAGAAAAAGAGTTGACTTGTCAGAAAAAAAAATGTAGTTCAGGCTAACTAGAACTGCAGACAAACGGGTAAGTCACTGTCCGATGTTTCTGTCTTTAGATTGGATTCTCTCTGACACTGTGAAATCCTTGATGAACTCATCGGATCAAACCTTCAACCCCTCTCGATTATTTTCCTGCGCTACTGACGTGATGTAGAGAGACCCTGAACCTGCTGCGGAGACACTCCCCTGCACAGGGTAAGCGAGAAGCCTGCGCCATTACAGAACGAGCACCTTCCTAAGGCAAACGGATCCATCTTGCAGAGGAAAAAAAAAAAAAAAAAATATTTTCCTCCTTCCCTTGGTGCCAAGCTCATTTCCCTTCAACTTTAATGCTTTTGAACTAGGCCATTGTGAGCCAGGCCAAGAGAAATAAAGACGCCTTAGAGCATTTGGATGGGATAACGTAAATATTTCCATTATAGGGAAAAAGAAGCATTTCCAAAGAGTTAAAAGTCATTTAAACTATGTGGCGCAATGAAAATTCCAGCTCATGGTGCTATATATTGGCCATCCTCAGGTGACCACTAAGGCTCTGTTAAAATCATTTGTCAACTGTGCAGTAGCTTACACCGGAGGGTAAAGTAGGTCAGTAGATGCCCTTTGGGCAATTATATTGAGATTAATACACACGTTCCAGGGTATTTTATTGGCACTACCCAGATGTTACCAGCCTCTTCCTGCAGTGATCTGAAGCTGCCAGGTTATCGATTGGGATAAATGCCTCGTGTTTGGGACAGATCCTGGTGCCTGGCAGGTAAAGTCCCTCCCCAGGGACTTTCGAGGTAAGCGGAATTTAAACCTCTTTCAAAGAGGTCAATAGCGCGTAGGGGAAAAAAAAAAAAAAAAAAAAAAAAAGAAAAGAAAATCTAAGGTTAATGGGGCAGATGTTCCGGCAGCTAAATATATTTCTATTCCCTGTAGAGAGGAGTAAAAGTTGTTGAAGCGCTTTGCTATGCATTGCTTTGCCAGATTATAGAATTACCCTTTTCCCTATCCAGACATTAACCGATACAGAAAAACAGAGATCTGGTGGAGTTCACGTTTCCAAAGTGGGAGCTCCCGTGTCAGATCATTAGTATCCAGACAAGAAATATGAGTTCAGATTTTAAACGATCATGCGAAAGTCATAAGCTAAAGCCATAAAAGAAGAACCTACACTTCGCAGATATGCTGGTGTCACAGTCCTCTTTTGCAGGTTATTTTTTCCCCCTGAAAGCCAGGATTGTTGCTCTATTTAAGAAAACAATAATCCATTTCTCCCCCAAGTACCCTATTCCCCTGTAAGCCAAAATGCACCTCGGTCGGTTGCCTTCTTTCGGCTGGGTACTGCGCCGTGTTTCCTGTAAACACTGAAATACAGAGAGGGCTCCATGTAGCCCTGAATAACTTTTAAGTCACCTTCAGGCTGAAGTTCATCTGTCCCAACCTGAGAAACAGGTCACTCCTACCATCGCGCAGATGAATCACTCTCTGCGCTATATTTATACAGGAGCCTGGGATGGTCTACACCAAACTGTTGACATTTTGCCAGTTTAAGTCTGGGGGAAGAGAGATCTCCTGTCTGACTTGTGGCACATGAGAAGTGCCCTCCTCAGTTGCCTTTCAGTTTTTCCTGCATCTCTACAAAATAAATTTTATGTGCTGAAGCCCTATGAAAGAGGAAAATGCTCCTCTTTACCTGGTGTCTCCGGGTGGTACCAGCCCAGACTCATTGTCCCATCATTCTCCATCTGTTATCCAAGAGATCCCATGGAATGACACATGTCCTGCTTGGATCCATAGACCCAATTACATTTCAGGGGACGTTTGTCTTCCCTTTTCCTACCTTCAGCTTGTAGATAGGGCAATGCCTAATCCGCACAAGGGAACAAGAAAAATCGTCCTTGGATCCTTGTCCAGGCTCAACAGATCCTCTTCGAGGCTCCTAAAAACCTTTGATAGGTTGATACTTTCTCCCTCTCCCAGTACACGTGTCTGTGTGAGCAACTCACACTGTGGCCGGCCCAAAAGAGGGAGTAAAAAAAGCATTTATGTTTCTGTGCCTCAAGCTGTTGTGTATTAGCACACATTTTTAAATACCGGTCTCCCATGGGCTGCACCAGCCGTGCATGCTGCATACGGATTAAAAAGGCTCTGACCAGGTGGCCAGGCTGTAAAATAGAAAATGAGAACTGGCGTAAATAACAAATATGGGATTATAAAAATACCTGCCAGGTATCAGACGTGCAGGGGAGGGGGGAAATCAAGTTGTTCTGGGGGAAGAGAGAGATAAGGAAATTAGTGTTTCAGGGCAGTGTCCTCCCGTCCCTGCTTCGGAAAGGAAATAAACCCCAAAGAATTCTTCGTCAAGATGTGAAAGGTGTGACCTGTGGGGACACAGTGTCCTCTTGCCTGGTTGATGGGTTTCTGGTGGGCAATGGCGATAGTCTTCATGTTGCTGATATCCCCCCAGGTTTTGCGGCTCTTTGAAGCCAGAGACACCCAGGACAGGCTGAGCTTCCTTGGAATACAAGCCCATGGACTGTGCACGCTGTATGGGGTATGGAGTTAGCGCAGCCAGTGCCGAGGCCACCTTCTTCCAAGTACCTTTGTAGGAGTGAGCTACCACTGCAGGGAGGTTGTAATGGCTCATTTTCTTGCTAGTTGGCAGGGGAAAAGCAACGTCACCTATGCTGATCTTGGAAGGTTGTTGCTCTGTGTCCTCTTCAATTCGCCGGGTGATTTTTCCAGCCACCGAGTCCCTGGTGGCCCCAAAGGAGGGCAGCCGTACACGTGCACCCCGAGCGCTGGGACTCCTCGCCTGCGGGATCGGAGGAGCATCGTCACCCAGCAGCATCTCAAACCGGGTCTGGAAAGAAGCCTGCAGAAAGCAGGGAAGCTGGCGTGCACTTGCCAAAGACAAATTCAGCTCAGCCTTTAATGCTTTGTTAATGGGCAGCTTCCAAAGCCCTTCCCTCAACTTGCTCAGGGCTCTTTCCATTTCAGCCTAGAAAATCCTCCAGGCACTGGCGTCAGAAGCTCCCAGAGATAAAGCAGGAGGAACTTCAGCCCTCAAATAGCCATTGCTGAGAGCCGTCCTGGAGACAAGAGGAAAAACCCAGGGATGGATGATCAAATGGTTGATTGCAGAATGCTGCTTCCCATGGAAGGGGCTCTCCTCTTGAGCTCGTTGTCCACCTTCTTGCTCTTTGAAAGCACTTTTGCAGCTGGTGGATCAAGCTTTTGAGGAGAGGGAATACAGTATTGTATCAGGGCTGAAAGGTCTTTCAGATATAGGAGAGATTTATTTTTTTTTTTTTAAACAAATTTGAAGACTGTGTGTGGTTTTAAAGAGATCTGTCAGCTCAGAGGGAAGCTTGGAGTTCAGCACAGATGTTAGTAAGTGACATTTTTGAACCATGTGTTTCTATATAAAATCAGACAAGATACTGATAATGGTTTCCCCTGCGCTTTACAACCTACTGCGCTTATTCTCAGCACACAGCCAGAAACCACCTTTCCAGATACTGCATTGCGTTATCACTTCAGCACCTTCCTGAAACGGCCTTGGTAGGTCCCAAACCAGGTAAAGCCTGAGCTCCGCAGGGTAGGAGGCAGCATTTAAAGGAGGCTTTATCACCCCCTGCTTCGAACTCAGAGCAGCCGCAGCAAGAGGCAGGTTAGGATTAGGCTCATCTAGCTCCAGACTGAACGTTTCCCAGATTCTGGCCACAAATCTCATCTCCCAGCTCCATCATTCCTGGCTCAGTGGGTCATACCAAGGGTTTGGGAGCAATTTAATCCCTCAGAAGAGACTGATTCAATGCCATTTAACTAAGGCTGGCAGGAGCAGCACGAGGGGAGAAGTGTTGACAACACAAGGGCAGGACCACACCTGCACTCCATCCCAGTAAAATGAGATCAGTTTGCAGCCATCAGACCTGATCTGGTGACCCTGGAGAAGGTGCTCCGGGGAAACCTTCCAGCCCCTTCCAGTCCCTAAAGGGGGCCTACAGGAAAGCTGGGGAGGGACTCTGGATCAGGGAGGGGAGCCATGGGATGAGGGAGAACGGTTTTAAACTGGAAGAGGGTAAATTTAGATCTCAGGAAGAAATTCTTGGCTGTGAGGGGGGTGAGCCCCTGGCCCAGGTTGCCCAGAGAAGCTGTGGCTGCCCCATCCCTGGAGGGGTTCAAGGCCAGGTTGGACGGGGCTTGGAGCCACCTGGGCTGGTGGGAGGTGTCCCTGCCCAGGACAGGGGGTGGCACTGGGTGGGCTTTAAGGTCCCTTCTAACTCAAACCATTCCGTGATCTGCTGATCACGAACCAGAGAGGGGATGACAAGTGGGGTCACATTGTCAGCTGGAATGCAGAGGTGGCATGGGGACACAGGCTACGAAGAGCTTTTAGGGCTGAGAATCTGTTCCCTGCTCTCAGAGGAGTTGTGTCACAGACTCTCCTTCATTATCACGAAGAGAGCGGCCACTGCACAGGCATCCCATAAATCACAGCTTGTTGGAAAAATCATGGGTGGGTGCCCTCCGAAGCTCTGCGGTGCTGGGGGCCAGCCCGGAGCCGATCTCATGCAGCCATGGCTGTCACAGGAGCACCCGCAGCTCCCCAGGGGCTTTCGGTCAGCCAGATGAAACCCAAAACGTCTCATCTCCTGGGTTTCACTCTGAGGAAGCAATACTTTTAAACTTGTTTGCAGCTGTCTCTCTCATCTGCTGCTGCTGCGTCAGGTAGCAAATAGAGAGATGTAATTTTGAGCTCAGCAGTATTGCACCTTCCTTGTGCAATCTGGTTAACGAGACGAGGGAACACCTGTAACTGAAAAGATCTGCTCCAGCCTGCGCCGGCTCTGTCTTACCCCAGCCTCGAGAGACCCCGCTCTCGTTTTGAGAACATGAAAAGCAGAACTGGAAAGGCACATCGCATCAAGGGCTGGGGGAAGCGGCTATGAAATACAACCGGCACGCTAGCCACATTTCTTCATGTGAAGAAGCTTTCACCAGAAGCTTTTCTCATTCTCCCATCACATTCCACAGACTTGAGTTGGGTCAGCTCAATATATAAACGGGAGACCGCAAAGGAGCAAGTAACCCAGATTCTGCCAGTCTTCCCCCAGAACTGAGGCTTGACTCACAGCGCACCGTCCGCCGGCTGGATCACAATGTTTTAACCAACACGTAAAAACAAGACCCACCCTCCTCTCACCCTTAAAAGCAAAGGTCTCACCCACCCAACACCAGCTGTTTTCAGACACAATCACACTTTGCTGATGAGCTCTGACCCCCTGCCCCGTCCCAGAACACTGACGGACACACCAAAGCCTCAAACGTGAACCTTGAGCATCAAATCTGACCCAATTTAAAAGGCAAACCCCAGACCTATCTCCCTGCCCACAAACATACCATCAGATGATAAATACTCCCAAGTACCTGGGGCTGGGGCTTCTGGGATTTATTTAATCACTCCGGGAGGCGAGAAGGTGGGTTTGGGGACGCTGTGAGTCAAAGACCTCCACCTGCGGGTTCCTGCTCGACCTGATGCCGTGCAGCTGGGAGGGAGGTGAGGCCAGGGAGTGACGGCTTGAACTTGCTGCCTGGCGTCCAAGGTCAGTGCCCAGGGTTTCTCTGTGGTCATCAAGTAAATATTTCTGACTCCAGCCGGAGCCGCGGCTTTAATAAAGCTCTGCCAGAGTGAACTGGATTGTCTCTGGCTCACGCAGCAACCACAAAATTACAGGTTCCTGTTACAGACTCTTAATTAAAAGGTGATTTCACAGAAGCCATCAGGAGGGTGATTTTCAAACGCGAGCCGGATCTGCAGGTCCGACAGATTTTTCTGCATCATTTTCAGGCCTCTTTAACCACCCACCTTCTCTCACTCTGGCTTTTTTTTTTTTAACTCACATAACGAAACCGAGTCGATCTGAAAGTCACTGACAGACGATACCCCCCGGTTCCCGTCACGGCATTTGCCGGCATCGCCCTGATCACAACCCTATTCAAAGGCTGCAGCCTCTCTCCTTGGAGCCCCCTCTTTTTCCACGGATGCGGAGCTTCCCCGACCCTTCCTTACAAACAAACCAAACCAAAGAACTCCGACACATTTTCTTGGTTTTTAAGCAAGCGCTGGCCTCGGCGAGCCACAGCCGCTTGCCTGCACATCAGCTCTTATTCTGCAAAGGTTAAGTGATAAGTAATATTTTATATCGTTAAAGACTGCCTCGTTCCTCTGTAATTTGCATGTTCTGCTCTGGAAATGTATCCTGCTGGAATTGCAGCCACCTCTGGGGGAAAATGCAGGAAATGATGACCCAGGAAGGTACCACACGGCAACGGGAAACAAAGGAGATAAAAAGCAAATCTCTGCTATTACTGAACACGATAAGATCCCAGATACGCACAGGCTTGGTTTAAGATCTTGTTACTATGTACAAGTACATTTATTAAGCCTTTGTTCTTAACCTGAGCTTTCCAAGAGAGCCCATAAACATGGTTTACTACCATAATTTCTGTTATAACATAATAATACATGAGCTTAGAGGAAGGCTATCAGCTGCTGCTTTTTTATATATAAAATCTTCCTGGCTGAGCAATTTTGACCTGCTGTTGGTCCAGATGACGCATATGATTCCTGTAATTGAGATTGGAGTGGGAAAAATGCCTTTCTATTTCTTCCAGCATGTTTGTTTCTTACATTTGACAGCTCCGTGTATATCGGCGGGTCTTTTTTCATGGTAAGGTGAAGGAATTTTTCACGAGTGGAAAGCTGTAACTGCTTCCTACCAAAAGTCACGGAGGAGGCTCGGGTGGAGGGATGGTGGCTGTAAAATATCTGGGTATTTCCCCACCGATGGCCTTTTAAATGTCCAGCAGCTGCTGAAATTGTTTTCAGGGGGTGACAGCTAGGAATTTTGAAAGAATAACATGTGAATAAGGCTGACTCCAGCTTGTCATCTAACAAGCAGGTTCCCGATGTTGCAGGGTCACAGAATCCCAGACTGGCAGCGGTTGGAAGGGACCTCTGGAGATCACCCCGTCCCACCCCCTGCCAGAGCAGGGTCACCCAGAGCAGGTGGCACAGGAANCCATTGTCTTCCTTTGCCCCTTCCCTTTCCCCTTCCCTTTCCCCTTCCCTTTCCCCTTCCTTTTCCCCTTCTGCTCCTACTTTCTCCCGATTCAAGCCCAAATTCACATCAGCTGAACTCGACGGAAATTCTCCCGTTTCACACAGGAGGCACCGACTGGGACGAAAAAGCCTCGTATGAAGTAAAGATTGCAAGAACACGCCTGAAACCCTCCCTCTCCAGGTAATGAAGCATGCTGGCAGTTATTAGGTTTAGATCTTTCTGTAGGCAGCATATTGATGGAGGAAGTGCCGTGTATACAGTTGTTTATTTGCAAAAAAAGGTAGGGGGAAAAAAAAGATTCTATTAAAATCCTGCACCTCTGGGACCGGCTTTGAAAGGCATGTGATGTGACTCCAGGAGAGAAGTGATCAGCCTGTAATAATTTAGATGTTCCTGTTGCTATGGATACTTTCTTCTTTTTTTTTAAGTGAAGCATACCATTGTAATTTAAATTTCCAGTAACAAAAAAAAAAAAAAAAGGTAGCATATTAAAAGTAATAAAAAATGCCGGAGACATAACTGGTTTATTCTTTACTGTCAGTTTTACTTGTGCTGTGACAGCATAGAGAAGTGATAAAATTGCCCCGTCTGAGGAGATTTAGGACTTTTACACGTTTTATTACATTAATTAGACCTGGGGCTCATCGGTACCAGCGCGTGATACAGGCAATAGCCGAGTGACAGGCCTGGTGCTGGGATGTCACCTTAAAATTCACGCCACCAAGCAGCGGGGGGAGGAGGGCTGTAGCTGAAACGAGACCTGACAAGTTTGGGGGCCGTTACGGTGAGATGTGGGTCGGGAGATGGAAACACAAAGGGACAAACCAAATAACTCCTTGCAAAGTATCCTCATCAAAGCTTTTTAAGCCAAAACTTTGCCTGGAGTGGTGTTACCTTCCGTGGGGTTGCGAACAGGCAAGACAGAAACTGCCCCGTGGTCGGCAGCGAGAGCGTCGGGGAAACTCGGCGTTTTCCTCTCGCGTGGAGGCTGGAGCTTGCGCCGGGGAAGAAATCGCTGACGGCAATGGCTGGAAAGGTGAAAAAAAAACCCCTTGGAGGCAAAAAGTGGGTGATCGGGATCCGAGTTTGCAGAGCGGCTGGTTTGAAAGGAGGGGAAGGAGAATTCCTGGGGCATCAGCCCCTCTGCCTGGAGAGACGACGGCTCTATGACACCCCGGGCGCGTGTTTGCGGCTGCTCGCCCGAAACAGAAACCGGGATGGGAAAAATTCGGGGCAAACAAGGTGCCTGCGGAATAAATTGAAAAGACAAAGAAGGCAGCAAGGGTTTTGGTATCTAAATACTGGTTTTCTCACATCATGGTTCAAAAGAGACCTCTCAGGGAGGAGAAGGCGGCAGAATTACCGTCTTGTTCTGCAGCATGACGTGAATGGCTGTATTATTTCAGCCGCGACCGGTAACGTTGTTCCTACCCCGTTCCCTCGGCCAGGACAGGAGTCTTGGCCTGAGTTTGTGGGCTTCAAAGCCAGGCTTTTCAAATCCATATTTTCCTCCCTCTCGCTTATCTTTCCCGGGCTGCAAGTAGCAGCTGGGCGAGTGATAAATCGCAGGAGTCGGCAGGGATTTTGGAGCCAGAACTTGACAGGGTTGATGTTTCACAACCTGCCTCTCCCCGTATTTCCTTTCGGAGGGAGAGAAGCGACCCCGCGGCCCTGACGTGGGAACGGTGACGTTGGTGATGATCGCGCCTGGCTGCGGGACGGAAAAGCGAAGAGGCTGGAAGGTGGCAGGGTCCCCGCCAGCGCAGCCGGCGCTGCTTTTCCCGGCGCTCCCACGCTGGGTTTGCTGGCACGACCCGGCTCCTGCCGCATCCAAGACTGCGCCGCGGGGAGTAAGGCACGAGCACTCAATCGCAACGACACATTTCGGCGCTCCCAGCCAGGGCCGACAGCTTTCCGACGGGTTCGTGCCCCAGGAGATGCTCGGTGCTGCCAAAGGTGCGCGGCGCCAGCCGGGATGGAGAAGCCCCAGGCTCCGGCTCCCGGCGCCTGGCTGGGGACCAGCACCGGCCGACGGTGGCACGTGGCCCCGACAGCCGAGCGCTAATCCACTTTCTGGGCAGAGCAGAGGGTCCCTCTGGATCTGCTGGCCCAGGAGCCGCTGCGGAGCCAGGAGTGAGAAGCAATCGCTGCTGACACAGATCAGAGCCCAGCGGAGGAGGGACTGAGCGTGTGCCCAGCGGGAGAGGCCGGTGACAGCAAATTAACCAGCACTTGGTCACTAATTACCTTCTACCTGCACATTTGCTGCGCAACTGCCTCCGTTCTTCCCGCGCTTCCTACATCTGCTGTCTGGCTCCGGCTCTCTGGCCCCGTTTCCACTCCTATCTCAGGCGGCTTCCTCTTCCTGCAGCTCCTAATGACTTGACATCCCTTCTTTTTGTAAAGCCAGTATTTCTCCTCCGAGCCAAGAACCAGCTGGAGATGTTTGCTTTTCGCAGGGACAAAAAATAACAACCAACCCCCAGCAACCCACAACGCTGTTTCCCATTATCCTTCCCCTGGGCTTTAGAGGAGAGGTGCTAAATAAATGAAGTAATGCAATATTAAGACTCCCTCTGTCATAAGCGGGATCCGCTCACTCCTGATAAATTGCTCGCAGTCGGATGCCGGCTTTTCTTGCTAAAAGGACTTCAGAGCCGAGGGCTGGAAGCTGAGGCCCCGCTCGCTCGTGTCTCGTTCGTGATGGGTAATTTCATCCGCCCCTGGCCCCGCGGCCGCTGGTGCGGGCTCCTGGGTCCCCCCGCGCTGGGGATGGGAAAAGCTTCTGCGTCCTCCCAAGCCCATGTTGCATCTTGCTGGGCTCCAGGCGCCCCATGGGGCTTGTGTTGCCTCCACAGGAGCCACTCCGGCAGATTTTATTTAATGCAGGAGAACAGGGGCGCAAACGGGCACCGCCAACCCCACGTTACCACCCACCCGATGGACCGAGGCCCCAGGTTTCAGGGAAGGGCGGTCGGATGCATTTCCTCTGAAGGGGGGGGGAGCATAAAAAAGTTTACTTTTTGACAAGCCTATGGATTTTTGGCACGGAAATGACAGCTTTTTCAGACGGAGACACTTCCGCGCGCAGGAGGGATTTGGCAGAACGGCCCCGTGCCCTCGCCGTCCGCGTGGCCCGGGGGGGCGGCCGTGGCAGCACTCGAGCATTCGTGGAATAGGGAGGAAACACTTGATAAACTTAACGTCTGCATGTAAAGCCAGCCTGTGTCTTGGCAGCAACAGGCTGCGGTTTGGGGGGATGCATTAAATGAGTTTAACGAGTTGCGGCACCAGCAGTTAAAGAAATGAGCTCCGAAGCCCATGGTTTGCACTCGCTGTGGGTTTTGTTTCTTCACCAGGTGCTTTCAGGAGGGAGACTGAAGCCGGGCTCCGAGTTAGAGCTTCCTCGCCCACACTGGCTACCATCCGTAGGGTGGATGGAGTCGTTACGTCCAACGCCCCCCCGTGCCACCGCGGGGTGACAGAGCAGCATTTCACAGCACAACGCCCGCCGCCGCTGAGGCTGCTCGAAGGAAGGAAAAGGGGCAGCGAAGTCGCACCACGTCCCCCCCAGGGAAACACGGTCGGGGGTGGGAAAAGCCCCCGGCTCCTGGTTGATGCTGCAGCCCCCGATCCCGCGGCCGCCTTCCCACGGCAGAGCCCCGTCTCCCCGCGGTGAGCCCCGTCCTCCCTCCCTCCCGCAGGTGAAGGAAAGGGATGCCGAAAGTTTCTTGACCGGCACTTAGAAAAAGGTCACATCGAAACCAAAAGATCAATTTGTTCCTCGGTGTCGCCCTCAGTTATGCACGAAGGCGCAGGCTGCCGGCACTCAGCACGCGTAACGGGGGACGTCTCACGCCAGAACTGACAATTCAAACAGACAAACGAAGTTTGACTGAATTGTTTGCTTTGTTAGTCCCGCGCTGTGGGAAGGGAGGCATCTCTGCAAAGCCCCTCCGCTCTGCCCTCGGCCCAGCTCCGATATCCCACAGGTTCAATCTCTTTGGCAGCATCCCTGGATGAGTCTCTCCCTGTGATTCCCAGAGGAACGGCAGCAGCGTGAGGAGCCGGTTCCTGCAGGAGCCGCTGGCTCCAAGCTGGCAGCCAGGGAAGGCAGGAATCGCAGGGGGAGGCCGAGTACCCAGGGCAGTGCCGGCCTCTCCGGGCTGTTTTTATTTAAAAAGAAGCTGAACGAATTAAAAGTCCCCCCCCACGAGGGAGAAGCACTTTGCACAGCGACTCAGGAACTCTATCAATTAAGAGATTTGGGGTTTTGATGTTACCAGCACCGCGTTTACCCGAAGCACCAACCTCCCTCTTCTCATCCCTTGTCACAACCCTCCCCGGAGGCTGATCCAGCAACGCGGGGGCTCGGGAAGGGATGGATGTACTGATTCGGCTGCGATGGTCACCTCCCAGCCCGGAGCAGGAGGGAAGGTGGCCATGGCACATCCCTCTGGGCATCCCACACGGCCGCATCCAGTTCCATAACCATGCCCCGGAGGCAGCACGGCAGGGTGATGTCTAACTGCTGCCACCTTCCCACCTGGAGGGCGCTGGAAAGAGTCTTCCCATGGACACAGACCTCCCGCGGATGTTTCCGAGCGCTCACTGCTCAGCGTCAAGGGAGATGGAGAATTCAACCGGTTAGAAACAGAAAGGCTTCTACGCGGTAAAAGGACTATGGTAAAAATCGAGTCACCCAGCACAGACACTCCAAAAAACGGTAGAAGTTTTATTTTCCTCAGTACAGGTCCTCTTTACAGCAGGTTTTCTTAAAAAAACTATATACATACATATATAGTATTGTGCATTTCAGTATATGCTCCTGGGAGTTTCTAGAAAAGAAGGAAGATCGACGTAGAGAAATCCTCACGGTCCGTTCCGGCAGCCCAAGCTCTTTCCAAGGAAAACCACCCCTCGCCGGGGCCGGGACACGGCACTCGCCACAACCATTTCTGCCCAGTTTCGGCATTATTTATGCCATAGGGCCACGTCTCCACCGTGTGCCTCTGCAGCACCGACAAACTTTGACTAATTCCTTCCATCGCGAGAGACTGATGCTACCCCTAAGATCAAATAAGTCACGGGCACGGTAGTTTCAAGATGTAAAATTGCTTTAAACACAATTTTGCAGGATAAACAGAGCAGACGTTTTATTAAGAGAGACGATGACTCAGCTTCACAAGCCCTCGACACCTCACCACAATAACACTTGGGGGGGGGGGAAAAAAATCAAATCTAAGTTAGAGTCACTCAGCTGTTTCCTAATAAATTCTTTACAGCTGACAAAGAGGTTTTCATTTTTTTTTTCCTGCAAGCAGTTTTAAGAGAGTTATAAAGAGCTATCTGGGGAATGAATTAGTGTTTCAAAACCAAGTTACAAATCTATAAAACAGATTAGTATACTTCACGGAAGGCCACAAACACGGCAAACTGTCAGTGCGCCTATTTAGGATCATTAAACTTAATCTTTTAATTAGCATAAGCTTTATACCTCCATTACTTATTTCCAATTCCAGGAGCAGATGAAGACACTTCCCCAGCTCCCGGGAGAATGGCTGGGGGGGGAAAGGATGGGAACGCGGCGGGAAGGGGCCCCTCTTGCTAATTGAACATCCAGGTATTGGTCTTGCCTCGTCCAATTCCGTGTGAGTCTATCGAGTGAGCGACAACCGAATGGTTCTGAGACAGGGAAAAGGCACGCAGAGCCCAACCCGCTCCGCGGGGCCGGGACCACGGATCCATCGCGCCCCCGCGTTCACCCGACCCGCAACTGCCAGCACGCGTTAGCGAAACAGATTGCTCCTCCCCGGTGGTTGTGGCTTTTAAAGCCGACAGCGCAACGGAGCCTTCGCCTTTGGAGGCGCATCGGAAGCGGCGCACGTGGAGAAGTCAGTTTTGAAACAGATCTGCAGCACTGCCGGGTTGGGGCTTTTGGGTAAATAGCTTCGGAAGAGAAGTTACAGGCACTGCTTACCTTGACAGTCCGGACCATTGCTTTCAGTTCGAGTTTTAAAGTGCAAAACTTCATAGAGTCTTTGGGTAAAAAAAGCATCAATTCCCATACGAAGGCGGCGGAGGAAGAGCCAGAACACATCGGGGTGATTGACAACTGTGAGAGTATCACCGACACCCACGACAAAAGCAAGATCTCTGCCACCTCTTTGATTTTACCACTGTCGGCAGCTGCCGCAAATCTCCTCGCCCTGCCTCGGCAGGGGATGGGGTGTTCAAGAAACAGCGGATTCGTAACAGTTGTGCTCGCCATCGCATGTGCATCTGCAGACCTTTGTCTAGAAAAGTCCATAACAGAGAGACTTCGGTGTTGCATAGTCTTTTTTCAGAGAGGAACAGGCACTGCTGAAGGTTCTTCGACGGTATATTGCCACCTAATACTGTAGATGCTCTACACACCTTCCAATAATAAATGTAAACTGTAACGGCTATGAATAAATATGTTCAAGAGCATCTCGTGGTTTAGATAAAAGCAAGGTACAAAAATCTGCATTAGATTTCTAAAGCTTTGGTCTAAACTGTGCCGTAACGTCGCCCGACTTGGTGAAGAGCCCTCAGAAGGGCCCCCTGCGTACAGCACCCGGCACAGCGCGATTCAGTCCATGGACTTCTAGTGGTTATTCTCTTGTCAGCCGTTAAGACGCGTTTGACCTCAAAACATGAAGAGATCATCTTTCTCGCCTGTGGTGGGATCTATTTTGTTCCAGTCCACAGGTGAGAGCGTTTCTGCGCTCTGGATGTCCTGCGCCGTCAGCCCCGTGTCGAGGACGTGGGGGTTTGTCCTCGACTGAGCCAGTCTGAGAGGGGAGAGAAACAGAAAATAAGAACACGGATCCCCGCAGCTTATAGCCTGGATGCTCGATGCATCCGCAGTGCCGAACCCTTGCTACAGTTCCACCTTTCAAAATCCTCCCGCGGAATAAAACAATTCAGTGAGGGGCGAGCTGGCACACAGCATTTGCAGCTCCCTCAAGTCCGTTGCAGCTTTGCTGCTGCTTTATCCCAACGTTTCCCCTACAGGCATCCAGGGAATTTGCAGTCTGGACATATTAATGGTCTGGCAAAACAGTTTTCCTCCCCCTCCTGATGGCGGGTGCATCGTTAGCTGGGATCTTATCTCAGCGTAGAGGCTCGGCTGACGGAAGGAGCAGCCCCGGTGCAATGGGAATGGCTGGAGAGCAGCCCTGAGGAGAAGGACTTGGGGGTGTTGGTGGATGAGAAGCTCAACACAAGCCGGCACCGTGCGCTGGCAGCCCGGAGAGCCAACCGCATCCTGGGCTGCATCAAAGGAAGCGTGGGCAGCAGGGCGAGGGGGGGGATTCTGCCCCTCTGCTCTGCTCTGGTGAGACCCCACCTGGAGTCCTGTGTCCAGCTCTGGAGCCCTCAGCACAAGACGGACACGGAGCTGTTGGAGCGGGGCCAGAGGAGGCCACAAAGATGCCGGGAGGGCTGGAGCCCCTCTGCTGGGAGGACAGGCTGAGAGAGCTGGGGGGGGTCAGCCTGGAGAAGAGAAGGCTCCGGGGAGACCTTCCAGCCCCTTCCAGTCCCTCAAGGGGCTCCAGGAAAGCTGGGGAGGGACTCTGGAGCAGGGAGGGGAGCCATGGGACGAGGGGGAAGGGGTTCAGACTGGAAGAGGGGAGATTTAGATGAGATCTGAGGCAGAAATTCTTGGCTGTGAGGGCGGTGAGCCCCCGGCCCAGGTTGCCCAGAGAAGCTGTGGCTGCCCCATCCCTGGAGGGGTTCAAGGCCAGGTTGGACGGGGCTTGGAGCAACCTGGGCTGGTGGGAGGTGTCCCTGCCCAGGGCAGGGGGTGGCACTGGGTGGGCTTTAAGGTCCCTTCCAACCCAAACCATTCTACGATTCCCATCACCCCACAGGGGCCTGGCCTGCATGAGGACAGACTGGAAGACTCACCTGAAACAAACCGGATTTGTTTAACATTGCCGGAGCGCTCGGTGTGTGCGTGCAGGAAAGCTCGCAATTTGGACTGGGAAGGGAACTAAGCCACGTGAAGCTTCAGCCACGAACTCTGAACGCGCCCAGGTGCATGAATTCCAAATGCAAATTCCAAACAGAGTCGCCCCGATGCAACCACGCTGCGGCAGGGACCGGCGGAGCGGGGAGGCTGCTCTGCCCAGTCCCTGCTGGTCTGGGGACAGATGGGAACCAAGTCCCAGGAATCATCCAAACCTCACGGAGGGACGAGGAAGTGTAAAGTCCCCCGTGCCAGAGGCTGGGACCAGCATCGCCACAGCTAGCATGGGGGTTGGAAACAGGCAGCCTCAAACCACCCCGGCAAGCGGGAGCGGACACGCTAACTGCTCGGGGAATTAAATTCCCTATTACATACAGCCTCTCTCCATCCTTAAAAGGTTGTCAAAATATTTGGCTTATCAGCCAGCCTCAAAGCCTATCTTTCAATTAACAGCTGAGGCAGTGACGGGGCAGCTGCCTAGGTCAGATCACGGCGGCTGATTAGATTAGAAGCATTATTAAAAGCCAGTCACTAGTCAAGTCTCCCGGGCTGGTCCCCGGTGGCGTGAACTTGTAAAGGGAGCTATTAGAATTACCTTGAAAATGCCTCGTCGAGACCATCATCCATTTCCTTTGTTAAAGAGATAAAAAGAGAGAGAAGTAGTTGCTAAGAGAACGCACAAAAGTGTATTTAGAGACCAGGCTCTGCACTTGAGCGCGGCAGACAAAAAAATAAAGCAGCGCTCCTCTCGGCACGCTGCCTCCTCGGGCAGGTTTTCTCTCACTCTCTGCACAAACCCCAGGGGGTAAGAGGTGTAACTCCGGGTGGCACAGGATTCCTCGGAGCAGGTCCGCAGGCTCGGGGCAGGGATGCCGCGCTTCCCTCGCTGCCCCTGGGCTTGGCCCTTTCCCACCATCCCCAAACCAGGCTAATCCTGCCCCACTGCCTGCACGGGCTGGATCGGGCCCATCAGCTGGATGTCATCCCTCTCTGGGGTTAACCACAGCCCTCGGGTCTTCCAGGTCCCGCCACGAGACTGGCACGTGCTGCGGGTTCCTGCTAAGAGGAGGGACCAGGACAGAGCTCGGGAAGATGCTCCAGGCATCCCTCGGGGCTCTTTTTGGATCAGGAACCCGGAAAGCAACTCTGCAGCAGCACAGGGGGAATCTGCGCCACTTGGAAGCAGCTCTGGGATCCTGCCTCTCTGCTCTGCTCTCACCGTTTCCCAGGGAAAGCATCTGAGCTGCTGGGGGGAGAAAGTGCTGCTGTGCAGGAAGACGGGCTCTGCGCGAGGGCTTTGCTACAGACAGACTCGACTATTCCCAAAATCTTGTGATATACTCACAGACTTAATGTAATATGTAAAGTATAAAAACTCTGCAAGAAGGGAGGGATCGGAGGCCACCGAAAAGCCTCCAGGATTTGGTGTGACTTAGAGCTGATCTTCAGGTTTAACCTGAAAAGCCTCAGGCTCAGACCCGGCAGACTCAAGAAACAGGCTCCGGGCAAAGGCCTTTATCATTCAATCCTCCAAAATTTAGCAGACGGCGTGTTTCCACGTGGTGGGGAGAAGGTCCCAAGTCAAGTGGGGCTTCAAACATCAGCCCCAGCCCAGCTGGTGACGGAGCACAGGGGCCCGGAGGAGGCTCCCTGATGGCTGCGCTCCCAGGCAGATGGTCCGGGTCGTTATTTTTCTATGAGCAGTCCGTGAAACAATTAAGCCAGATAACTGAGGATATTCTAGAGAAGACATCCCCGCTCGCACAAGCAAGATACAGCCGCAGTCAAGAACAAGGGCAAACTAAGAGTGATAACGAACATAAATATAACCTGGTTTTAGTGAACAGTAAACAAAAGCCACCAACGTAATAATTTTTCCCCCCGAACAGAGCAGTTAGGGGGTCTTTCTCAATTAAGTGACAAACCACTGAGAAACGCTGCTCGAGAATAAGTAATATTCAATTATCTGGCAGCGGCGTTTCTCAGATTGCCTCACAATCTCCTTCATTTATTTACAGAGCCTAAAAAGGGCAGCAGGCACTCGAACACTAATCGATCCTTTCAAGTAGGACGCGGAAACCCAGCTGGCCTGGGCATCTCCGAAACCCTGCCTGAAGGGCTGTCACCCCAGAGCTCCCGGGGTGGGGGTTATCCGAAAAAAAGCCCCATGATGGGCCCTGGAGCACATGAAATGGAGGTGGCATCACTCGCCACCCCCCGGCTTGGCAGCCACCGCGGTGCCCCGGGCACGCACTTACCCACACCACGTTGTTATTTACAGAGGAGCTGGGCCCAAACGTGCTGTTATCTAAGTGCGGGGAGTTCGCGCCGCTGGTCAGGGGCGATTTGGCAGGATCTTCTAAATCCAGCAAGTTCCCCGTGGCTGCTGCTGTGGACAGAGAGGAGACGGAATGAGGCAGGGGAGGGAAAAGAGAGATGGCACGAAAGCAAGCCTTTTTGCAGCAATCGCTTCCCCTCAAGAGGAGGGAATCAAAGGGTTCCAAATTCTTTCAGGATGGCCCCAAATTTTAGCATGGAGGAGCTGCATTCACCCCAGCTGGGGATGTGGTTTCAGCCTATATAATTCGTGATGCTCGGATCAGGCACTCAAAACACTCCCGACAAGGACACGGGGGAGGATCGGCCGGCTCACCCCTGCAGTGGGCATCGGGGGGGGCTCCCGGGTACCCCCTTACGTTCAGAGTGAGTCAGGATCAGCCTTGAGCAAAGCTGACGCATCCCACCCCCGGACATCCCAGCCCTGGGGTGGGAACAGACCCCGGACGATACCCTCAGCTCAGCCCACGGCACCGATTCAGCACCTTACAAAGCCGCATCGCTACTTTATAGGACTGAGGGCAGATCCCGCACTGGGTGAAGACCAGTTTACAGCCTGGGGGCTGCTGGTACGCCGCCGGCTGGGTTGTTTCAGGGAAGCCTCAAATCCTCCCCATCACCCGCAAGTAAGGGCAGACGCAGAAGAGCCCCCGCTGCGGAGCATCCCCCAGGCAGACGCCGGAGCCCGTTCCTACACCCGTGGCAGCCCCGGGCCTCCTTTATCCCCATGTGCCACCGCTTGTGACAGATTCCTCCAGTCCTGGGCCTTCACATGAAGAAACGAGATGTGCCAGCCTGGAAGGAAGCCCAGTTTAACGCTATTTTCCTCCGTGCCAAATCCTCTTATCTCCAAGGCCAGCAGGGAAGAGAGATTAGCCTTTTGTCCCACTTCTCCCTGGCTATGCGTCTTGCGTTTCAGAGGCAGCAGAGGACCCATGGCCAGGCACTGAATTACGAGGGGTTTTACTATTTAATTGTTTTATTTTCAGGCACCTCTCCTTCCTTCGGGGAGCCGGAGGCAGAGCGGCACCTGGATGTCCACCTCCTTCAGCCGATGGGACGGCAAGTCTTATTGGGTCTGAGACAAACCCAAAATCAAAGTCAGGGTGCGTGGGACCACGCTAAGCCCGTAAGAACATTATGGCCAGTTTGCCCCAAACAGATTCGGGGTGGCAGGGGCTGCGTACGAGGGGCTGCACAAGGTATTTAAGGGGGAGATGGAAGGACTCGGCAGGCGGCCACCGCGTCCCAAGCGCTCTGCCGAGGGCAACATCTCCGCCATGACCAAAATCTTTGCTCCTCGCTGGTCTTCAAAGCCCTGCCAGGAGCCTGCCCCGGCAGGGGGAGCCCCACAGCCCTCAGGCTGTTCCCCATCCCCGAGCCCGAAGCCAGGCTCCGCTGGTGGTGACTTACGTGCGTCGGGGTGGGCAGGGGCTTCCGAGCTGGGGCTGCTTGGCCCTTCTCCTTCCAACATGGACCTTTCCCGCTTCTCCTTCTCTGCAAAAGGAGGAGAGCCCATCACTGCCTGCAGAACACTCCCCTCCAAGCTTTTAGGGAGGAGGGACAGGGGGACAGCTAGGACGGGCCACCAGGTCTCCTCTGCCCACAGCAGACCAGGCTCTGGGTGCGTTTTATTATCTCGTGGAAGGTGAAAGCCAAAATCCCGACTGCAGCAGAGCTGAGGTACCACAGAACAAGCAGCAGGTCCTTCACAGCCCGCCTGCGAGACCGGAGCGCAGCCAGAACTCGGCAGGATTTACAAGGCTGTTGAGAGAAACCTGGGAGATGCCTTCAATCGCACCGGAGCTTGGACCAACTTTAACGGCAGCCTGGAAACTCGAAGGGGAGGGGGAAAGGCACTTGAAAGCTGGAAAAAACCCAAGGTCATCCCTTGAACTTTCACATGAAGAGTGGGAAGAAGGGAAAACCACTCACCTTCCTTCGCTGCTTGCCAGAGCTCAAACGCGATTTTGAAGGCCTGAGCCACGGTGAGGGTGACCGCTTGCGCCTGGAAAGACAGTGACGAGGCAGCACGTTATTGACGGGTCCTCATGTAGATTTAAATCATTTGGAGGTTTTGCTTTGCAGATTCACGTTAACCTGGATCCAACCAGTCCCCTGCTCCATACGCTCCCCGCCAGGCTGGGGAGGGGTAATCAAATATTGACGGAAGCAGAGACCAGCTCCGTGTTGGACACACGGCTCACCGTAGATCCGTCTTTAGGGGTAATGGGAAGACAGAGGAGGCAGGGACATGGGTGTCACAGCCATCGCGCTGATGGATGGGGCGAGAAGAGCAGCTCTTCCTGCACCCCACACCTACGCACGGTCTAAAAAAACAAGCACAAGTGCTGCACGGTCCCAGGCTCGTCCTCACGGCTCCCCAGGAGACCTGGCTCCAGGGCTGAGCTCAGCATCACCCACCAGAGCAAGTGACATCTCAAAGGGAACCAGCGCCCGGGCCGAGCCCTGGACCACGCCGCTGTCGGCCCCAGCAGTGCTGGGGAGGGATGCGCAGAGCTGCGGTCCATCCCCCCGGCACCGCGCACGATGGCAGGCACAAGGATCATAGAATCATAGAATTGTCAGGGTTGGAAGGGACCTTAACGATCACCTAGTTCCAGCCCCCCCGCCACGGGCAGGGACACCTCCCACTAGATCAGGTTGCTCAGAGCCCCGTTCAGCCTGGCCTTAAAAACATCCAGGGATGGGGCTTCCACCCCCTCTCTGGGCAACCTGTTCCAGTGTCTCACCACCCTCATGGTGAAGAACTTCTTCCTAACGCCCAGTCTGAATCGACCCATCTCTAGTTTTAATCCATTCCCTCGAGTCCTACCATTACCCGACATCCTAAAAAGTCCCTCACCAGCTTTCCTGTAGGCCCCCCCTAAGATACTGGTAGGCCACTAGAAGGTCTCCTCGGAGCCTTCTTTTCTCCAGACTGGACAACCCCAAATCACTTAGTCTGTCCCCATAGAAGAGGTGCTCCAGCCCTCGGATCATCCTCGTGGCCCTTCTCTGGACACGCTCCAGCACGTCCGTATCTCTCTTGCAGTAGGGGCTCCAGACCTGGACGCAGTACTGCAGGTGGGGTCTCACGAGAGTGGAGTAGAGGGGGAGAATCACCTCCCTCGACCTGCTGGCTCCCTCTGGAAGGGGAGGATGCTCCCTCTGGAACGGGGAACAATCTTAGAGGCAGGACAAGAGCCAGAGTCTTCCTCTGTCTCCCCTGACGCTAAACTGGGGTCTCGCTGGCTCGGACCAACAGCCTGGGTTTGTTCTGCAGCAGCCAGGGACACAGCAGGAGCAGGGACACCTTCCCCTTCAGTCCCTCCACTCCTCCCCAAACCAAGAGCATTAAAAAAAACAACCCACCACCTTAAATAGCCCGAGTTGCTGGAGATGTATAAATAGTGACATAAATGCCAGCTTCATTAGGAGAAGGCAGAGCTCACGAGCAGTTTAAGTGCAAGGAGATAACGAGTAACGCTCCGCAAGGCTGGGGCGCCGCAGGATCCTTGAGGCCTGAGCTTGTTTTACGAAGTTGGAAAACTAAACAAACCCCAGATCCGGGTCCGTAACCCGCAGCCCCCCGCCCCGCAGCTGGGAGGATGGAGACATGGGGGGAGCGCGAAGGGAGCACAGGCATCCCCCAAAAGCCAGGCAGGGGCGAGGAGACCCAGCAAACCTACCACTGCTAATTAAGCCTCGCAAAGCAGGAGAGCTCATTTGAATGTCGGAGCTATTTACATCTTTGATGGAAGTGCAAACGTTTTATGGCAAAAACTTAAATATGGTAATTAAGTATGAAACTCCTCACAGCTGTTGACAATTTAAGCTGTCACATCTGAATCAAGTTTAATAGACCCAGCCACCGTTGAGAATTACCCATGAACTAAAAATATGGACTAATTATATGCCCGTGACTGGTAGCTGTGCACACATCCTGGGGCAGGGATGGTCCCTGGTCTGGGAGCGGGACATCACCTCACCAGCACGATGTTCATGAGTTTTAAAGACAAAGGGGAAAAAAAAAAAAAAAAGAAAGTCTAGTTCTTGCCACAAAAGGCCTCGGAGAAGTTTCTTTGGAGGGAGACGCACTGAGCTGATGTACCACTGAGATAATTCTTTTAGCGCTGGAGAGATTTAAATTTTAATTTGCAGAGTGAGGCTTATCTTCGCCGTGCAAGGATGGGAGCGCACGCTGAGAAAAGGAGAGACAACTTGTAGCTGCCATTATTCTCTCCCCGGAAAAAAGAGACCAAGCTGGGAGAAGTGCAGAATATTAAGAGAGCTGCGGTGGCCACGCTCCGGGCACAGGGATGCTCATAAGGACCCGGGAACTGCCGCGCCGGGATGCACCGGGTGGGAATGGCTCTTGGGAAGTTGTTTCCCTGCAGATCCAGGATATCCCGCTCTCTGCTCAACAGGATCCAGGAGAAGGATTGTGGGGGGCAGAGGGATCTGACCTGCCCTTCCTCATCCCTAAATCCCCTTCCTGCTGTGGGGAGGGGGCTCAGCCCCCAGCTCTGGCTCCACTGGAGAGACCCCCAGGGCTCTCCTTGCCCCATTTACAGCTGGGGCCCAGTGACCCATTTCTCTCCTGGTCCCTGCCCATCCTGATGCACCGAATCAGCAGGAAAAAAGTCCCACGAGCAGGTTGAAAGCAAGAGCCAGAGACCTTTTTCTACACCCAGGTCTCTGCTCCAAGCCCCATCGTCAGCACACAGCGGGGTCTCCTGTGCTGTTCCCGCGGGGAGAACACGGCCCCGTCTGCAAAGATGCCGCTAAAAACTGGACAGAGAGCTTCAATGGCAAGAAATGGATGGAAGCCAGGGCGGCGAGCCCAGAACCGCTGGCTAAATGCCTCCCATCAACGAGGCTGCCCCCGGGCATCTCGCTGCCAGCCTCCCCGGAGACCTCCCCCACCTGCCAAAGCCTCTCCCCACGCCGGGCCCAGCCGGGGAAAGCGGATGCCGAGCAGGGAAGAATCCCAGCAGCCGGGACGGCAGCACGGTGGGGGGTTTCAGGTGCTGGTGCAGGGCCAGGTCCTCTCACACCCGCCCCAAACCTTGGGGCAGAAAGGCTTTTACCTACCAAATGATGGGCTGAATCCAGCCCGGAGTCGTGCCTGCTCGAGAGCGATGGCCAGGCACTGGGCAGCGTTTGGCAGGATTAAACGGCCTGCGGTGACGGCGGCAGGAGGGTGGGTGCTCTCCCGCAGCTGTCCGCAGGGGCAGGGAACCCCCTCACTCTAACTAGGGTGTCATCTCACCGGCACAGCCCCTCTCTGCTTCCTCCTCCTACAACCACATCCCCCTTTCTTCCTCTGGACTGACCATTTTCCGTTTGGTACAGAGGAAGGCATGGCACTCCAGGTTCTCATTGAGCTGGTTCTGGGCAATGTAGGCAAACACTTTATCGTGGATCTTGTCTGCCGTGCAGTAGGATATCCTGAAAGACAGAACGAAACGTCTTGTCCGGGGCACTGTGCGTAAGGGAGGTCAACCAAACCCTCCTCTGACCTGCAGCAAGCGCCTGCCCCTGGGCTTCCAGCTCCGGGGCCAAGCAGGGAAGGCAGAGGGAGCACAGGAGCGTTACCAGGCTTCAATCCGACTCCTTCCCAAAGCAGAGGAGTCGATGCCACTGGTTTGAGCGCTAAGAGAAGCCCAGAGCAGCCATGGGGTAACCACGTGCATCACACACACAGAGGCAGGAGAGAAGAGAGAACGTTTCACCGTGTGCGAAAGGACAGGTTAGAGGAGGTAAAGGCTCTGCAGAGTGACAGCCTGGGACTACGCCTGACAAAGAGACACCGGAAGATTTTCCTTGGAGGATAAGCTCACAAGGAGAGAGAAAGACTTGTTCCCAGCCTGTGATTTAATCCCGAGGTTTAAACTAGGGGAAGAAATTGAGGCAGGGGTGCCCAAGAAAAGCGGCAGAAAGGCTGAAATTCAGGCTCTGAGATCCGCAGTAGCAGATGCGGAGGATGCACGGGATGCTCCGAGACCCCTGAGCCCACGGGATGTGGGGAAGGAGGCTCAGCCTCCTCAGCGGAGTGTCCCCAGGGTGGCTGTGTCTCTCCCAGCCCCGGGCAGGGCAGAGCTGACTCCGGAATGCCCAAAAAGGCTCTGGAGGAGCAACAGGCTGACCTGCCGGGGGCAACCAGGCTGTGGCCAAGGGCTCAGCTCCCTTCTGTGGGGCAGTGGGTCCCTCAGCATCGGCTACTGCCACCTCCCAGGGCTCGGTCCATGCCAGGAGCTGCAAGATTCAGCGTCTCGTCCAGAGCCAGCCAGCACAGATCGGAGCAGCCCTGGAGGTTTAGTGCAAGGCGTCAGGCGCTAGCAGCGAGCAAAGCCCCTTCCCAGGTCACACGATAGATCACACAGGTGTTAAGGAAAGAGAAAACCCAAGGAAAAAGTGGGACACTTCAGTAAAAGTTTTCCCATAACCCCACGTTGCCCCTTCAGCTCCCACTCTCGCTGCCCCCAAGAGTTTGCAGGGAGGGGACGGGAAGGTCCCAGTTCCCAGCAGACGCTGGGACTTAAAAAGCCACATTCAAAATTTATTTACACCGCATTAGTGGTTTGTTGTGTGTGAGGGTGCCTCTGCTCAATGGCCTATATTTTGTTTTCCGGAGCTGAGCCGCGCTCTGGATTAAAGAGGCGTTTGGACGCTCACTCCTTTCTCCCGTTTGTTACCAAAGCGCCCTGGTGACAAAGCCACGGGAGGTCGCCTGCACAGGCGCGTGGCCGCCTTCCAGCAACCCCCAGCGCTCAGCTCGATATACGATGGCCATGAATTTCCAGGGAAAGGACAACTCTCACCCGTCTCTGAAGCGGGTTTAGGACGGAGGCCTTTGCAGCAGCACGTTTGGGGACAGTGGCTGCATTTTAGCCATGACCAACCTGTCCTGCCCAAGCACCTGATCCAGGGCAAGAGCTTGCATCTGCCCAGTGAGTAGAAGAGCCAAAGAGAAGACAGCAGAGGTGTCAGAGGAAAGCCCTGGGAGCACCATGCTCACAGAGCAGGGAGATGACCCCCACCATGCACACAGACGGCTTTTGCCGTGACCCCACAGCACCAGCATCTCCGGGGAGCGGCATCAGTCCCCATGTCAACAGGATACGCTGACTTCAGTCAACTGATCCGAGGGGATGCTCACACACAAGCTCTGACTGGGAGGAACAGCTTTACCCCCAGCTGTTAAAGCATCCGGGCAGAATTTAAGGCAGGAGCTAAAAACCCAGGCCCCAGGGCTCTGCCTCCTCTACACCAGCGCAGTGATCCCATCAGCTCTGCTCTTTAGCAGCGGGTTTATCTCCCAGGGCTCAGCACCGGTGGCCATACGCGACTGCTTAGTTTGAACTGGAGAAAAGCGAGCGGGTTAGTCATCTGGTTAGAGAGCGGGCCCCGACCCAGCGCTCCCCACCCCACATTTAGCAAAGGGGGAGAGAGCAGCAGGCGAAGGACAGAAGCAGAGTGTGGGGGATGTAGAGGGAGAAGGGACGGAGGAGATGGAAAGGGCCAGATCTGAGCTGAGCGCCTGCTTCCAGCCTCTTTGGAAGAAATACTTGCCAAAGCCCAAGGAGCGGATATGGGATAATCCCTCCTCGCCCTCCCCACACTGGTACTGGGTCTCAGCAGCTGGCCCAGCCCGGCTCTTCGTCAGAGCTATTTAAACACATCAGAGGCGCAGGGCAGCCAGTGAGGGGAGGGCAGCCCCGGCTCCGGCGTCCTCACCCGCTCCGAGCTGCTCTGACCACCCTCCATATTCAACTGGTGTTACCACCCCGGACGCTTTGGCGTTTCTATTGCCAAGAACAGGCGATAAAGCCACGCGTGGCCATGGAGCACTCGGCTGCAGTCTGCATACACACGACGCCTCCAGGCTCTTCACATCTTTCCTTACCCCTGGCTGAACAATTAGCGCACCAGACGTAAGTTTACCTTAAGTTTAGCAACCACCTTCTTCCCCGCACCTCTGCAAGACGTGGTGGCCAGCGAGAGTCAGCTCAGCCCAGGGGGGGACCAGAGCCCGCCCAGGCGAGGGGCCGTGACACCCCAGGGACTCTCGGGGCACGCACTCGCCGAAGCGCATCCCCTAACCCACCTGTATATGGAGACGTTCTCTATCAGCTCATTTGTTCCGCTGTCATTTAACACGATCCCTCTGGGCGAGACTTTCAGAGTCACTTTCTGCAGTTTCTTTCCACTTGCTTTTGCCTTTGGAAGGAAAAGGGGGAGAGGAAAGTTACAGGCTTTCAACACCGATACGTCCAAAGGTACATAAGTGGAGCAGAGACTCCAGGTAGGTGCTACCTAATAAGCATATTAATAGCACTCGTTAGTGCTAGAGACTGAATTTACTACCAGGTGTGATAAGGCACTCGTTAAAACTTTTCCTTCCCTGAAGCAGTGATTTTTGCTGGCATTAAGGAGACAAGGACACACACCCTCCACCCCACCCCAGCCCACATGGAGGTATTTCCAGCCCAGCACCTCCACAAGGATTTCCCCGCGGCCACCAGCACAGAGCAGCAGCTGCTCTGGCCAAGCAGAAACTCAGGTGAAACCGCGGGGAGTTTTGTCTTTAGGGCTAGCTCCGGAGAGAGGGGGACACCAGCACCAACATGGGAGGAGGGCGTTGCTGCAGGACTCCCAGGCAGCTGGATTTGAGCTGTGCTGCCAAACCCTGCTCCAGCCACAAAGCATCCCCCGCACCAAGGTCAGGACGCCGGCTTAAAAACCGACTAGACTTTTTAGGGGCTGCTTTCTCTTATTTACTAGTCTTGTGCTTTCAAGCCTTCAGGTTACGTTCAGCTCACTGCCTAGCTTCTCTCCAAAAACAAAATAATAATAAAAAAATACAGAGCTAGCTAGCTGCAGACTGCAGACCTGGATCCTCAGCCCTGCTCCCTGGGGACCTCACTTGAGCCGCATCCAGAGCGGCGGGTGGTCGGTCCTGCCCTTCCGAGATCGGCCTCAGCCCTGGGGCTTTTATTTAAAGGCTCCGTTCCGGGCTGATCGGAGCAGACATGAAGGGCTCTGCCAGCGGCTCCCGTTTCATGCCAGCGCTCCCCTCCCATCTAGCTCAGCACATGCCAGGAATGGATCCGTCATTACCCGACGCAGTTCGCCACCCCATTGAGTTTTATGACGGTTAACTGTACGATTGGGTCTCTGCCTCATTCAGTTTTATAAGGGCTTAAAGAAGCGTTAATTTTACTCGGAGCCTGGTGAGCAGGGGCTCCGGGGAGGCTTGGTGCGAGAGGATGGCTGAAAATGAGTCCCTCTTGTAACAGAGGTTACAGCGGGACAGCGGCTGTATTGGCTGGGAACCGGAGCAAGCTTTCCTACTCCCTTCTCCTCTTAACCCTCCAAATCCCGTGAAGGAAAAGCCAGAGTTTTACACCAGCTCCTAGTCACGTGCTGGCTGCACTCAAACCACTTTCCTTGCCTTGTAAGAGGAGGGATCGCCCTGGGGAAGGCTGATTTCACCAGGTCAGAGGGTTCTTCCACACCCAGGGTCACCCAAGCTTATCAAGGGGAGCCAGAGCTCAGACACGTCACACCAGCTTTCCGCAGCCTGCCCCATCCGCGGGCCAGGGCTGGTCTCAAGGGCTTCCCAGTGCCGCTGTCTGCATTCCTACCTGCACCACCAGATGCCTGCTCACCCCTGGGAGGGCCGGACCTGCAATCCGGACACCCCTCAGCCCGCAGACGGAGAGCGCTGCCTCCAGACCTGCGGCTTTTGAAACTCTCCCCGGTGACAGACTTGTTTAGCCAGCAGGAGCCAGGGCTCTGCTCCAGCATGGACACTCACGGTGGCGACGATCCTTTTGACGGCGGCCGCGGAAAGCTCCTCTCCCTTGGGCTGCTCCACCAGCGTCATGCCCATGTACTTGAGGCTGAAGAGCATTCCCTCCAGCAGCGTCTCACGGGTGTCAGTCCAGTTCTCCGGGAGCTCTAGAGAGACAAAGAGGTTCCTGAATTCCCAAAAGCACTAGGATACCCCTGTCAAGCCCTGAGAGAGTGTTTGGGTATGAACAGGGTAATTGATTTAGCTACTGCTTGGGCCCCCATGCCCAAGCAGCTGGGAGCTCTCACGAGGTACTAGGGGAAGGAGACACGGCAGAGACAAAAACAACTCCCCAGATTTTTTTCCATGAGCCACAGCAAGTGGTAGTGACCCTCTAAGACCTGTCAGTTTAATTGTGAGTGCCCACACCACAGCCAAGGGCATCAGCCGCAGGGGAGGGCTTGGTGCCACCCTGCGCATGGCAATAACCTTACCCTACACCAACCCTCGCCTCCCCGCAGAGGCTAAGACGGGATTTGCCGCTAGCTAAGCCCACGCACAGCTGCAGGGATTCAGGTGATGGGCTGCAACTTGCTAAATCGGTCACCAGCAGCCCTGAGGAGCCCATCGCGCGGGTGAAGCTTGGCAGGGGAGAGGTCTCTGCTCTCCCTTGCAATCGCCAAGGAGGCCACCAGCCTCTTCCCTGGCATGCTGGGGGGTGGGAACGAGGGTCCTAAATACAGAGATAACCTTGGGACCAAACTGGAAGTCGGGTGGGTATTTCTAAGCCTGAAATTCCACTGCAGGATCCAACCTCCAGACATGGAGCTGGTAACCCAGGACCTGCAGCTCTTACACTTAAAGATCTTGCTTTGAGCAGGAGGCAAGAAACCAAAACCCTCCCGAGGTGTCCCATGGCCCTGGGGAGCAACAGGGCTCCTAGAGAGGAGTCTCCCCTCACTGCAGACAAAACATGTCCCTGAAGGCTTCGCTGCCTTGCGTTCAGCCTCCTTCGGCTGCCTCCAAGCAGCGGGGACAAACTTTGCAGCTCCCTGCAAGGGCTGCCGGGACACAGGGGATGACACAGTTGCCCTGGGGCAACCCCCAGTGACTCAGCCTCCCAGCGAAGGCGAGATGGGAGATAAGCCATAAACCCCGGCACCACTCCCTGCGCCGGGTGTGGGTGCCGCGCGGTCAACCATGCCGGCGCTGGCTGAGGTCGAAGTGACGGAAGCCGGGTGGGAGCAGTCTCCTGGGGAGCCAAGAGCTTCCAGGAGGGCAGGGACTCCGCGCCCAACACACGGCAGCAGGTCCCAACCCTGAAGAGGAAAAGAAAAAACCAAGGATAGGAGAGATACTGTATTTACCTCGTGTCCCAGCTAGGAACAAGGGGTGCCAGTGAAAACCCTGTGTTCCTCAAAAGCCAAGGGCGCTGCCATTGTTATCCCACCCTCAGCGGCCAAAGCTGGGCGAGCACGCTGGGGTGAGGGCAGTTCACGTGCAATGGATAGGCAGCTGCCCGCCCCACGCTCCCGGCCTCGCTCACCAGGCATCACACATGCCCCCCGGTCCTGCACCCTGCTCAGAGCCTCACCAAGGACGGGAACCCCCCGAGCACCCCACACTGCCTGGGACGATGCCACAGCTCATGCCAGGCTGGGACGGAAACGGGTGGTTTAAGCGCAGCCACTGAAGTGCTTTCAGAAAGGAAGGAGCAGCTGAAGCAGCGCAGACAGACAGATGCTCCTCCACACACCACGCACCCTGTTCTGCACCGCTCACCACCACCTCACCCACCCTCCCGTTAACGCAAACGATTGCACTCGTGCCTGGGGTGCAGCTGTGATGCCCCCCACCCAGCGAAGGGCACGGAGGTGGTCTGCAAGGTCACGGCAAGTCCGAGGGCTGCTGTATCTCAAGGGCCTCTCTGCCCGGCATGTCCCGCCAGGCCAAATTGGGGCAGCACCCCCCACCTGCCGTGCAGCCCCCAAGCCCTGGGGCTGCCCCCCAGCCAGCTGCCCCTTCACGTCCCGCAGCTCTTGGCCCTTAATCCCAGCAAAAAGGTGGAACGATGCCGGGTCGATCTCATCAGATTAGTAAAATCAAAAAGTTTGATCTCTCCTGCGGGTGCCAAGGGGTGCAGACAGGGCAAGGCTCCCTCCTGCTGCCCACCAGAATGCTCGGGGCTCCGTGGCAGGGCAGGGGTCGACCAGGCTGGTATCCCCCCTCCCCGGCCACAGCGGGAGGGCTCCCTGCAGGGGCCAAGCAACCTCTTGCCACGGGGCTATCGATCGTGTGACGGAGTCAGCCGTGGGACAAGGCCACAAAGAGCCTGCTGGGCTTCTCTGTCCCTCGCCCCCAACAGGGGACAGGGACAGCCCCCCACCCACCCAACCACTGGGTGATGGGGACAGCCCCCCACCCACCCAACC
>VXBH01003700.1:215278-226623 GCA_013400035.1 Rynchops niger
TCCCGGCCCCGGCCCCGCCGCAAACTTTCCTGCGGCGCCAGCGCTGACCGCGTCCGGGGGCGGGGCCCGCACGCAAATCAGTGACGTCAGACAGACCACGCCCACTCCACAAACAGCAGCTCCACGCGGGGTCCCACCTTTCCCACGGGGGGGGTCCCCGCTCAGATTCCCCTCCCGGGGCTCCACGGCCGCACGCCCCCCATCTCCCCGCCTCGGCATAACGCGGGTGACACCGAAAACAAGTTGGTTTTGCCTCAAAAGGTGGTTGGTTGCCCCCACCCCGGGAAGGGGAAACGTGATATTTTAATAGCGCGTTCGATAAAGGTGGGGCTGAGCCGCCCCCTCCGTGTCACCGCGGCTGCCAGCAGGCTTTTAACTCAGCCCGAACATAATTGCGTGGCAGATTTAGGCCCTCAAAGGCTTTCCGAAATTAAAGGGATAATAACGAGGAGGTTAAACCCCATATTTAGGATTTGTGGAATAATGCCTTGCAAAGCCTACTATTCACAGAAACACTTGTGTAATTGAAAAATCCCTTTTTAGTTAAATTTTAACATTCCCCTCCCGCAGTGGTAGCCGGGAGCTAAGGCGCAGGAGTCACGAAGCCAAACCACGGGGAAGGAGATTGCGGTGGCCAGTGCCCCTCCACGGGACACGAGCGGGTGGTGGAAGGGCTGAGGAGAATTTCTCTTCCAAAAAGCCCAGCCTAAAATAGGACGGTGCCACTGGTACGTCTCCTTTTACTGCCTGGTTTGAATCTGAGCTGGGGCCGGTGACCGAAACTTGGAAGAAGAAACTTCCCCCCGGGGCTAACCACACCGGAGCTGCTCTCTAAGGGCAGCAGCACGCAAAATACCAAAAAACCTGAAAAATCACTGCCTCGGGAACAAATTTAAGCATATACACAGATCCATCTCCCTGCAGCAACTCACTTAAGCATCTGAGCACATGCTCAGACCTAACTGAAGTCCAGAGTTTTAAGCACATGCTTAAATGTTTCACTAAATTGGCAATGAACTCAGCTCCCGCCCAGCAGCCTGCATTTCACCGGAGGGCTTCCCACTTGCCAATATCTGATGAGTTAAGGCCGACACCACTGCAATTAATTCATTGACAAACTAGCCCGAGAAAGCCACCCGGCAGGTATCAGACACAGCTGTGATTCATTTTCCTATTTCTGTATTTTGCACCACCGCTGGGCTAAATATATCACGCTGCGCTCGGGTTCACTCGGGCAGCAGCTTCTGCCCTCGCACACTGCTCTGCTGCCGCCTCCCCATCGCGGCAATTTCACCGGGCAGTTACCGGCCACGATCCCGACGGGGAAAATATCCGCAGCGTTCCTGCTGCTGCAGTCCTCCCCTGGTACAGCCGCTCCCGCACCGACCTTTCCAGCTGCTTTTGAGGGGCACGAGGTCCCTGTTCCTCTGTTATTGCAAAGGGGAAGAGACCGCCATCTGCAGCGCTGCCTTCCCCAGTTGAGTTGCCCCCACTGGTGTCGACGTTTACCCCTCGCTTTGCTGCCTGCGCCGTGGTGGGCGTTGCATCGTGAGCGCGGCAGAACGTGTTTCTTCCAGTGTCACCACTCGAGTCGGGGAGTGAAGGACCATGACACCAGCCTGGGAGAGAGAGGTCATCAAATCAAGGGCTCAAACGTGGCTGTGCCATCCAAGATAGGCTCCCCGAAAGTCATAATTGGAGTTTAAAATATCCCCGTAATGGTAAAAAACTACTAGTGTCATTTCCCCCCAGGAAGGCAGAGCACCAGGCAGTAAAAATTCGCAGCTCCGCACCCATGGACCTGCCACCGCTCTGGGCAGCCTGGGCTTTGCTCCCTACAAGAGGAGCCCAGGGGCGGATGCGTCCTGTGGGTCAGACAAGCGAAGTCAAACCTATTTATTTATTTTCAAGCGCTGAGCATGGCACAGCAGCGATTTTTTGGGAAACCTTCTCGCTTTCTCGCTCGCTGCGAGCACTGCGTGCCTGACCTCCGCAGCCCCCGCCGTGCTTGGCCCATCGCCGCCCATCCATCTCCCCGTTAATGTTAATTGTCGTCTCTCCTGACGAGCCACCAGCCCTTTCCGCACGTACTCTCTTCAAGGTTATTTTCAGCTCTGCAGCGTCACCAAAACACACAAGTTTGCATCTCCAGTATTGCAGCAGCGGAGCTGCTCCTCTCCGCTGTTTCTAACATCCAGCATAATTTTTTCTCTATGGAAAATACAAAGAAATCCTCGCCCCTCTTCCTCCCCGCCACGCTGTTTGCGTCCACGAATCGCAATGAAATAAACCGCAATTTTTCAGTGAAACTTCTGCATTTTTTTTTTATAACGCTGATGTGTTTTCCCAGCTGGCAGGGCCACAGCCAAGCGAGCCGTCCCTGATTTCTTTGGAGCAATCTTTGCGACGCACACGCAGCCCCAGACGTAAGTTCAGTGACCGTCATTCTGCGTTACTGCAAGGGTGGGTGTTCATTTGCTCCCCGCCATCATTAATCAAGTCAGCAGAGCCATGGTGTCCCCCCCGGCCAGGGACAGTGCGTGCCCCGAAGCTGTACTCCTTCACTTTACTGTCTTTATATTTATAGCAAAGTGCGTTTATAGCAAATTAGCAGAGCTGGGGCTGATTAAAAGGTGATCACTAATGGAAATCTGAGCTCTTTCCACTCTGTCAAATCCATCCGAGGTTTGCCTCCTAATAAATGGGCATCTTTGCGGAGAAGGCCCGTGTCTAACCGTCTATGTGATAAAAGACCAATTGCTGACATTTGCTGCTGTTTTCCCTTCCTTTGACATTTCATTAAGGAGAAAATAACACCAGCAACTACAAATGTGCTCTCATTGGCGTTTGTTGGCCATAATGTTGTGTGTTGCCCTGATTAAGTGAGTAGCTGGCAGGGGGGACGTACCAGGATGACAGAACTCCCCGCAGTCCTCCCACGGCCGTGCAGCGTCTCGGGGCTTTGCGGAAAAGGCTGAGCCACCCCTGTCAGCTCCCCCGGGGCAGGGAATCACCGAAACTCACCCCACGGCCACGAGGCTGAGCCGTAACCAACCCACACCTCACGTTGTCACTTCAGTCCCTCGGTAAAATTCCTAGGTGTGCTTAGGTCTTAAATTGCCACAGTCGTTACCACTTTGTTAATGAGACAATTAACATAGACTCACAGAACGGTTTGGGTTGGAAGGTGCCGTAAAGCCCACCCAGTGCCACCCCCTGCCCTGGGCAGGGACACCTCCCACCAGCCCAGGTTGCTCCAAGCCCCGTCCAACCTGGCCTTGAACCCCTCCAGGGATGGGGCAGCCACAGCTTCTCTGGGCAACCTGGGCCAGGGGCTCACAGAATCACAGAATCTTCATGGTTGGAAAGGACCTTTCAGATCATCGAGTCCAACCAAACAACCTACAATCTCTGCCACTGGAGCATGCCCTGAAGTGCCACATCTAGACGTTTCTTAAACACCTCGAGGGATGGTGACTCAACCCCCTCCCTGGGCAGGCTGTTCCAGTGCCTGACCACTCTGTCAGTAAAGTAATTCCTCCTCATATCTAACCTAAACCTCCCCTGCTGCAGCTTCAGACCATTTCCTCTGCTCCTGTCATTATTCACCTGGGAGAAGAGGCCAACCCCCACCTCTCTCCACCCTCCTCTCAGGGAGTTGTAGAGGGCAAGGAGGTCTCCCCTCAGCCTCCTCTTCTCCAAGCTGAACATCCCCAGCTCCCTCAGCCTCTCGTCATCTGACCTGGTCTCCAGACCCCTCACCAGCCTGGTGTCTCTCCTCTGGACACGCTCCAGCACCTCAATGTCCCTCTTGTACAGCGGGGCCCAGAACTGAACGCAGCACTCGAGGTGAGGCCTCACCAGTGCCGAGTACAGAGGCACCATCACTTCCCTGCTCCTGCTGGCCACGCTGCTCCTGATACAGCAAACAATTTCTTCCTCAGATCTCAGCTAAATCTCCCTCTTTCAGTTTTGAACCGTTCCCCCTCACCCTATGTTTTAGGATCTATGGAGAAAGGGTGCTATAAATATGCATAGTATGAAATATTGCAGAAATAAGTATCTGACTGTACCAGTATTCATCCAGGAGCTGCTGCTGATTGCAACGAGTGTATGGACCCGCTTGGTCCCGGGGGATTGGTCACAGCAGTCGTGGTGTCACCCGTGCAAAGGGCTCTCCAGAGAGTGCAGATGGGACCGGCTCCAGCATCACCACGACGCCAGGATGCCCGGGATCAGCGTTGGTCGGAATGCAGCACCAGGCTGGAGAGGGGAAACAAAGTCTGGTGTGAGACACTCATTTAAAAGCAGCCAAATGGCATCTGTTAAACACAGCACAGTGTGGGGGGGTGTTTCTATCCTGAAGTTTTTACCACCCAAAAAGTAAGGTTTTAGGCATCCTTAAGAAGCCTGGAGCTGCATCCAGGCCAGAACCGAGAGGCTCCTCTCCTGGAGAGAGGGATACTGGATCTCCCCCTCCCAGACCCCCGGTCTGGCTCTCACTCTGCTTTGCACAACTGCACAAACCCAGGGGGCAAAACCCCAGCTGCCCCCGCCGCCCTTACACCCCCCGCAAGGCAGAGGGGCAGCAGGTGGGCTGAGCCCTAAGTGATGCCCAATTAACATGCTAATTACCATCCCCGCTGCTAGCACCGTCCTCACGTGCTCCCCCCTAAACACCACGTCCTGAATATTCTAGTTTTTGCGACCCTTTTTTTTTTGTGGCATCGCTCTCTCAAGGCATCCTCACATCTCTCTAGCCTGGCTGCGTCCACCCGCATCACCAGTAAAACCCGGCTGCGCGCGCCGGACTGCCCGTGCTGATGGAAAACGGGCCCAGGGCAATGAGCAGCAGCAACTTAATTGCAATCAAGGCCTGTCAGCCTCGTCAGCGCGCCCGATGAGCTGCGGCTGACAGGCCAGGGCTGGGAGCTGCGCTGGAGAAGGCTGCAGAGACGGGGCTGCCAGCGCCGCTCCAGCGCGCACATCAGCATTGCGCTTCCAGGGATGCTCAGCGCCAGGCACTGCAGAGGATGGTTCAGGAAATCTCCTAATCCCTAGTTATCAGAGGGTGGCTTAAAACTTAAAGCATAAGACTTAATGCCTCTTACCCAATTTCATATGTTAATTAGCCCGGCTCTGCAGGCTTTTGGGTACCAAGAAGTAAAATCTCACTCTTTTTGGAAGCTCTGCACGTTTTTTGGTCTGAACAACGTCCTGTACAGGAAATCCCACAGCCTTGCTGCTCTCTATGGCCAGGGGTGATCCTCAAAAAACATGACGCTGAAGGATCTCTTGTCCTTTGCCCTGACAGCAACTGGTAAATGAGGCACGAGCTCATGAGAAAAGCAGCTTCCCTCGCCGCCCTGCTGCTGGCGGAGGCAGTAGGTGCCTTGTACGCCCTGTCACTGAGACGTATCCCCTCCTTCAGGAGGAAGAAAGGCTCCTGTGACCACGGAGGAAGCCAAGCTGGGGAGCTGAGCGTGGCGGGAGGGATGAGGGATGGAAAATCCACATCAGCATCGATGCCGCCCAGGGAAATTGGAAGCTGCGCTTGTTCCCAGTGTGTGCTTGTGGTTTCCTCCCCTGCAGACTCGCTTTTCTTCCCTGTGCAAACAAGCGTTTGCGCACCCTGCACATTGTCCCCGGCTTCCTTGGGGTGGCACAGCACAGCCCCGGCTGCTGGACCGCAGGATCCAAGCGTGCCCTCAGACACCGGGAAGCAATCCTGACGCAGTGGGCAGCAGCCGAAGGCGCAGATATCCTGGGGATACTTTCCAGCTCCACCTCATCGGTGGCTGAGCACCATCTCAGGAGTGGTCCCTTCCTGCCCAGGCGGACACATCTCCAGCGTCACAAGCTGGACATGAGCCAAAAATGTGTGCTTGCAGCCCAGAAGGCCAATCGCATCCTCGGCTGCATCAAAAGCAGCATGGCCAGCAGATCCAGAGAGGTGATTCTGCCCCTCCACTCTGCTCTCATGAGACCCCACCTGGAGTCCTGTGTCCAGCTCTGGAGCCCTCAGCACAAGAAGGACATGGACCTGTTGGAGTGAATCCAGAGAAGGCCCTGGAGATGCTGGGAGGGCTGGAGCCCCTCTGCTGTGAGGACAGGCTGAGAGAGCTGGGGGGGTTCAGCCTGGAGAAGAGAAGGCTGTGGGGAGATCTTAGAGCCCCTTCCAGTCCCTCAAGGGGCTCCAGGAAAGCTGGGGAGGGGCTGTTTGCAAGGGCATGGAGCGACAGGATGAGGGGCAATGGTTTAAACTAGAGCAGGGCAGGGTTAGATCAGCCATGAGGAAGAAGTTCTGTACACTGAGGGTGGTGAGACACTGGCCCAGGTTGCCCAGAGAGGGGGTGGAGGCCCCATCCCTGGAGATGTTCAAGGCCAGGCTGGATGAGGCCCTGAGGGACCTGATCTAGTTGAAGATGTCCCTGCTGACTGCAGGGGGTTGGACTAGATGGCCTTGAGAGGTCCCTTCCAACCCAACACATTCTATGATTCTACATCGGCTCCTGCATGCACCATCCTCCCAGGGGACAGCCCTGTGTGAGCTCCCCCAGATTTCAGCAGGCAGCAGCAGATGTACGGGGGGACTGAGCACAGCTCCATGGAGGGCAATGGGGAGCTGGGCAAGGAGAGCACCGCAGATGCTGGTCCCCAGCCATGGGCTGCTCTGGCATCATGGTGTTGGGGATAAGCCCCTGTCACGCCCACGGGCCACCAGCACGCAGAGCAGAGGGGGCTGCCCAGCTGTCAGCACCAGCTGCCGCCCATCTGACCCCTGCAGATGTTGATGTGCTGGGAAGGTCAGAGCTGGCATTAAGCGCTCAGAGACTTTGGCTCAAAAAATACCGAGCGGCAGCAGCAGCTATAGCCACCGTAGAAGGATTCAGCTCATTTTTGCTGCCTGGGAATGAGATGTCTGGTTGGAGCTAATTATCTGCTCTCCCTGCGTATTTAAGGAAAAAGTGTCATTTCACAGAATCACGGAATGCTTTGGGTTGGAAGGGACCTTAAAAATCATCTCGTTCCAAACCCCCTGCCCTGGGCAGGGACACCTCCCACCAGCCCAGGTTGCTCCAAGCCCCGTCCAACCTGGCCTTGAACCCCTCCAGGGATGGGGCAGCCACAGCTTCTCTGGGCAACCTGGGCCAGGGGCTCCCCGCCCTCAGAGTGAAGAATTTCCTCCTGATATCCAATCTAAACCTACCCTCTTTCAGTTTGAAACCGTTACCCCATGTCCTATCACTACACTCCCTGATCCAGAGTCCCTCCCTATCCTTCCTGTAGGCCCCCTTTAGGGACTGGAAGGGGCTATAAGGTCTCCCAGAGGACCTTTTTTTTTTCCAGAGGGCAAACCAAACCTCGGAGGAGATGAATGCTCCTCGGAGGGGTCAATCTCCTCCTGTTGATTTTCCACCCAGGCCAAGCATTTTGTGTATTGACCGAAGCGACGAGGTGCACCCCAGCTCCGTGCCGGGGAGCCTCCTCACCGCCCCCCTCGTGCTTTCTCTTCTTCACAGTTTGTTTGGCCAAAGCGATTTGCCAAATGAGCATCTCATTCATGAATAGTTTAGTTCCCCAGGAAACGACTTATTTCATGGTGAATTTATTATTCACCAAAAAGATTGCTCAGCTTTAATGCAGGTGGAGAGGAGGAGTTACCCCTCCTGCGACTTCTCTGGGGGTTTCACCAGGTTCAAAGCTTTCAGGAGGCTAAAACTATGGGCTACAAATTCTCCTGGTGTATGCCAAGGATGTAGCTGAGAGTGAAAGTCAGCTTGTGTTGATTTTAATTAATTTTTCTCAGTGTAAGGACAGTGGGACCAGGCCCTCTTTGAGGAGCTTTGTCCCTTGTTTGGGCTAATTCTACTTTTTATCACCAGGAATCCTCGTCTTAGGCTTGTGTTAAACGGGATTAGATTTACTGACAGTGCTGGAGCTCTCAGATTGACACTAACATAAAACTTAGTTATATAATACAGCAAAGATAAAAATACATCAGGGCAAAATATCAACCGTTAGAGGAAACAACCGGAGCGCCCACACATTTACTGCGTTCTGAAGAAATGGGGAGAGAAATCACGGTACTGTAATGCACAGTGTTCCGGGGCATCTTTTTTCAGAGGATATCAAAGCACTTTACAAATCATTACTTATTTAAGCCTTGTCACATGCTGGTCACAGACGAGAACAATGCTGGAAGCAGGGCATGAACCCAGGAAGCATCATCAGAGACAAGGAAATATTTAAACTAAAGAGTTTTCCAGCGGGAAAGGCTGTTTCACCAAGATTGAAGCATTTTGCTGGAGCATATTGATGTCGAGAAAGTTTTTGACAGAACAATTTCAAAGCAATTCAGCATCAAAATGGGATTTTGTGCAGTCAATATGTGGGAAAGGTTTTATTTCAGTACAAGGTTTACTATGTCATGTGTATATCCCACGTAAACGGTCGTGGCTAACCTTAGCTAAATGTTTCTTTTCAGTCTTCTCATTCCCTGATGCTCTTGTGGCTTCTGTTTACTGGGATTACAGCTCAGCTCTCTCTATTCCCCTGCCAAATAAAAAGCCCGGTGCTGCCACTGATGCTGGGGAGAGCATCCCAAGGTGGTCGCCCAGCATCAGGTGCTCGCTCTTAAGAGTTTTGTGAGATTAAAAGGCTGTAAAATGCGACTCAGGTTCTCACTGGCACGTGGCGACGGATTAAAATCAGGCACCCGGAGCCACTGCAGGCAGCCCTGTCCCTCTGCCAGGCACTGCCACCCGGCAAACCCACCGCATCCCCTGGTGCAACGGCTCCTGAGCCACCCTAAATTAAACGTCCCGGCCTCTGGGTGGTCACATCCATCAGCAGGACCGGGGTACCCGACAGCCTGATTTTCATCCAGCGGCACACGTCTGCCGGGGACCTCCGTGAGGCCAACATAAATCAGCACGGTTCCCTGGAAGGGAAAGTGATGCTGCGCTGATTTACAGCGGCTGAAAGCGTCTCCCTTCCCTGGTGCTACCAGGTGGGGAAAACTCACCCCAATCAGCGGCGAGGCCGATCATGGTCTCGCCACAGAAACAACCTTTGTGATTGTTTGATTAAAGACAGAAAGGGCTCGGCAGAGAGCGGGGATAGACGACAGGGGATATATTTCCAGCTCTGCCCCTTACCTGCAAGGGGTTCTTGCTCCAGTCACTTGAGCTGCTCGTTTTGCTTCTGCCTGTCGAGCCCGCGGATACGAACGCACCAGGAGCAGGTTTCCACATCAGGCTGAGCCAAAACATCCAACCAGCTCCCAAATGCAATCAAGGCTCACTCAGGTTTTCCGTGACTTTGGGGAGAAAGAAAAAGACAAAGGTCATTTCAGAATGGTCTTTTCTTAGGGCTTTTAAAAACCTTTTAAATTATTCACCAGAAACAAAACAAAACACAAAATTCCATTTTGAGACAACACTTTGAACTGCCCTGCCTAAAAAAACCCATCATCCAAAAAAACCATCCACGCACTGAGAGTCCCCCTTCCTTCCAGCTGAAACTTTTCCCCTTGTTTGACCCAAAGGATGGAGGATGTTTGCGGGTACATCCCGGGCTGTACCCGGGATTTCGGGCTGCCCTTGCTCTGCTCCCCCGAAGGCTGGCTGCCGCTGTTAGTGTCGTGCCTCTTGGGATTAACCGTTAGGGCTTGGCACCCTGACGATGCGCCTTAGATGGACGTGATGAACACACCTTGCACCCACGTGGACGTGTTTATGTGTTTTGAAAGAGTTGAACATCGTGAGCTGAAGAATAGCAATGAATTCGTGTCTCGGGAATGGTTTACATACATATTCCCCTGCACATACACCCCCCACACACACATACAACCCTCCAGGACTGTGCTGGCTCCAGCATCCTTCCCTTTCAGAGGCAAATCTTCCCCTAGAAAATAGCCCCATTGCTCAGATGAGGTTTTCTTAGGAAAAAGTCTGCAAAATCCATGCCTTGATTCTTATGCATTTCCTTTGAAAAAGGTTTCATCCTCTTCCCACCCCTAAAGCAAGCTCCTGGCAGAGTCTCCATCCCCCTCGTCTCACGCCCTGTGCTGCTGGGGCAGCCCTGAGCAACACCTCTCCGTCAGGTTACAGCAGACGTGGATAAGGGAATTTGTAACGCAAATGCCAAGGGAGTTAATTTGAACTGTGCGAAAAGCCACGATCACTTCATGTGATATTACCGCTCAGCTCAATTTAATGTGTTCTTAATTATAACCATTTTTGAGATTTTTCTTAAGAAAACTCGGCATTGCCTGTTGTCTCTGCCCAGCGGTGCTGGCTCTGCCCCCTCTCCCGTTACAGTACTGCATTTCAGATGCCATTTCTCTCTCTCTCGAAGTTGTTTTCTCAGGGCTTTTCTCCCCCACCTGCTTCCACCCAGCCAGCCTCACTGCCTCCAGCGCTGCATCACCAGTCTCGGGTTTTGCTGTTGCTGGCGTCGCTTTACGGTCAGGTTGTACCAGAACATCATGTTTAAGGTGCAGACAGGAACAAAACCATCAGGGCCGTGTAGACGTAAAACAACAGATGGGCAGCGCCTTGCTGCTCTGGTTGGGCAGATTTTGAAGCTAATAATAATTGTAAACATCTCTCTCCACATTGTTTAATCCTTATAATCTCCTTACCCTCCAGTCCAGAGTAGTGTTTTCTTTGTGTGCTGAGATCGTTCCTTGTAGCTGGGACATCTCTGGCAGACCCGCACCCAACCATCCAGACTCCGTTAGGAATTTCTTTCCCAACAAAAGGTCCTTCATCCTTCGCATGACAAAGGGGCAGGCAGAGCCACGGCAGTTCGAAAGTTTTCAGCAAGTTAAAAAAAGAAATAAACGTTTCATGGTGAGTGCATCCAGAGAACAGGGGTCACGTTTTATTCCCGTTTTTGCTCTGGATGCGCTTTGGAGGTTTTGGAGTGGCCAGCTCTTACCAGCCTTGTTGTTTTACAGGCTGCCCCTAGGGTTATGTTATCAGATTACAAGCCTTCCCTTCCATTAAAACATGAGCTTTCTAGATTTTTGTGGTTGAAAATATTGAAAATATGAAGATAGAAGTTCAAAAACCCAGACAGCAAGCAGAGAAGTTGGACTACTTTTTTTTTTTTTTTTTTTTTTTTTTAAAATCTTTAGACTGGGAGGAGCTGACTCTGGGTTTTTGAGCTTTTAATAGTAATACCGGAATCTGGCCACGGGGCTGATAAGCTTGGCCCTCCCAAGGCTGAGCGCTCGGGTCTCAGCTGACCGCAAAGGCAAGGGCAGGCACTGACCGCTCTAAAAAGTCACCGAATTCTCTTCTGGAAAACAGTCTTGGCCTCTACTGGCTTCTCTT
>VXBH01003700.1:227038-238372 GCA_013400035.1 Rynchops niger
TTTTTTTTAAAGTGAGGATAATTGGCCATTGGAACAATTTATCAAGAATTGGTTGGATCCTCTAGCAGTGTAAAAACTTAAGCTAAGCCTGGGTGTCCTGCTGAAAGGGAGAATTAAGTCCTGCGGCTTCTACTAATCAGGAATTCAGAGTGGCAATCCCAGCCCTCCCCTCTGACCTTTTATTCGCTAAACTGGCTGCACGCTGGGTTTCAGGTTGTTTCACGCCAGGTACATCTGATAAACCAGTTTGCTCTGAATCCAGCTTCCTTTTCCTGCGGCTGCTGGTCTCCTGGCCATATGGCAGAGCTACACATCTGCCCGTGCCCCTGAACTGCTCCTCCGAAGGCTGCTGGTACCTGCGTCGTCTTTCCATCCCGTACCTCGCATAGCGCCAATTCGTACTCCGTCTCGATGCTGGATGTCATTCTGCTCCCGTTTGCACTGAATCAAGTACAGTTCTTTGGAAATCCATCTGCTTTGAACCCTGCTAGGAGGTATAACAGAATATGGGTATTGATAATTCCATGTTCATAACTTAAAAGAAGAAAGATAACCGTCCTTGAGCAAAGACAGAAGATGTTAGAATAACGATCTCCCCAGGGCAGGGATTATCACGTTTCTCATGAATGTCTCTGGCACAGAGGCGCAGACCCTGTCCTGTCTCTGCCATGGCAAGTGATGCGGCCAGACTCTGGGTCGTTCCTCCAGCACGGAGACCAACAGGAGCTTTACTAACCCCAAGGGAAGGCGGAATGGTCCCTGCTGCTGCTGTTGGCTCTGCCACTACACTGAGACAACCAGCCGCATTAGCCACCCTGGGACAGGCCCTGGAGACCCCAACCCTGATCCCCCGGGAGGTCCCTTCCTGCTCTCCGGCAGGGAAGGGAGGATCTGCCACACTCTAAATGGTTTGGGGCAGTGAAGGCGTGTGTTAAGCCTTGCTGCTATTTATGGTGCTGTTTCCAGGAAAGATAATAATAACAACAACATCACGCGACAAGTGCGTGATCACCCCAACAGCTTTAATTTGAAACTGGCTGGTGCCAAATGCTGGCTTTTCACATTACGGTATGCTCAGGCTGCCCTAAACAACTCGGATGTTTGGGGATGTAGCAGAGCATGTGAGAACAAGGAGGGACTAATGTGCACCCTCTGGTCCTCCCCGGCCCCCCTGCCCAACATTCCAGGTCCCTTCTGCTGCCTCTCTTCTGGGATGTCCCTCCGGCAGCCTCAGTCCAATTGCGCGTCTCCCGATCCCTGAAAAGCAGATTATTTCTGCTGTACTGTACGCAAAAGCTGTCTACATATTTGCAGAAGTCCATTATATCATGTCACAATCTACAGCTCCCTCTTCCCACCCCTCTCCAGTTTTTCCACCACATCTCAGCAGGAAAATAAAAGAACAAAGAGCAGTTACCCATAAAACAAAAAAAACCACAAAGAAACAAACAAACAAAAAAAAGGCAAAAGCTAAGGTGAGGCAGGGAGATGGCAGCTCCACGGCAACAAGAGGTTTCAATTAATCACATGTAAATTGAGATGCAGTGTAAATCGGGAAATACATTTGGCAGGGTGCTGGCAGCCAGTCCTCAGCTGTGTGCTCGGCTAAGAGGTTCTGGCTGGAGAGGAAAGAAGCGGTGCGGGAGCTGTGCCCTGGCTTTCCTCTCTCTGGCCACCAGCTCTGGGTTACAGGGGGTCACCGGCCACCCTTCAGCGCCAAAAGACGTTGCTACATCAGGTGCTGCTTCTAGTTAAAGAGCAGAGCTGACTGGATGGTCTGTCACAGAATCATGGAATGGTTCGGGCTGGAAGAGACCTTAAAGCCCACCCAGTGCCACCCCCTGCCCTGGGCAGGGACACCTCCCACCAGCCCAGGTTGCTCCAAGCCCCGTCCAACCTGGCCTTGAACCCCTCCAGGGATGGGGCAGCCACAGCTTCTCTGGGCAACCTGGGCCAGGGGCTCACCCCCCTCACAGCAAAGAATTTCTTCAGTGAAAAAGGCAACGTGGCACCTAAGCTCAGGAATACAAAAAATACCTGCACGCCAGGTCCTCAGGGATGAGGTGGTTGTTCTGAGGAAGACGTACACAGCCACCCTCTGTGCCAGCGTGTCCACCCCAGCAGCTCCTGGATCCAGCAGCGGGTTTCACCCCTGCTTAGCAGAGCAATAAGGTCCCAAAGATACTAATTTCCTACAAGTTTCACGCACCCATGGAAGGTGGGTGGATTCACCTCTTCTCGGATGCCAGAGTCCGCAAGGCACAAGCCTGTGGGGAACCAGTCCCTCAGCAGGAGCAGGACGCAGGCATTTGTCCCACAGCTACAGTGGCAAAAGTCCGACCCTGAGCCATACCCTGGTGCCCCCAAACACTGGGGACACCCCCAAAGCCATGCTGGGAGGTTTCCCCACTGACCTTGGGGAAGGGATGCAGCGTCCGGCAGGCAAGAGCCCAGCAGGCTTTCCATCCATCCATCCGTCCGGGAGGAGGGAGCTCCTTTTACTGCTGCTGCACAAAATGAAAGCAGGTCCCACTGTCGCAGGGAGAAATGTCTTTCCCATTAATTCAGCGATCCCGGAGGAAGCCGGGGCTGTGCAGCAGGCGACGGGAGCGCTTGACTCCCTTTTGCCAAAGTCCCGCAGTGCTTGGTTCTTTCTGGGTGTAGCATCTCCGTGTGCCGGGAGCTGCAGGTCAGGCAGCGCAGCTCCCTCCGGGCTGCGAACCCCCAGCCTGCCTGGGAAGGTATCATAAAATATTGATTATTCTCAGCACATTCTTGTCCTCCAGAAGTTTATCGGCTCACTCTTCTTGCAGTCAACAGCAAAGGCCCCTGCTCCTGAGCGAATCCTTGCTGGGTGAATGGAAGGGCAGGGACAGGTAAGCTCGGTGAATGCAAGAACAGGAAAGGACTTTGAAACACCCAGGTCTGGGCGTTTTAATTTTAATGAAGAAAGAAATACAGCAGCTGAGAAGCTTGTAGGGGCACTGGAGAGTTGATGAGGGGTGGGTGGGGAAAGCAGAATCCACAGATCAGCAAAGTACCTCGGCTGCTTGGATGCAGGACCAGATGAAGTGCCACCATCCTGACGCACTGACCCCCATCCACGTGGTCTTTGCAATAACACTGCTGGCACCAATTGCGGAGTTGCTGCTCTGTGCACAAAGCGAGGGCTGTGCAGAGCCCAGCCATGGGTGCCACAGACTCTGATGGCCCCACATTAGCCCCATTTGCAAGAGAACATGAGGCCTTTCTTCAAGCTGACAGCCACCATGAGGGAAGGCTTGTACAGCTCCCTCCTGCCAGAGCCAGCCCAACGAGAGCACTGGGGTCACCGCTTACATCCAGTGTACGTGCAGTTTCTTGGAGCGATGCTTCTCCAGCCTCTCTTGCCATGACATGACTGACTGTATCCCGCTCCTCACAGGTTCCCCGGGGCGTTCGACATCTGCTTGTGTAGACAGGAGCACTGACAGGACTTGTCCTGGCCTGCCAGCCACCAGCACAGAAAGTATCTCCTGGATCACAACTCCTGCTCTAGCCCTTGGGTGTTTCTACCTTCCCAGCTGCTTTTCCACAGATCCACCCTTAATCAGCACATAAATTGGCTAGGAAGTCAGCCTAACCTTTTTGGAAGAGCCCAGCTTTGCTGGAAAACTTTCCTGACGTGCAAAGGAACCGTACCCAAGCTGTCTTTGCAGCCGGGTGCCCGAATCTCACCAGCCGGTGGGTCCTGATGTAGGCTCTTCTCCACAGCCCTTATTCATGTAACAGTATCTCCCTGGGGAATTGTGGTGCATCCCAGAACGGGGAGATGAAGGGAGAGGAGAATAGAAGTATTGCTGCAAAACAGTTTCAGAAAAAAGAGGTCAAAGCACCTGCAAACGAGTCAACACATGGTTTTGCTTCCTCTCTCAGCCCTGCAAACCGCTGTGTAAGAACTGCCTTCTTTATTTGGAAATGCTACTGGAAAACGGGTCCCAACGGTGTTTTGAAAGCGCGTGGCTTGGCTACGAGCAGGAGCATCAACAGAGATTGCCGGGATTCCCAGACGGATGGAAAACGTGTTTATTTCTGCCATGGCGTTTTCTACGTGCTCTCTGCATTAATCTTGCAGGAGGTGGCAGCGAGACAGGAGCAGAGCAGGTTCAGTGGGGGCCAGACAAATCCGCAGCGGGGTGTTTCTTCCTGCTCCAGCCCCACTCCTCTGCTCCGCAGCTTTTCATCCGCAAACCCTCTGATGCTGCTGCCAAAAGGGAAACCCAAAACTCGCGGCCAAAAGGATGAGTTGCAGTGGCAGGGAAGTTGTTTTGTATTTAAGTGCGGCAAGCAGCTGTGCCAGGCCGCGGGCTTTTTCCCCCTTGCTACATCAGAGGCTCGTAGATACCCCTGTGCTGCCCCGAGGAGCCGGGAGAGTTGTCCTGGCGGAGATGCAGAGCTGCTCAGCACCCAGCCCTCTCCTGGACGTGCTGACAGTCAGTGCTGAAAGCAGGACCAGGGCAGGCAGGCTGAGAGAGAAGCGGAGTCTGGGGTGAGTGGGACTGGGTGGGCGAGGATGGGGGCAGCTCCCAAGAGGGGCACCAGCACGCAGCAAGAGCGTGCGCACTCTTTTTTTATCCCTTTTTAGCAGTCACTTCAGCTGCTTCCCAGCACTCACCAGCTGTTGTTTTAGCAGCTGGTTCTACCTGGCTGGGCAGAAGAACACCCTGCACATCTGCTGCCACTTGAAGCTCCTCTAGAAACAGCCCCCCTCCAGTTCCTTTGGAGATTTAGCTTGAAGGAGGGGAGAGGATGCGAGCCAGTGACGGGGTAGGGACCAAATGGCAGTCCTTGATACAGATTTCTAGCTGCTTGCAGAGCTGCAGGAACGCTGCAGGAGGAGCATGAAGACATAGAGCCTGCCCCAAAAGGCTCCCCATCTAATCCTCAGACGCGGTCATGACTAATAAATGACAAAGCGATGAAGAAAAGACGTTAAAAAGATGAGGAAAGACCAAAGGAGACAGCAGTAACCCTGCTGACTTACTCAGCTCTGATGCAAGCTCCTTTTGACAATTCAATTACAATGCAATACTAATTACCGAGTTGATGGTATTGAGCGCCAAGGCAGAAGGGCACTACAAGAAAGGGATATTGATAGGGGAAGGTGGCAGCAATAGCGCTTCTCGCCCAGAGAGATGCCAAACTGCATCAAGGGAGCACTGAAAAGGAGCCAGATCTGGGGTGGAGTGCGGCGGGGAACAGTAACGTTGGATGACAGCTCAGAAAGGGAACGATAATGAATGTGATAGTCGTCTGAAACAGCGGCTGATCTTGCACAGGCAGAAGGCAATTAAGCAGGAGAGGGTTTCAGATCTGGGCTGGCGTAGATGCCTCTCTGCTGTCAGCCCTTTAAAAGCCTGCAGCTGGGCATTTGCACTTCTCCTCTCAAATCTGGTGCTCCCAACTGAGAGCAGTCACCGCAGAGTGGCCAGGGACCAAACCCAGACTTCTGACATGCCAGGAAGGAGCCAAGGGGCTTGTCCTTAATCAGGTGAAAGCCACTAAAGGGTTAAAGTCACTCCACTGTGCCTCAAGTCCCATTGCTCACTGCAACATGCATAACAGCGCCTTCCCTGAAAACAGGGTCACCAACATGCTCACATTCACTAATTCCATATTTAAAACACGGCTTCTCAATCAAAGAGATGCTATTACCCACAAAGCAGCTTAAATTGTCCCTTAGATTTAAATACAGCCTGTTGCATAAAACATCTTTTTATCAATTTCACTTAGGGCTGACAAGCGCTCCCCCGCGCACAACATCAGTGCGCTTCACAGAGCCCTTAAGTGCATTCCTCTGGGAAGCAAACACCCTTAAGGGCACCTTTTGTCATTGTTAGTTTTCTCCAGTTGCTGAAGAGGGACTGTGCTGGGCTCCTATTGCATCACCGTCTCATTTTGGGTACTGCGCTCTGCTGCAGTCTCCAGGAGGTGGGTGGAGGGTGCCACGCTAGAAGAAACGTCCCCAGCTGCCGTGCAGGGCATGAGAAGGGAAATTTAGCTTCTCCTCCAGCCCACTGTCTGCCCAGTGAGAATTCCATGTTTGGTCTGTGCCTGAGTATTAGCAAGCAGAAATTTAGAGCATTGCCGTGGCGAGGGCAGACCTTCCTCCCCAAGGATGCTGTTGGCACCAACAAGCTTGACACAGGGACTAACTGCTACAGCCCCAGTTGCCCACTCTTGAAAAAGGAGCATCAAATCCCCCCACCCCGCGCTCCTGTCGCTGTGGCACTGCTCGTCCTGCATCACCAAGTGACATGCTCTTTCACAGAGCAAGAGGCACAAAGTTTTGAGGCAGGTTGGGAATCATTCGGGAATCAGCTGAGTGTAGCACTCCAGCATTTCAAGAGGAATCAAAGAGAGAAATAAGACTAATTTTATCAAATTTTATAGGGAGAAGAGGATGGAAGCAGTGTTACCTCGTGGTCTGGCATTTGGGGACCTTTGGTTTATTTTGGCTTCTGCGGATGGGCTCGATGCGTGACAACTGGCCAAAACGCTGGTCCTCTGTGTTTGAGCTTCTCCATCTGCCAAGCGAGGAGAACAAGACAAACGAACTGGTGAAGAGCGCTGCGTAAGAGAGGGAGATTACGTGGTTCATTACCAATGGCAAGGGTTCAAGGTACAGACTTTCAGGATATTTTCTCTCGGGCCACCGCACTCTCCTCGCCGCATGCTGGAGGGCTGGGTGAGAAGCCAGCCCAAAACCTCCTCCCGCTGCCAGCGGCTCGGTGCTGGAGCTGGTTTCCCATCCAGCTCACCCGTCCGTGCGCGGAACCCGGCCTGGCTTTGTGAGCAGGTTCCATTACAGCAGCACAGGCACCGCCAGCGACCAAAGACCAGACACAAAAGGCATTGACTACTCAGGCTGTTCAAAACCGCTCGCTGCTGGCACAGCAAACTTGCGTGGCATCCAGACACGGAGTCGAACCTCTCGGCAGCTGCTGTACATTAAGGTCGGGGATGGAAGGGATAGGAAATACAGGAACCCTTTTTAAACTCAAAAGAAAAGAGGCTTTTTAAAAGAAAAAACAACAAACAAACCCACAAAACATACTCAAACTCCACAAACCTTGCTATTTAAAAAAAAAATCCATCAGAAACGTACTGGAAATTGTATTGCCTGCTGTTTAGTTAAATGGCTCCCGTCTTGTCATGAGCTGCTAGAACTTGGTTTATCAGAAGAACTACGCATCTGTAGAACAATTGCTTTCGTACTAATGCCCCCCGGCTCCCTGCCAGGGACCTGTGCTCCCCGTCAATTTTTGACCATCTGTGTCCCCTTTGATGCTTTGGGGTTTTTGTTTGTTTTTTTTTTCCCCTCCCTTTCCTGAGCTTCAGCCTGACATTTGCTCTCTAGGATTAGGAGGTTGCCATCTTCATCACTCTGGGAGAAGAGGTTTTCACCCGCGTGCCCAAGCCCAGCTGCCAAAGCATTAGAATTGCTCGTGAAGGGATGCTGGGAGCTTTTACGTCTCACTGCGGTTGATGGGATGTGCCAGGCAGGGACCAGACAACCAAGAACAGTGAGAGACGCAGCTGTGAAGCCCACTTTCCAGATACTCCGGCCCATGTGCCAGGGTCTCCTTGATTCCACCCCGCTAACCGGCCAGCCACGGACAAAAATGAAATGTGTTTGCAGCTGAAGTCCAGCGAGCAGCGTCACGGTTCTCTTTTGGGTAAGAGCTAAGGCTTGACAGGGCCAAACCTAAGAGAATTTCAAAGTCTCTGTGCATCTTCCTCTGCTTTCCGGCATAGCCGAGGCCGCCTGCCATCCTCCCCTTTAAATCAGCACCCGTTATCATCGCAGAGGTGCAGAGTCAACACAGCAGGAGCATAAACCAGACGGATTGGGGTTAGCACCAGCTACAGTGGCTAAGTGGACTGACGGATGCTTTTAATAACCGCAAATGCTATTCTTGGTGCTGATGATTTAACAGTTATCATAAGATACAGAGGGAATTAAAATGACTCTAAGTAGAGTACTTACTTTTCATCCCTGCGTGCCTGCTGCCCGCTGGCTTGGCTCAGGCTGTTACTGCAGGGAGATACCACTGCCTGTCAGCAAAGAGCCCAAATCCACAATCGCTTGATTTAACAGCTGGAATATTGCAGTCTTTTTTCTGCACGTGGTCAGCCAAGGTCACTGAAAAACATTGCAAGGTTTTATGTTTTGATTTTTCTTTTGGCCTAGAATAAAACCTCTTTATCTCAGAAGCAAACGACACAAAACGCAGGCTAAGTTATGTCAATAGTTATTCGGTTAAAATGCATTTTTTTTTTAGTAAGTGAGATATTTTCAAACACACAGCGGGGTTGCAGTGTTCCTTTTTAGTCCGAGAGAGATTTTAAGGCCAACCGTGAATGGTGGAGTAGCCCCCCTCCAGGTTTGGGTGAAAAACGCAAGGAAACAATCCTCTCTGTACAAACATGGACTGTCCGGAGCCAGAGCCCCCCAGCCATGATTCCAGCCTTCCTGGACAGAACTTGCTGCCCTCAGTGTTAGCAATTGGTGACTCCATAAAGATCTTTTAAGGTTGCAGAAATCCTCCCACTGAAAGGTTTCAAGAGAGTAGAGACATTTGGGTCTTAGGAATTCATGCAGTTTTAATGTTTGGGGTTTTTTTCCCACCAGTTTTGAACAGCGTGGGTCCAGTAAATCTATTTCTACTCATGCTCTGAGCACCGCAGAAATATCCGTAAGGCCCTTGTCTAGGTGGCTAATGGTGCAAGTTCCTAAACACGCGTGGTACTACAGCAAGAACAACCCAAAAGAGAGAGGCAGGGACCACAGAACCAAGAAATTAGGTAATTGCAAAAGAAGAAACGCGAGTGAGAGACTAACTGCAGGATCAAACCGAGCACAGCTCGGACGGCAGAAACAGTTGACGCTACAGGACAAGCGCAGCCGGAATAGGAGAAACGTTGCACCTCTGCGATTAACAGCCGTGAGCGTGCAGGGTACTGGCTTGTGATCACATTTCAGTGGCTCAGTAAATCCACCGGCTGATGCCCAGCAGCCTGAGCTCACCAGGAACCATTTGCCAGGCCGTGGGCAGCAAGGAGCCATTGCTCAGCCAGGGCAGAGCCCGCCTGCCATCGCTCAGGGTGGCTTGGCTGCCAGGCGGCACCACACCACCAGTTAAACACCATTGCCTCCAAGGGCGTGCTTGTAGCCTGCAGATGGGACTACCTGAGAGCAGGCAAGTCAAGACTTGGCTACAACTGATCATTCCTTTAGATTTCCTGGTCCTGGCTACATGCACTAAAACTACAAGTTCCTGGGGCAAGTCAGGCAACAGAAGGTTGATTAAAATAAAGTGGGTTAAAAGGTCACCTTTTTCCTTCGCATAGATGACTGAAAAGGGCAGGGAGAACCCAGCTTCCAGGCATTTACTATTGTATTTTTCATTGCTCTCCAATAATTTGAATTTTTGCACTCATTAAATCAGTATTATCAATTCTCAACGTTACCGCTCGCCTCATTTCCTCTCTCATACAAGATCTCGATTTATTCCATTCAAATCCTCAGAGACAGCTTCCCGTGTCCCTATTCTCACCCTTTTTTAATGTTTAACTCTTCTCCTGGTACCCCCCAAACCTCCCAAGGAGCAGGGGTCACAAGATTTGCTGCCCGGTGGCTCCCCAGCCCTCACATCTCTGCACGGGGAAGGAACAGCCGATTCCCCCACCTCCCTTCGCCTCCTGGATCACCTGCTCCACCCGTGCCCTTTCCCCATGGCTTAGGCATGAAGTTGATCTCCCTGTTCTGTATAAAAAGGAGGCAACTTTTTGCACAGCCTGTGGCCACAGCCCCATCTCCCCTCCGCTGGGAAATTTTGCCATTGTCTGTTTCGAAAAAAGAAGGGAAATTGTGTTTGGAACATTGAAAACATCTTAAAAATGAGGTGACATTGTCACTGCTGGTGCTTCCATGGCAACCTGCATTTGTTTCTCAGAGCCGTTTCATAATAATTAATACAGCACTTCTATTCACGTGGCCCACGTTCAGAGTGCACAGCACAGCCCCTACTGGGGCTTTCCTGGGTCACACAAAATATTTACACTGAAGAATCAGAAGAATGAACTTTTCTGGTGCATTCTGGCCCCTGGGACAAAACAGTGACACACAGAGACTCCATCACCCTTTTGCTAACCCAGCTGGCGGGAGCACATTTGCTGACAGTAGCTGGGCAGAGCCCGTAATGACATCCCTCCCATAAATGACATCCCTCCCACCCGATGACAGGGCAGCCAGAGAAGCCCCGGTCCCGTTGATCACACCAGGATGGAACAAGGGAGGGCTTTTACAGTCACAGCAACGAATCCAGAACTCTCCTCTTCACGCACTGGCAAACACAAGCTGCCCTACCTTGCCATGCTGTGTTGACGTGCCTAGACGCGGCCAAAAGCAAGGGGATTCGGGGAACTGCACCAACAAAATGCTTAGGCAGAGAGAACTTGCGTATCTTGCCTTCTCTCCCTGCTGCAGGCTCCGGGGGAGCATTCAGCTGAACGTGGGCGGGCGCGGGGGGAGAAGTGGATCAAAGATGCGATCGCCTACCACAGCAGTAATAAAGACAAAGCTGCGAGCGGAGCCTGCAGTGTATCGCCTCTGGGCTGCCATCCTGCTGATCCCACACACGAAGGAGCAGGCTCTCAGCCGGCAGAACCCGGAGAGGGTTTGCCAAAGAAAACGCAGGTGCTGCAAGCTGTAGCTAAGAAAGATTGGGTAGGTGCTACTACATAGTCTTAGCTCCAGCAGGAAGCCAAGGGGGTTTCCTGCTCCAGCAACTCCAGCCTTTCAAGGGATACATAAAACCAAGCAGTTGGACCCAATATAGCTATCAAATATCCAATGGCACTTTCACAGGAGGAGGAGGGTGAGCCCCAGGGTCCTGTCTGAATTCCAATTTAGATAATTATGTTCTGCCAACCTTCGTTCTTTCTGCAGCTTCAATTGGATACAGGATTTGGAGGCTTTTCTCTGCTGAGATGTATTTCTGGCCTTTTTTCCTGCCGACTAGACTCTTAAAAAAAAAAAAAAAACCAAAAAAAAAACCAAACCAAAAATAAAACACCCAACAAAACCCCACGAACCCTTCATGTGCAGCCTGGCCTGTACCCCATCAGCATCAGTCTGGGAAGACATCACCACCTTCATAGGCTCTGAAATGCACTCGCACATGAAGCCTGGGTCCCTCTCTGTCACTTGCTGTCCACACAGAATCATAGACTGTGTTGGGTTGGAAGGGACCTCTCAAGGCCATCTAGTCCAACCCCCTGCAGTCAGCA
>VXBH01003700.1:238405-279342 GCA_013400035.1 Rynchops niger
GCTCCAACAGGTCCATGTCCTTCTTGTGCTGAGGGCTCCAGAGCTGGACACAGGACTCCAGGTGGGGTCTCATGAGAGCAGAGTGGAGGGGCAGAATCACCTCTCTGGATCTGCTGGCCCTGCTGCTTTTGATGCAGCCCAGGATGTGGTTCGCAATGTGGGCTGCAAGCACGCATTGTTGGCTCATGTCCAGCTTTTCATCCACAAGTACCCCCAAGTCCCTTTCCACAGGGCTGCTCTCTATCACATCATCCCCCAGCCTGTATCAATAACGAGGATTGTCCTGACTCAGGCGTAGGACCTTGCACATCCTTCCATAAACGAGAAGCTCCGCCACAGAGAGCTCACAAACACTGACCTACTCCACGGCCAGAATCCTGACACCTTTCACCAGACGCCGCAGAGATCCACAAGTGTCGGACACTTCCCAAGGAGCCTGGCATCACAGCCGTGCGAGCCAAGAACTCTGTTCTCCCTTGTTGACCTTTCTTCTGCTGAGTGAAATGCTCGAATGGGGGATATTAAGTGATCAACAGCAAGTGTGAATTAGGGTAGCGAAAGGGAGAGACCTCTCACTGGAGCCGTGCCTCGGTATCATTTAAACAGGCTTGAGAGGCTTTATTGTAGGCTCTGGCAGAGCACGGACAGGCTGCTTCACCCCGCGCTCGTGTAGTCACAGCTACGAGCAGGAACTGCCCCAGCTCCCACCGTCACACAGTCATTCACTGCCTGGCAGTGCTGCTGCAACTGAAACATTCCCATGTCCCTGTGAATTATAGCGAAAAGACGGCTGATAAATCTCAATTGGCTGAATATACAAAACCCCTGAAGTCCTAGACAGTGTGTGTTTGTTTTCTCGCTGCTGTGGCTCCTGTTGTCAGAATCTATCAGGAGATTTCTCCCTGTATTTCACTACGCTGGGAGCACATGCAGCTTGGATTCTGCGCAATTTTATCGGCTTAATTTGAAGCTGCAAAGCAAGGGGCCAAAATCCCAGGAGACAGGAACTGTTCCCGGGAACCTGCCTATGAACATCTAAGAGTTAATGAAGAGATTCCCGAAGTTGCAACAATTGCATGGACAGTCCATGAAGCGCAAGAACTTTCCTATATCAAATGGCCAGAATTATTTCAGTTCTCTCCCACCTGATGATCTCTCACGATCCTTTATCAGACTGACAGGGCTTCTCCTGGTGCCACGTGTCACGGGAGCCATCTCAGATGTCCTCATCCTCTTCCTCCTGCGGTGCTTCCGCAGCAGACACTTCCAAAGCCCTTGTTAGTTCTGAAAGATAAAGCAGCAGCTTTTATTTCTTCATGTCAGCAACCACCCTTTCCAACGCCGCTTTTACATACTGACTACCTTGTTTACTATAAAGAAGGGTCTCTTGTTCACTCGAGGTGTAGCTGCACCAAAGAGCATTTTGCTGCTCCCCTGCTTTTTATTTCTGACTCTTCACCTCTGGCAGAGACTCACCTCTTGATATTCCTCCTCTTACTACGCTTCCTTTTGCAAAACACACTGTTTTCATCCCTCTGAGGAAGCAACGAGCTAGGGAGCGTCTACAGGGACTTGCAACATTATTAATGCCTAAAACCCCGCAGCCACACACAATGCTTTACTCAAAGAGAGTTTTGTTTTGTTTTGAATTCTAAAGTTATACATCCGGTCTCCTAACAACTACAGAACTTGGCAGTGCTCTGACAACGCCCTTCCTACAAGGCTCTCGAGGGTTTTTCTCAAGGTTGTACATTATCATCCTCATCTTAAATAGGAAAAAAAAGTTCAAAGCACAGCCAGGTTAAATGCTTTGCCCGAAACCACAAAGAAAGCGAGTGGCAGGGTTGGGAAAAACTGAGGTCTTTTCTCACCCTTAGTACTGCCAACCATCATTTCAGGAAAATCAAAACGTTAAGCCAGATTCTCGATGTCCTTTCCAATTAACTTTTAGTAGAGGGAAACAGTCAAAGTGCAGGATTCGGTATTGAAACACCGTCACAAGCTCTGGGTAGCCTGCAGTTAACTTGCCCCTACGAGATCGGATCAGAGAGGCTCAGCAGCATGTCTCAGACCTAGAATTAATAAAGATCATTCTTCAGCTGGAGCAATGGGACGCCCAGCTGTTTTGGGGAAGGTACCTGCTGGTGCCATTCAGTTCAATTACACCTGAAGATCACATAAGGGCAACTGCACAGGGAGGTTTTGGGATGACACCTTCCACCCCGGTCGCACAGCAAGCTGAGTTTTTGCAGCACTGCTCATTGCTAGACACTTCCGATCGCACGGCATTTCAGCACAGGTTATGGTCACGAAAAACAGCACCCGCTCATTTCCTTTGCACGTCTACCACTTGTTAATTGAGCTCTCAGGAAACGCTGCGCAGCGCAGCCCTTTGGGCTGCTGAACACCACAAACCACCCTCAGCCGAGGTTCGTTTTCAGGTGGGGGTACGGAATGAGGTGCCCATGCCTCATTCCAGGAAGCACAGCAGCAAATGTAATTGCTCCCACTTAATTAAAAAGAGTGACCTTTTGGGTTGCAGCTGTCCTATGGCAAAACAGCTCTTCCTCATTGTTCAGGACGATCAGGCGGCGTGTAGTGGCGAGCACCAGCGCATATCATCAAGAGAAGGTAATTGTGCTTTCACCTGCTATTACAGAGACAGGTTTTCTACTCAGGCTTGCAGATGACCTTCTCCAATCAAACATTAACTTTGCAGCAAACAATCATTAGGGAGCATTTGCAGGCTTTAATAATTAACGCTTTTATTAATCCACTGACTCCACTTCAAGCAACAGGTCTCTCCAAAATTAATTCTGTTGCCATTGAGAGGAGAAAGAAATGAATACCATTTCAAGGCAGAGAAGGAAGAAGGTATTTAGATTCCACTGCACTTTCTAAAGGTACTGGACCTGCTCCTAGAACTGTAATTATGCAGCTTATTAACTGAACTGCCAAACATAAGGCTAAGTAATTTTCAAAGCCCGGACTTTGAGAAATAGTATTACTGGCAGCCATGCAATCCAAAATCCAATCGAGACAGACCACAAGCTTTCAACAGGCTGAAACTCCATCAGCTGCTTATTGGCTGCAAAAAGCAAGGGAGATGAAGAAAAAGGTGCAGCTAAGCAAATTACCTCCTTCAGGATAAAGGACCTGCTTCTCTAAAGAGCCAAGCAAGGGGCGGAGGGAGATGTACGCCTTCGGAGCTGTACTGCACAGAAAGCCCAGCTGGGAGGGAGTAACTTCTGCCTATCAAGCAAGGTATCTCGGCTCAGTGATTGCTTTGGCTTGCGGGACTCTGCAGTTGTGCTGAGAGCACCAGGAATTTTAAAGGTCAAAACAAAAAGCAAGAGGCACCCCAAAGCGTGTCGTTGCTCCGTTGCCAGCGGTGGTTTTGAATCCCTGTCCAACAGCTCTTTTAAGTGCTATCACAGAATAAATAAAGTTGGTGTTTCACAAGCTTACTAGAGAGTCAACCAGATCAGATACACAAACTGGGAAGAACTCAACGGTATTTCTTACTCTTACTTTTTTTGCTTTTGCTTCCTTGGATCACCATCTACTGAAGAGCAGGGCAGGCACACGGCTGGCGCAACTGAAATACAAAGAAGTTATCAAGTAAACTCAGGTAAGGGCAGAAAGGAATCAGTAAGAGTTGGTTAATATAACTACTATTAAAGGTGCAATGCTGAAATAATTAAGGAGGAAGTGCTGAGAATATTCTGCTGTTTAATCCTTCTCCCTCCTATGTCTTCCCATTACCTCTCCGGAGCAGTTTCTATGGGGCAAGAAGCTGCCTTACCATTTTTCAGTTAAAAAAAAAAAAAAATTTCCTTTTTACAGCAAGTCACAGCGACAGGGCTGGGAGCAGAACCTAGTCTTGCTCGGGGCTTTGCAGAGCTCTGCTTGAACCACCAGATAACGGTCCCTTTGGAGTGGCTGGGCACACGTGGGATAATTGAACAGGCTCCCTCTGCACTGAATAACTCTTGCTTTTGTGTTTGAATACTTGAGGAGCGTTTTGACTTTTCTACGTATTGCTGCCATTTAGAAACACAGCATGAAAATCAGACCGTTAATGCATTACGCCGTGCCCTAAAATATAGTAAAACTGATGGTTTCAGTTCCTCCAGCTTCTCCCCTGTCAATGCCTAAGCGGGGGTCCTGCTCTTCGCCATCGCATTACCACATTTCCCTCCTTTTTTCATTAGCTATGGTAAATCAGAAACAAATTAAAAAGAGACGGACCAGATATCAGACTCTTTTGTTAAAAATATGCATATATTTAAGTTTTCCTTTTATTGTTACTAAAGTTTTGCTGCTGTGGGCAAGATAAGACATAGGGGGAAGCCAAATATTTTACAAAATATCTGGAAGAGAAATTCCTACCTGTAAACTATTACATGCAGCCTCTGCGTTCCTGTGTGCCTGAGCCCAGTGAAGTCCCCCTCAGAAATACGGGACATTTTAATAACGCTCTAAACTTTTAAAGCAGCAATAAACATGGAGCAAGCTTTACAATATTTCCCTGAGAAGCCAAGAAACAAAAATCCCATTTTACAGATGGGTAAGCAAGTAGAGAGAAGTGCAATGATTTCCTCCAGGATACATGCTCATCACGAGGAAGATGGTATCAAAGTTACAATTCAAAATTGGCCGTGACCCTTTACAGCTCAATATGCAGAATAAAGTTTTTCTAGCAAATCAAAGCAGATTCGATGCTTCGAAAGCAAAGCGTGAATGGCAAGACGACTGTCAGAGGGGGAACGATGTTAATTTATCATCAGCCGAGCCTTTGTTTTAACAAGTACAAGTTGCTTTTAAATAGGCTTTAACACAAAGTAGTTGCAGGAACACGCTAACTTGCAGTATCTGCAGTCCTGGGGATATGGGTCTCCTGATTAATTTTAAAGCCTAAGAAGACTCGACCTCTACGCAGGGCTCTTCCTGCAGCAGCTAACGGTCTCCCCCTCCTCTGCTCACCGCCTCTTTTCTCAAAGAGTGTAGGAGCTTGTATATCTTCAGCATTACTGATGTGCTGCCAATTTTAATTGAAATTAGCAAACTGGTTCAAAAATTCATCTGGATCAGACAGACAGACACCCGGCCATTTACTTATATTTCCCTATGAAGACCAGGTAGAAGAGAATAGGAAATATACTTTCAAACTTCTGTATTAGAGCCACAAAATTAAGAGTATCAGGCTTTATCAGTCTGCACCCGTAAAGCACAGTTACTGGCACTCAGAAATATATGTTAAAAAGATTTTAAAAAAAATCTATGCATTATAGGTAACGTAACGGCAAAACATAGGTGAATAATACTCAACAAAATTAAAATTCAGACAGACACATGGAAAAAATGTGTCCTTGTGAAACATCAGAAGGATCATTTGTACCTGCTAAGCCAGGTGTCCACTGATGGAAAGAGCCTTAAGGTCTCACTTCGCTGCAAGCGGGTTTGGAAAGTTGTGCTAATGATATGTAAAAACGCCGTTACGAAAGGGCAGGTCCATTTTTATACTCTGCACTCGCTTCATATACTGACTCCTTGGAGCAGCGGACATGAACCTTTAGATGTAGCAGGGGTTTAAGCCAGAATCGCTAGGTCTAGTTCAAGTTGCCAGCTCTGCCAAGGGCTTGAACCTGCCGAAACCCGCAGAACAAGATGAGTTTTGCAAGGAGCTCAGCTCCCATCTGGGCACCAGGATCTGCACCGAGTTTCTCGGCAACCCTGGTCCCAGCAGAGCGGTCTTTGAGGCGGGGAAGCAAACCCAGCATCCTCGCGTCTTGGTAGCCAAGGTGTAAAACGGGGACACTGCTGTGCTGCTGGTTCGATTGATTTCTCCCTCTTCTTCTGCAAGTGCGCTCAGGCTCCGAGCACTTCAGCGCAAAAAGCCCCCTCATTGTCTCCCTACATATAACACAAGGCACAAATGCTCTGAGTTCGGTCCAGACTTGTAAGAATTACTTACAGATTACTACTGTAATAATAAAAAGGAGTTAAAAAGTAACTAAACGGAAGGGAAGCAGGGGGAAAAAGGGAAAGCAAATTAATTCCATAATCCTCCTCGTCTTCTTGAAAGAATAACCCCCCAGCCGGCCTGCTGCTGTGCAGCTGCGGGGCGACGCAGGCTGGACAACGAAACAAAGCACAAGAGTTTAAAGGAGCCGGCGTGGAGAACTGCATTTAAATTAGGGAGCCAAAGGAATGAGCTAATGAAGGTCAACTCCACAACACCAGGGTGTTAATAGGGCGTATTACGGCATTGGTGTGGTTTTTCCCTGCCCCAGCTTAAAATTTGGTATAAAGTTTGGTATTCTAAGGTTAAATTTTGGTATTCTAAGGCTAAAAAAAGAGTATTTGTAAACAGAGAGTATTTTTAGTGTAGTGGCTTTTGATGCTGGACATCTTTACTATACATTGAACAACAGAAATCTACCTACATTCTCAACAGAAATCTAAACCAGCTCCTCTGCACAAGTCAAGATACATATTGTACCCCTTTGCAAATAGGAGAGGTTCAGCAACTTGCTTTTAGCCCTAAGAAGTCAGATACTGGATCAGAAACTAGACTTCAGTCCAGCACTGAATGTTTTTCACCTGCATTTCTAAAGAATACCTTTCTTTTATGGAAGGTGACAATTCTATGCTTTCGGATAGCAAAGACATAATGGCTTATAGGTTATCAGGAATAGCCATGGATCTCGGAAAGGTATTTAAGCTGTAATATTAGTGTTCCCGAGGGAAAAGCAGCAGGCAGACACGCAGTAAAGGCAGTTCAGCAGGTAGGTACCAGCACTGCCGACAGAAGATGGGTGAAGGTACTATGGATGGGTACTATAGGTCTATACACGGTGGAAAGTTTCCTGTATTTGCATCAAACTTCAACCAAGGATCTATATGGCTTTGGTTTCTGCAACAGAAAGGCTCCTGGAGATGGAGAATAAAGCAAAGCCTTCTTCCTTCCCTTTCTTTGAGTCTCTGTATAGTCTCACAGGGAGAGAATGTTTGCGTATTGAGTCTACTTTTATTATCACACAAATCCATGTCTTCGAGATCTCTGGCCTTCCCGAGATGAATTTCTTATTCTTTCACATGACAGAAAGACTATGAAATAACATTCAGATGTCTGTTTAGAAAGAAATGGAATTTTTTCCCCAGTATTTCGGTGACGGGGCAATGTTGATGACTTGCTCTCCGAGGGGGGCCAGGCTCTCCCCGGGCACCCGGGGCCCTCTGGTGGCTGCTTTGGAGAGGACACGAAGGATTTTGCCTTTCAGCAAGTTCTCACTTTCAGAAAACTCACATGATGTGCTCTCTTCGGGCCCTCCAGATCTCAAATATTTTCATTATAACTGAGAACTGCCATCAGCCACAACGTTTCATTTCAGATCCAAATTTACTTGGCATTTAGGGCTACTGGATTTTTTTTTTTTTTAATTAGTTTTTGCTTCAAGCTAATTGCCAACAAAAAACGACTTCTATTTTTTTTTTTTCTCCCCTCTATCAAAACAGTTCAGTATTTTAAAAGTTAAATCTTTAAGGATGGCATATGATTGGGCTTCTTTAGAGATGCAGGGCCCTGCAAAGAGCCCCAGGGCCTCTGCAGACAGAACTTCATTCCCATGTGTAATGATGCACCCTACATAATGGCTTCCCTTTGCTTTTTGATCCATGGGACTAAAAGCAGATGAAGCATGAATAATCTGATCCTAAAAATTGCTTGCAATTATTCTAGATGGCAGTTAATTCATAGAGAGGTCTAAGGAAAAAAAAAAAAACCAAACAAACCAACCACACACAACCCTAAGCCTATTAAAAAAGAAGAAATTACAGACAAACAGATGGTTTTAAGCGACAATACACCTGAAGAGGTTACAAAAAATAGAGAGACTGCCTAAAAAGATCATCAAGAGACCAAATTGTTTAGTCAAGGTTAATGAAAGTTAGGATATAGCGGCAAACGCATGAGGAAACAGATTAGATTAAGTGAGCAATTATGGAGATAAAGCTTGTAAAATGCCGGTTATTTCAATCTTGCAAGAATCCCTGGGTTTTAGCACCGTCTTAAATTGTCTTTAAAATGCTTGTCATGCATTTTGCATAAGGAATGTTTCAATCAGCCTTGGAATGGAATGGCTGGAAAGCAAAGGATACGAAGATTCACCTGAAGCCGACGCTCTGGTTTATGATCAGGGTCCTGCCATGGCAGCGGCGTTCGCGAGGAAGAGGGAATTGTGAAACTTTGGGGGAGAGCAAGAAAAACGGCATTCCCCACAAAAACTCCGCTGCTCCTGGAGCACTTCCAGCAACATAAAGCGAGCAGGCTACATTTTTCACTAACTGCCACTATTATTTTATTATAGTGCAACCATTATTGTTCATACCAGCTAAATTTTGATGGGAAATAATTTCTTGTTAATTATGGAAGGAAGACAGTGTAAAGGTTTCCGTTGCAAGTCGTAAACCCCAGTATGTTCTGAACCTGACAACAAGCTCTACAACAGCATAATTACCACTCAGAGGGATTATAGGTAAATGAGCCACTTATATCTGAACTTGATTGAAATGGATTCTTGCCCTTTTTTCTGCCTCTTCCCCTTTATTAGAAATGCTTTAGTCAAACGGCTGTGTATTATTTTAGCGCATCATGGAAGCTGATTCAATTAAGATACTGTGGCATCTCAGATTTCATTTTTATAATCTATTATGTATTCACTTGCTGAAGGTCTGTTTCTGACCTTGACTTCCCAAATGGCAATACAAGGAAAGGAAGCGTCCAGCAGGAAACACATCCCCCACCGCACACTGACCTCTCGGTAAGTATTTAATGACCATTGAGCTTGTGACTAAGACTTGTAAGTTTTAAAAAACAACCCCAGAAAACAAAAAACCCAACAACTTACTGCTGCAGATGATCAAGCGGCTGCACTAGAGCGGTGCTTAGTGCCATAGTACAGAAACCTGTTTGGAGGCGGAGAAGTGCAGGCTGCGTACTTTGGGTTAGGCTCTTTCCCCTCTCGGATGCTAATCTTGGAACAGTCTTATTCTCAATAGCAGGCACTACTGGTAAAGGAAAAGGATTAAATTTGTCTTACAGATTGTCTTCTATCAAATACTATTGGAATGAGTCTGATTTTTATTTTCAAGTGCAAAAAATCCATCTGTTGCATATCGGTATCATCAATAACAGCCTATTCGGAATATAGCCATCTCCTGAATAATGGCAGGATCAGGAAATACCAAAAGGAACGTTACTTTTGGTCTAAGAAATGGTCTTGGAGCCAGTTACTCTCATGTGCAATCCCAGCGTGCTTAAGGTAATGCTGGGGTAAGCAACCAGCTTCCAAATCTGATTTAACAATTAAGGAAGAAAAAGGAAAAACAAACCACAAGTTTGTTCTGCTTGAGCGCTTTAGAGGACAGAGCTACTTCGAGGCAGATGGAAGTTCACCCGCTTTCCTGCTCCGAGATCGCTATCTCCAGCTTCATTTCCTGCTGGCCACAGAGGACGTTTCAGTCAAAGCTGCAATTTTTACTTTCTGGAAGTTATTTGATGAGGCAAGAATGAGTTCAATACATCCATTTAAGGCCTCCCTGCCCCATCACCATGAAATAGGCTAAGAAAGGGGAGCTAGTTCATCTTAGGATAGTTATAGAATAGATTCTATGAATAAAGGAGCTTTTCGTTAAATATTAAAAATAAAATTACATACTGCTTTCTGCTCTACTTAAAATTTTAGCGAGGATAAACCCCGAGGTGCTCAGAACCATTATATATAAGCCCTGTCTTTCCATTACCTTTTCTTTCCTAGACTTATGCTGGCTGCAAAAAGTTCTGGACACTTCAGTTTTTCTCTGGCAGATCTCTCTAGAGTATTTATTCCGCAGCAATATTTCAAAATTGACTGTAGAAAAAACAAAATATCCTAGGTGACCCTTCTGCAGTCTTACGTTCTTAAATTCCCCATATATTAATCTTGCAGGTACAATTTATGATGAGTCATTAAGATATTTTCCATTTCAGACATTTAAATATTTAAAGATCCAGAGGCTGGCTGGTATAAGATTTGAGTGCTTAAATTACCTCCTTCCACTCACTCCACTTACCCTTCATAGCAGACTGGTGCCTGCAAATACTTTCACCTTTCCTGAAGGAATATATCCATTTGAACCGAGGAGGGTCCTAGAGAACGCAACTCCTGCTGCACTGCAACGTGATGCGTTAAAATTGCAAACTTCTCAATGATGTGTTTGGAATTTTTCCTTTTAGAGTGGGAAGTTGAGCCATGTGCGTGTCAGACCGGTGGTGGTTTGAGAAGAAAGGGGGAAAAAAAAAATTAAAAAAAAAAAAAAAAAAAATCAATGTATCCCGAGGGAACTGGGAGGTTCTGGCAGTGCTTGCAGCAGAATCACAGAATAGTTGAAGCTGGAATTTTTTGGTACCTGAAAAATTTTACCCGGAGGTCCAACTGCTGGGGGTTGAAGTAGAAGTTGGAATAGACACAGTCAGAGAAAAACATCCACATCAGGACGAGCTACGGCACCAGCCAAAGCAAAAGATCTACAAACCAGCTCATCTACCCGGAATACAACTGGGGGATTCCCAATAAAAAGGTTTTACAACAGGAACTGTGGCTGCTACGAGAATTAAGGAGATACTGAAAACCAGGGACAAGTTGTTCTTTTTGATTAGACAAGACAATGCTTAAACCTCCAAACCGTCCATCTCGGCTTTGCTTTTACAGAGAATGGCTGGAAAGGAACAAAGGCTAAACTTCTAGATATACAATTTTGCAGTTCTCAAGAAATTTACCTTTTTTTTTTTTGAGCGCACTGATAGGGTAACTTGCAAAGTCTGTACATCGAATACAAAAACCATCTGCTCTTCCTTCTCTGTCACAGAAGTGAAATTCTGTTGCAAAAGAGAAGACTTACCTGGAATAACAGAGCGCTCTTTAGACAAAATGTGTTCTTTATACCAGGCTAAATCAGGTCAGTTAAAAAGGCAAAAAAAAAAAAATTATTTTTTTTTTAATCTGCAAGAAAATGTTTATTCTTTGTAAACCCCACAGAAAAAAAAAAGAATGCAGCCAAGACCAAGTATTGAATGAAAATTGTGCCAAAGTAGGCAGCCAAATGGGGGAACCTCAACACAAAAAGTCAGGGACAATATTTCATGTTTTGCACAAAGATGAAAAACCTATGACATTTCTGCATAACACTTTCATGGTGACAGTTACACAAGATGATTCAAAAATGCAAATGACAGCAACATGCACACCTGGCTAAAGCTAGAAGTTTTATCCCAAAAGAATACCTGTGATTAAAATGATGAAGCTTTAATACTTCTACTGACTTGCGTGTCCTACTTCATTTTTTTTTTTTTTAAATGAGGCATACATGCCAATTACCGTGAAACTTTTTAAAAAAATTATTTTCTTTTAAGAAGAACTTTGTCCTTCCAGAGTCCACTGCATGTTTGCGAAATCATAATCTTGGGTTTCTAATTCTGCTAATTTCCCGTACAGTTTTGCCTCCCACCCCGCCAATCCCCACCCTCAAAAAAAAAATCTGAAACCCTTCAGATGTTGCCAGTGCAAACACTTTCTATCAATGTATAATATACATTTTAAGTTAAACCTTTGTGCAATTTATGAGTTTCCTTTAAAACTCCTTAAAAACTCCTTGGCACAACAGCTGAAAAATATTCAGCTCCGCTTAAGCTGTCAGACACAAGGTGATGCAAAGGGTAAATCACAGTTGTAAAAAAAAAAAAAAACCCAGAACTGCAGCTTTTATTAGCCAGCTTTACAGTCTCTTGTATACAGTACATTGCACAGTTCCGCCTTCACAATAACGCTTCCTGGATTAATATTGTGCCTTCCACGATGCAGTATAATCAAGGCAAGTTACAGAACACTGCTGAGTCTATATCAAAATAAACAGAAGATGTAACCTTGGTTTATAATGAACATCCAAATTACCATGTACAATTTGCAGTAGACTCTGTAATGAGCTTGATATATAAGCTAGATGACAGTGAAGGGGGGAAAAAATAGTTTAAACTATCAAGTTTCCTCTTGAAATGTCTTTTCCCAAGGCACTGTGAACAAGACTGTTAGCAATTCTCAATGACTAAAAACACCAATGGGAATATAAATATTTCACACAACAACCACCGTCACATCATCTATTCTCTTATTCTTCCCCTTAAACAACGCCCCTGAAATTTGTTTGGTCCTTTGAGGGGTAATCAAATTATCTTCTGCAACATCACATATTTGTATTTAATACATCTATAAATCAAAGCTTTGTTAGATTATTTAACCCTTTCACTGTAAAAACTAAAGGTTTTTCCTCACTATTTCTCAACGAATCTGTAAATTCAACTTGATTATTAATTAAAAAAAAAAAAAAGAAAGGGTTCAAAATCAAGCAAAGCCCTGTATTTTTCAAGAGGAAACCATGCAAGAGTACATAAAAAGGCAAAATTGGCTACTTGAAAACCAAGAATTGTTTTTAATGCATTGGCCAAGGAAAATAAATTGCAAAGTTCTGTGAGGTTTTCTAAAAATTTACAAGAAAAACTGATGGGCAGTTCTAGTCAATCCAGATGTTCTTTTATCCTGTTTTAAATGACAACGAATACAGTCTCACACAATACAATTTCATCTTGACTGCAAGAGACACTCCTGTGTGATGCCTTCAGCATGACAAAATTACTGGGCAAAAAAAGAAAATTGGCATTCATTTCTTCAAGGGCTGATAAACAGAGGCATTGGGGTCAAGTCCAGAAGGGCTGGTCTCCACAAATTTGGAAGAATAATGTGGGGAAACAGGACTCAGAGTGCTGGTGGCTGCAGTGTATGTTATGCTGGGCATTACTGCCATAACTTCTGCAATCTTCTGTTTTAGGTCCTTGATTTCCTGATCTTTTTGAATGATTTGCCCTGAAAACAGCAAATAACATCACTTAGAACCAGCAGCATGTTTTCACCCTCCACCAACTCTTCCATGATAAGAGCCGTTGAAGCCAAACACCCGGACGACGACATTCAGCGCTCTAAGGTGACGGCAGTGAAAGCACAACTCGCGTAACTCCTGGTTTGTGGTGAGGGACTGTGTTTAATTACCTCTAGTTACCAGTAAGACGACGAGACAGCACTTTTGTTTGATTTTGCACTGTTTGGATTCACAGCTGCACCGTACCAAAAGATTATTTCTACGGCTTAACTTTTTTCTGCACTTTTCCGCTCACATTTTACAAGCACGTCCCAGGAGCACAAGCATTTGCTTATTAAATGTGTTATTTATTTTCAAGACTGTCCTATTCGCACCATTTTTCTAACCCCCCTTTGCACACACTCACACCACCACTACAGCAATTTATGAAACTACGCAAAGAGAAACACCCATGAAATGAGACAAACAAAGCTCACTCTGATCAAATTCTCCTGCAACGAAGCAAACTTCTGCAAGGAAACTAAACAAGTTCTAAATCAAAAGGTTATTTAATTTTGCGTCAGGGTTTGCCCAGATGAACAGAGGAGAGCCTGGGCAGGGTTTTATACTGGCTTCGTGCTCCCTCTGGTGGCTGCAGCACCAGTCCAACACCAGTGCCCACCAGTGGGAAGTTTAAAACAGGCTGGGTTACTTTTCCCCCCTCCCCATTCAGGTTATATTTACTTCAGGAGTAATAAAGTATCATTAAGATTCAAGGACAGGGGCTTAATAGATGGCGAGTATTATTTTATCTTCTATCTATCTCTTTTAAAGAAGTTTTCCAGCTTTAAGGTAATGGTTTATAAAAATGTAGAAAATAATAATAAATTTGACGCCCATCTTGACGTTTATTGTCATGACTGGGGAAGTCAGGTCAGCTGGGTGGCTTAGGCTCACATTCACAAGGCTGTAAAAGACAAAAAAGCCCTGAAATGCTGAGCAGAGGCCGCAGCCCAAGCCTAAATAAAAAGGTAGGATATTCTTTCTGTAATATTTTCCCCGTTTCAGCCAGTACTACATGTTGAATTAAACCATCCCACGTTACCTTGGGCAATCTCAAGCTGCCGTTTTGCATCTCCTAATGCAGAGAAGAGATCCAGCTTGATTCTTGTCTCTGCACTCAGGCTGTTCTCTAAGTGCTGTGTTTTATCCTGCATGGCTGAAAGTGCTGACATTAACACCTCCGTATCCTTCTCGTTTTCCTTGTACTTCCGCAGTTCCTGCAGGAGTAATTAGGACAAATGTTATTCTCATCGACTTTACACATGAGATACACTGACAAGTCTTTCTCTTCCCCACAGCACACCACTGGGCCTGGTATTAATACTCTAAAATTAAAATGATGGTTAATTAAGGACACTGTAATATTACCTCCAGTAATTATACACGGCCATCATACAAGTGATTAAAGCCATATTGTACAATGCGTAATTACAGTGCGGTGAGCAAGTACCATTTACTCTGCTTCTCAACCCTCTCTCATCCGTATCGAGACCCTCCACCCAGAAATCCTCCAGTGCCAGCGGAGCAGCCGCACAGTTCCCTTCGCAAGCCCTGGGAGAGCGAAAACACTTCCCACAAGGAAAAGGGATAGGACGGGAGCCGATCTCTTGCTCGGCAGGTTAAAGTGACACTAAATAAACACGGCATTGTAAGCTATTTCAGTTGGCTGATGAGAGGGATTTCGTTACCTCAGAATATTTCCTGCGTGGAACCTAACTGCGCTGCAAACCCAGAAATTTAGAAAGGAGAAAAGGAGGGAGCAAGTTCTCTGCACCTTGTGGCTGGGAAGTATGTATTAACGTTTTGACTAGCAAAAAAAGAAATGTTATAGATAAAAAAGAAAAAAAAAGAAAAAAATTTCTACGCTTTTAAACAAAGAAACAATAATGCAAAGGGGTAATATTAATGCCTGTAACAAAAAGCTTTTTTAAAAATTTTGCAGATGCTAATAAAATTAAAGAGCTTGATTATAGCTGGTTTTAATTATTTGAAAGCCACACTCATCTTCTCCATAGATGAACCACACCTGTTTTCAAGGGTCTGGTAAACCAGGAACAAGAAGGCTGCGTACGTTATTTGGAAACAAGTTCACAATAACACCAGGTGGATTTTGAAGAGCGTCTTAAAAAACCACAAGGCATTAAAAACACATATTCATGCAAATTGTCAGTTGATAGTCCGAGTACATCTTTAGGAACAGACACTTTAAAGGAACAAGGTCAACTTCAACTCACACATTTGAGCTCTTAAACTCTAACATGCCAGACAATGTGTCTGCTACAAGTCTACCCACAACGTTCTTCCAATATTCAAGCACTTTCACACAAAAAAAGGAAAAAAAAGAAGTCTGGCCAGCAATTAAGACTGCATTGAGTAAGTAATGTTACTTGCTAGCAGTATTGCTATCATTTATAACGATACAGTCCAGCAACAAGCTCTTCGCATGAGACAAAAAGTGTTGTTGAGGGGATTATATTCTCAGTCTACCCAGACCATTGGTCCCGGAGAAAAAAAATTCTAATAATTTAAACAGTTGAAGGTGTGGAGCTCAGACTATTAACCTTTCTCATACCCACGTTCTTACAAAGCCTGATGCAAGACAGACATCTGAAGAGCATAATTCTTGAAGGTGTTGATTGCCTCTTATGCAGATGCACCAATTTCTGAGGGCTGAAAGCACTCATTGTGCTGCTGATCTAAGTCCCTGGTGCTTTCTCATTACCTGAACTTTCATTTCTAGTTCTCGTATCTGATCTTCTTTCAGCTTTATGTCAATTGTTAGCTTCTTGCACTCTGTCTCCAGCTCTCGGATACGATTTCGTAAAGTTTCAGTACATTCTCCTCTGCAGAAAAAACATTAAAAGAGAAGAAGATGAAATAAGAATGAAGCTGTCATTCCTGAACTGCTGATAATACGAAAATTAATATCAATATTGAAGGATAAAAAGAGGAAGCTAACTTTGTTCTTTTCAGCAAGATAATTTCCCTTATGGCAACAATGCAAAAAGCTGCAAAAAGTTATGCCTCAAGTATTAGAAAATTTGGAATATTTATGAAATATGGAGAACAGAAAAGCAGAAATCGTTCTTTTTAGACATTTGGAGCGCTGCAGATTAAAGAAGTCATCCACACTTGTGCCATGCTTTCATCTTGAAAAACCTCCCACCTGTACGCCTATGTTACTACCGAAACACCAGTGTGCTGAGCACTGGTAGGCACTGGCTAGAGCAGAAAACTTTCAAGATGCGGGATCAAGACAGCATTTTGGCCAACGTCATTGCGTGAATCCTCGATTCATAGTCCCCACGTGCAAGGGGAAGTTCCATTTTTTTTAAAGCAGACTGACCCGTGCAGGGTACAACATCTCTGTTAGCACAATCAAGGTACAGTAGATCATTTAGAACATATTCATCCTTTACACCCTGTAAACGTAACGAGTATGAGCAGAGATTCAGCTTCATGGAAGCAGATCCCCAGTCCTCCCACTGCCTTAAGGCAAACAAACGTCTTAACACAAATTAAGTGTTACAGACTACTCCTTCATGCACAGAAGAGTGAAAAACGCCTCCCCAAATCCCCTCGAAACCACATTTCAGTTAACAGCAACATTTCATTTTCTGGAGCTGAGCTGGCTTCTGGGGCAGAACAAAGTACCTTGTAGCAGCAGCAAATGCGACAGCACGTGCAGCAGTTGCTTCTTCCAACTTCTTTCTTTTCTTTTCTTCCATTAATTGTTTTTCTACAAAGGCTCGTGCCTCCTGCTCTGCCTTTAGTTTCTTCTCCAACTGGCTGATCATTTGTTTGTCTTTTTGTTTCATTTGTACAGCATTGTGTAATCTGGAAGGTAACAGGTATGGGATTTATTGGAGGATTTTACTTACTAAAAATAAATTGCTGCCAATGCTCCCAAATGAATCTTGCTGGATTTGCAGACAAAAGTGCCTCAAATTTTGTAGAGTCTCAACACACTACTTCCCCTTTACCAGACTACAGTCATCAGCAACTAATGCACACAGCTGTGTAGAAGCACATACTTGTTCTGCAGCAGTTCATTTTCTTGCCGGAGCTGGCCGATTTCAGACCGAATTCCCCGCTCTGTGTTCGTCAGAGAACTGATCTGACTACGTAGCTCCTGTTCGACCTGCCTGCTCGCTTGCAGGTCAGCCTTTAACTTTTTAATATCTTGTTCCAACCTAAGGAAGACAATTTTAAAAGACAATTTCAACTTCATTTCCCAGTTACCCAAAGGTTCAAGCACATTCTATAAAAATAACCACCGTAAACATCATACCATCTGCCATCCCCCCAAACCCTTGATTCTTAAAATAAGAGACTCTCAGAAATTATGTCTACCCTTGCTAAATAATAATAATGTTTCATATAACTCTGCATATATAGCCCTATGTATGCTATCCACACGCTTCATAACCTCCCACAGGAATTTTGTTTTCCTCCATGTGCTGCAGAGTTGTAAAACAAAACCTATGGAATTAAATTTTTTCCTCTTCCAGCAGAAGTGAAATGGATAAACCTCCAAAGTTGTAAACAAGGGCAGGTGCACACACGAACGAATTTTACTTTTCTCAACAAATTATGAGTTTCATTTTTTAGTTATAGCTGAGCTATGGAGCATACTGTTAAATTCTCACCTAAACTTTTTTTTTTCCCCCTTGAAGAACATGATGTGCATGTTGAATAAAGAGTATGTGTTAAGTCATCCACAGTTCAGGAGTCAGTAAATTTAGTTTTAATTGCTCCTGAACAGAGACCATCTGCTATACGCTTAATTGTAGCATTGGAAAGTTCTTGAAGACTCAGGCAAGCTTATTAATTGAAACATCTTCAACCCAAATTGGTTAAATAAAACACAAATTTCTAAAGAGAGGCCCCCAGCTCACCTTAATTTTTCCCCACATTACCAAAATAAGCCTATTAATAGTTCGAATTAAAATCACATCATAGGTGAATAATCAACCATTTTTATGAGCACTGTGTTACGTACTTCTGTAAAGCAAATGTGCCTCTCAGTCATTCACACATAGTCCCCATTTCCTCCATCAGTTATCGATTTAAAAGTTTTTAAATGCTCATAAAGAATATGAAGATGGTTTTATTTTCTAAAGTTCCACACAGAATTAGTGGTAGTTGAACATTAAGACTTGGGGAAAATAGTCACAAAAGACAAAATGAACTGCCCTTATTGACATTAATTTGTGCAGGTGAACTGTTACAGCTTTTTGTCCTCGTCATGAAAACTCTTAGCTCTTTTGGGCTTCGGTGATGGAAAATCTCACCCTAAAATGCTACGAGAGATGTAATGACATGAGGCATAAGAACATCCTGTGCGAATGGATCAAGAGGTTAAATGTGGAATCATCAAACTTCAGGAAATTAATAAAAGTACATCTGTAATAGGCTGAAACTGCACCGAAGAGGTCTACTGGGTAACGGCAGTAGAAACGGCCTGTAAAGGAGCGTGGTCTATAATACACTCTGATAACTCAAATGCTCAGATCCCACTTTCTAGAGCTGCACTAAGCTGTCTTTCTAGTTACACTTGAACCACCCTACTGGTAAGATCAATTCCTTTTAATATAGAATAAATCGTGGTCAAAAGTATCTTTAAAAAGAAAAAATAAAACCAATTTCTACTTAGTAGGCAAATAGTAATAGTACAAAGCAAATACACATTTCATATCGAAGACCACAAATCATTTCAACACCTTATACGCTGCTGTAGGAGGAAAAGAATTTGCAAAGCTAACCAAATATTCATTCAACCATGTAACCATCGCACACAACCCAAAAATGGAAAACCCATCACCAGACATAATTAGGTATGTATTTTCACCGTGTTCAGTATGTAAAGTGATAGAGTTGGACAGTCACCGGGAGGCGAAATAACAATTTAATCTTCCAATAAGCAGTAACTAAGTGTTTTAGAAAGAGCAAACTTATTAATTGAAGAGAGTAAGATGCTGTAGGAAGCATCAACAGACTGTTGTCTGCCAACAGCTCTTTTGTTTTAAAGCAGGTTTTCATAAATAGGTGAAAAAAAAATGACTGTCAGGACAACGTAAAGGAAGGCATATAAATCACACACACTTTACATTGACAAATAGCCGTAAATAATTTCAACATACATCTCTACAATAAAGTGATAACTGTGAAAATAAGACAGCTGTGAACAGCCCTTTCCCTGTAACTGACACTATGTCAAACTCGCTCAAATATGATATAACAAGATTTATTTTGGGTATTCAGTATTCCAGGAAAAGCAGCACTGGTCAGGTAAAGCCCGAATAAATTAGAGGTGCTTGCACAGGACAAGCTGAATTCGTATTTTTGGCAACAGAATATTGACGTTAGTCCAAACTTCTTAAGCCATCTGGTTCCCGGCGTTCCTGCCGGTTCCAAGGAGGGCTCTGTACCTGCAGTGCTCAGGGGGCTGCTCCGGGCTGTGCTGTAAAGGAAGATGAAACCTGCCTGATCCATAGAGTGCACACAAACGTGACCAGAAAGGAGGTTTGCTTTCCAAACCGGGAGAAAATATATGAGGCTGCAGTCACAGCCTTCCTTTTTTACTTATCATAGGTAAAAGCGTCCAACCCGAGCTGCGTCCATTCAATTTGTGAGAACGGGGATCAGAAGTGTTGCACGCCCATGATCCATCACTCAAATCCTGCCTGAGCACAGAGACGAAGCTTCACGGATGTTCTTTCCGCCTTAAATTTCCAAGCACGCCCCAAGCGTCAAATATTCATCCCGTCACTCTGGAGGACCACAGGGGATTTTGGGTAACCTTTACGGGGAAAATGAGACCGACCTGCCATACAGTATGACTTTCACTCTAAATCACAAAGAAGTCGGGATTAAACTCAACAAGAACTGATCAAACTCGGGGGGGGCTTCCCTTGTTTATGAAAATTCAGTAGCCACACTGCTAAAACACATCCAGGCAGAGCACGTATCAATAGAATATTACTGCTATGAGCAGTTGGAGCTGTTGGCCTGCAACCCTTAATTCACTAAAGTGAATTAAGAAGAGAGGAGCTTCTTTTCCTTAGAAAGCGCTGGCAGGTGTAAAGTGGGAACTATATACCTTGTGCATTAAAACACAAAGACTCTCCCATTCACTAGCCACCACGAATGAGCTCACAGTAGGCTCAGGAGAGAGAGCGGCAACTTAACTGGTTTGACTTCCTCAAATCAAAGGATTCCAGTGCTTCTGTACATCTGAATTTTTCAGACCACCCTGCAGTTAAGAGCTTTTATTCTGTTGTGAAACAATCACTCCTGTCAGTACAGGTGACCTAACTTGAACAGTCGAAAGGCAGAATAACATAGGTAAAATGTGATCAATCTACATACAGCGAGTGATGGACTATTGTAGTGCAATTCCAAAGGGGCAGAAGAGAATTAATGCAGAGAACACTAATCTCTTTCAAGTCAACGGCAGATAAAACAACTGGAAACTTAACTGTCAATGGACTTGTTGAGAAGTAAGTTTTGAAGTAAGATTTTACCAGATTTTAATTACTCCTTTTCATGATGCTGTAGTTTTGCTACAGCTTTAAACATCAGAGTAGACGTTTTCTGCATTTATATTATAAGTGTTCCTTACTATCTAAAATGAGTTAGGAAGCTAATAATCCATCATAATGCAAGGACCAAATGTTTCCTCTATGGCTGCTCTTCCAGCCCTGCTACAATTAGCTAGAGATACAGCTTCATTAANACATGAGGTTAGCTTCCCCTCAAAACCACGTGTCCGCCTTGCATCCTCTGCTGTGTAACCATGTTCTTATCCATCTTATAAAGTCCAGTCAAACATTTTTAGCCTAAAAATTTCTTCCTGTGGAACAGCAAGTCACAGCACTTCTCTGTATATATAGAGAGAGGTCATCCATCATTTTCACAGAAATACAAGGAGATGGAACCCACCCTTTCCATTGCCCCCTTTCTGAAATGAAAGCGCATCATCAAGGCAAACCAATTTGATGCCCTAAAAGAAAAGCTTCGGTGCTACGAGCACAAACCAGCGCGTGGAGTTTTCCCTCCTCCCTTCCGTAATAGTCTGCACTACTGCTACAATGATAAATGACCCAATAAAACAGCACTTCTTTTTTTATTATTATTCTTTCTACCATTTCATTTTTTGCTTAAGTCTCTTATTTCCAGGCTTATTGGAAAAAGTTATTTACCAAGGAGGGGGTGAAGAAAACTTGAGTTCCAGGAGATACTTTTCTCTATTGCTGCACAAACTACAAGTCATTTGGACACAAAACTATTTTCAAAATGAGGGTTTAGTTGCAGATTATTACATTGTGCTGTTTACACAACCAAGGCCAATTTCTTACAGTTTGTCATTCCTATAAATGCTGATACACCCATTTTATTTTCTCAGCCCTACCACATATTCCTGGCCTCACTGATGAAGAGAATTAATCAGTAATCACCTCCAAGACTGCATATTTTTCCAAATGCTTCAGGGAAGACTGATGGATCAATTTAAAGACAACTCAATTCAGCTTAATCCTCCTAAGTATTGATAACTGGCAAACAACACACTCCTGTTGCTTAGTTTAGCCGGCTAATGCAATTCCATAATCACCTGGCAATTGCACACAAATTAAACGCAATTTATATAAAACTTAAAGACCCAGATGCTTTTCTAGGAAACCCATTTTTCCCTTCGTTCTGTTCTGACCCAGTCTCTTGGCATAAGCATCCCCCGCAGTCAACCTACTTCAAAGGAGTAGCCAGTGTGATCCCGCAGCATTGAAGTTCTCCCGCTGTAACTAATGTGCTGTTACCGGCAGCTCCTCAGAGCGTTTTTCATTACCAAAAAGACAGTAATCCACAGAGAGAAAGCAGAGTTACTTATTTTTCTCCTAACACAGAGCTGATCTAAGGAGCTGGCATTTCAAAAGGTTATTCTGTCTCTGAGCAGCCCAAGCACTCTGTTGACAGTGGCTTGAAAATGGTCTGCTAGAAGGATCGTCTCCCAGCTTTCTAATGTACATTCCCAAGTCTTTTGCATTTCTATTCTATATTTTCCTTCACTCCCATCATTTTGCATGAAACACTGACCATCTCCCCCACCGCAGCTGAGAGCGGAAAGCCTTCTGCCATACCAATGCCATTGCAGGCAGGGGGGACAGGGAGGAAGCAGCAATCACTCTTAGGGTGTCAGCGGTGCCAGAGATGATGTGCAATAATTAGCACCGAATGGTCAGAAATTTACATTAAAACCTTCAAGTCTGTCTCTGCAGGTAACGTTGAATTTTAGGAAAGCAAAATAAGATGTGGCAGACCAGCCCTGGCTTCACAAATATTTTACTTAGTCCAATTGCCAGAAGATGTCATCGTTATCTCCGAGAATAATTAGTACATAAGACAGCTTGTTTCAACACCTCATGTGCCAAAGGCAAGACCTCTACAGATACAAACAGTTTTGCCAACTGCACTGCCAGTTTTTTTTGTGTGTAGGGTTTTTCGGGGTTTTATTTGGGGTTTTTTTTTTGGTTCGTTGGTTGGTTTTTTTGGGTTTTTTTTTTGGGGGGTGGTGGTGGTGTTTGGTTTTGGGGTTTTTTTAAGGGTGCAAATAGCTAGAGGCAGGACGTGATTATTCCTATGTAATAAGCAATACAAAAAAACAACCCCAAACTCCTGCAGCAATTACAGCTTGGACTCGTTCAATACGTCGAGCCCCTAAAACGTGAACAAAACCTGCTGCACCTCAGAAGTGACAGTGACACCGTAACACCACCTCAACCCGCTCTCTACCTACTGACGAACGGTATTGTGTGGAAAGGGAATAGCAGCATTATCCCTCCACGGGATACCAAACGTAGCCCTCCATTGGCCCAGTTACCATAATGCTGGGAAACGAGCAGCTCAGATCACAGAGATTCAATTATTAAGTGCTTGACAAATAAACAGATTTCAGCATCAGAAACAGATATTCATCTCAATAGTAGGAACAAAAAGAAAAAAGCTAAACCAGAGATTACTTCCGAGGCTGACCAGCGGGGACAGAGCCTCTTCAAACCCTCGCTCTACCTGTCAAGATGACAATAACGTAACACAATATTCACTAAAATACCCAGAGATGGGGATCAATAACTTCCTCTCCAGAAAACTGAACGCACGTGCACTAACCATTTACCCGACAGAACGAAAAGCTTACTGTTTCAAATAAGACTAATATGGTACATATAAAAATATGAAGTTAATTAGCAGTACCCTTTCAGATATAAATGTCACACCAAGTATTTAAGAGGAAAAGTTAACACACAAGACTGTCTTGTTCTCAAAAAAATCCCAGTCTTCACTGTCTCGAATAACCCCTGTTAATCCCAAGTCCCTGGCAGTCACAAGGCATACTTTACATTTAATACTGGTTAGTCAGCTCAAGGAAATCATTTGTGAACACGAAAGGAAAGCAGCTTGGCTTTGACATCCTGCTGGGAGGCTGCTGGACAAGGGGTTATAAAAAGCATCTTTATCTGGAAGCTGAGCAGATCTGATCTGAAAGTCGGACACAAACGCAAGACTTCACACAGCCCTTTTCAGGGTACAGCACTGACGCAGATTCAAAGTTTAATAACAGGAATGAGTAATACTACTGGAAGTGGAAAAACGAACAAGTGCCTTACACCCCAGGGACAGGATACCTGACAAGTTACAACAAAAATAAACATGAATTTTTAAATTTAAGTGCATTCCATCCCATCCAATTTGTCAGGTACGTTTATGCTTCCGTTGTTGCAGGAGTTACATACTCAATCTGAAGAGAAACAAGATTTTATGAATGATTGCAGTCATCTAGGTTTGTAAGAAACTGAAAGCAGCGACACATGGGACGTTGGTGTTTTAAGTGCTCAGGAGCACTTCCCTGCACGGGGAAATGAGCGCACAATAAGCAGCTCCATGGATTTGTAGCACAACAGCCACATCACGCCCACGTATCACAGAGAAACACTCGACAAACAAAAGACTGAGGTAGCTTAATTCACGTGCAGGGCAGAGTAAGGCTCCGTTGCACAAAGGCGCTCTCAGAGCACGGTAATCCTTACCCCGTCCCTACCCAGTCAGAGGAGCTCGAGTTCTGCAAGGGCGCCGTCTAGTTTATTGTATACTCAATTCTGCATTAGAAAACCCGCTTTGGACAATTACAAAGATCACCTGGTCCAGGTTCACATCACAGCATATAAAAATGTCAACGTGTAATTTCAAACTTTTTAATTTAAAAAGTTTTAATTTAAATTTAAAAATTTAAAACATACGAGGTTTAAATCTCATTCCTTGTCATAGCTACAGGGGACAAAATCCTTAGTCTGCCAGGCCATTCTACAAAGCCCTTCCCTTCTCTTTTCCCAGGACTTATAAATAACACATTTTTAACAGCAAAGCTAAACTGGCCTGTTCTCTTCTTCAGTGAGTACAGAAGCCACGTAAAGAGTAGAGAGATGCCCATCTGAAACTGCCAATATACAAATACCACAGTCCTATGTAGGTTTATTCAGATGCATCCCATTAATCTTGGCTGAATTTGATTCACAGATTAGATTGATTACCTGGTTTCTTATTTGCTTCATGCAAGTTCTCTACAGACATTAGGTATCAATTAGTCTGGATATTTAATTGGCAGAGGCAGGCCAATCAGTGGCAGAGTGATTATCGGAGGAGAAAATACTATTTGCATTGAAGTAATTGTATTCACATAGCACAAATCCTCAGGGACAGACCAGAGCGAAAAGTCCAATTATCAAAAGGTACCTGCAGAGAAAGCGAACCTGAGCTGCCGGTGAAGTTAGTCAACGAGGGTTTGCTGGCCAAAGAGCGTTCAGCACAGGAGACAACGGAAGAGGGGAGACATAAGCCAGGAAGGACAGGAAAAGTGCATAATTGCGCAACAATTTTTTTTCTAAATGTATCTCTGTCCCTGTTTTGAACAACTACAAACTATTTTTTTACAAGTACTTGTTTTGGTAACATAGGACAACACCGTATGTCTCAGGACTTACATGCTGTAAGTACTTATCTGCATTTCATAAATGCACCTTTATTTAAACTTCAGACAAGCATATATAAAGATGGGGCTTTTTCAATCTTTACAGTTTACAAGGCAGCTAAATTAAATCCCTGTGATCTGCACTTAAGCCATTAAGGCAGCAGGTAAGCAAGCAGGAATCTGAACTTATCACTTTAAGGGGTTACGTAGTAGCTGATACTTTGCATCTACACTTCTCAATTGAAGAGTAAAACAAAAGCTAAACATTTCGGGGGGGGGGAATAAGCCAAACCCAAAAATTAAACACAAAACAGCTGCTCAGGCACCATCAAACCCCACCGAATTCCCTGGAGATGTAAAGGTCACCCCATGGAAGATTTGTCAAGAACACATCCACTGAGGTTTGCAATAATGATTCTCCGCATTTCCCTCACGCCTTCTATCAAACGATCGTCAAAGCTCGCTATTGTGCCTCACAACACCCCTGTGAGGTAGGGAAGCATCGGATTCTGAGGTAGAAAGGAAGAAGTTTGCTCAGGGCTGCATAGCACGCCAGAGGCAAAACCCAGGAAGAGAACCCAAAAGGCACAGCTCCTAGTTATCGCATTCCATTACCAGACAATTCTGTCTTCCTTACGGCATCGTTACATTTTCCTAAGAAAAAACATAGATATCTGATGGACTGGAACGAAGGGAGGATATGAGGCTGCTACACAGTGCTCAGATCAAACTTACCTTACCAGGGCATCTGGTTTGCTTAGCTGGTTATTAGGAATACAATTTTCCATTAAGTCCTTATGTGTGCTCGGGCTCTTGCTAGCACACTTCTGTTTTTTCTCGTTTTTAGTAGATGAGGAAGGGATGCTCCCATTAGTTGCACTGTGACTGCGAGGCGAGGAGTTCACAACTCCGCTGACATTTTTGTAATTTTTGGACGAGGCAGTGCATGAGTCCTCTTTTAAGAGGTTTTCTGTACTTCCTACAAGATCATTATTTAATCTTTTACTATTGATATGGTTTTCCATATATTCAATTTCTTGTATTTTAGAGTCTACAGGTTGCAAAATGTTGTTATTTATTCCAAGGTTGTGTTTCTTAGCATCCTTGTCCTTTTCTTTCCCTTTTTCTCTATATTCTAGCTCTGGCAACGTTGCAGTTATTTTTTTATTGGCTGGGATGCCTCCATTGTGCTGCAGAAGTATTGAGGAATCCATGTCAGATAATCCTTTGGCTGCTGCAATACCAAAAAAAAAAAAAACCCAAACAACTTAGTTCATTAAATCAATCAATACTGTGACATGCAAAGAAAAATCATTAACTACACATCAATCATTTTTGCAGAAAACAATCACTGTTAGAGTCTATCTAGAAAAGAAAATCAGAAGTCATGTGATATTTTAAGATTTTTTTCTCATTACAGGCAGGAAACGGTAACCAAGGGATTTAATAATAAATACTAGGGCTTCATAGAGCACTCGCTGACTAGATTGATGCAGTTGCTAATAAAGAACTAAACAGAGAGGACATAATTAATTTCTACTGTCATACTAACCACTGCCAAACTGATTTTAATTCTGGCTCCTCTGTTTCTAAGTTCACTGTACTTTCATCAAAACAACATGGACTGAAGCAGCTCTTCCTTAGCAGGGTGGTTGGTTTGTTTGTTTTTTTAAATAGCAGGTACTAGCAAACACATTAAGTAATAAGTAGAACTTGCCTTCCTCTGCCTCCCTCTCTTGCCTTTGTAGCATCTGCTGCTCTGGGGGCAGAGCCTGCTGGAGGAGCTGCATGTAGAATTCATTCTCTTTCTGCACTTCTTTTTGTTTTCTTAGGCGCATTTTGTAGCTGACGTAACTTTTAAAGCCAAAGCCCAAAGTCACAACAGGGTAGCCAATACTAAGGAAAAAAAAAAAAAAAAAAAAAGGCAACATTATTATTCAAAACGTAACCATAACAGCAAATTAATAACTTGTAATCAATTATGGAGCTGTGAATACATCTGGATTACAACTTTTCAGAGAAAATTACATATAAATCATTTTTTGCTGTACTACACTAAAGCTACAGTTCAAAAACGTAGGCACTTCTTTATCAAGATAAAATTACAGTTCATTACAGACAGCAATTAAGTGAAGCATAGATTAAAGGATTACGACATTGCAACTGCACTACGCACAGCAAAGACGGCTTTTAGACAAGCACCAGACTAGGAATTATGCACCTTTTAAGGAGGTAACAGCCAAATGCAGCAGAATTTCCCAAGTTTTGCTCCTAAAGGGCCATGTCATACGCATACAAGACACTGAGCTGGGAGATGTGCTCGCAACATCCAGAACAGTGAAAGGAGAAACTGATCCTCGGCCCCATCCTTTTGTACTCAGAAATTAAGAGCAGATCTCTCTTCCACCTCTCTAAAGCGGAGACAAAAGAACGGTTCTCCAAAATGCCGCCTCTGCAACAGGCCCTGCGGTACCGTCACTGCAGCTCGGGCTGAGAAACCAGAGCTGGAGAAGCTGCTGGAACGTACGGCGTTTGGGTGGGAGGGGGGAGTGGGGGGGTTCCTGCGTTGCTGGGGGCGGCCAAGGCTGTCAGGAAAGCGCCGTCACCCACTCCTGGTCCAGCCAGAACCGACCCCGAGGTAAAGCCTCAATAACCACCCGGCTCTGATGAGGATGGCCACAATTAAGACATCTTTTGGGGGCAACAACCAGCCTTTGGAAATTCCTTGTTTAAGAGACTGACCCTGAAGCGAAAAACATCTAATCTCTATACTCGGTTCTTCCACTTATCTTACCGAGAGATAAAATATGAAGAATTTCACTTCCAGCCAGACTCTCCAGTTCCATTTGTTGATGGGGGCAACAGAAGCGTAACAGAACTTCGGAATGATTTTTTTTTTTTTGCGTATCGGCTTCATCACGCAGAATTTAAGTATTCTTATTAGCTTGTGACAACTGCACCGATACAGAATGCTAACAAATCATGCTAGTGTATTGATTAACAAGGATACCCGATCAATGAGCAAACAGCCCTGTATAAAAATAAATTTATCTTTGACAAATATTTTAACAAACCACAGTGAAGTTACATTTTAGACACTGAAGGTGTCCTAGATCAGGGGGAAAACTCAGATGCAGATGACTATTAACCATTAAAATCTTCTCATTCTTTGCTCACTGTGCAAATTGCATTTCTAAGTAAGCTGCCAGAATGCAAGAATCATTTGCATATGCATCTGACATTATCTCTGCCAATGCTTCTTTTGTAATGCTGCGCAAAGCCAGCTGTAGCTACAGTTCTAAAACTCTGATGACAAGCTGAAATGTTTGCATCCAATTCAGCAGCAGAAAGACCTTGCTTCACAGCTCCTAAAGTGCTTTTGTAACCGATTATAGAATTTAATTAGTGTTTAAAGGGATTTCTTGCACAATGTAGACAATATAAATTAAAATGACAGATGTCTAATTTATTAGAGACGGTATCACAGGGAGCTGGACCAAATGGCTCCAGGAAAAACAGGACACATTTTAAACGTAGCCCGATCAATGCGTGCTACGCTAAAAACTTGCGGAATAAAAGTGCATTTCTTCCAGATATGGACACACTGCAGTTAAGTCTTTTGCCTAAAGTCACTCTTATCACTTCCAAAGAAGTAGCGTAAAAAGTAGTGTTTGGGTTTTATTTTCTGTCACGGTTTTCAACCTGAAGCTTATTCATGTTCTCTGGTGAATTATGAAACCAGACGCTCACGAGAACCCTTCCCGTTGGAGGGGAAGAGAAAAGTGCTTTGTTATAGAAGAACATTTCTGCAATGGGATAAATAAATTATCAGTGAAACTTTTTTTTTTTTTTTTTGCTACTTTCACCATCTATTCTTTATGTAAACACGAAATTTGTAACTGGTGACAAGACCTTTCAAGAAATGCTAGGAATACCCACGAAATCAATTCCCTACAGCTCACAAAAAATGTTACCTTCAGAACAGCCGTATGTGATTAATGTTCAGCACACGTGTCTTGTGGAATATTTAATGACAGATGAGCAAGGGTAGAACTGAACAGCCAAACCCTGAACTGAAATAAAAAGCTACGAATAATAATTTTCCTGATGAAATAAAGGTTAATAAGAAAAGGAGAAAAAAACCCCACTTACCAGTGTGCTGCAAATGGACGACAAAGGTCTACGTGGAAGTTTTTTAAATCTTTAAATCTAATGGCTGCTTCAATATAAACAAAAAGTATCCACAGCGATACTGTTGGTAAGCACACCCCCCTCTCTGTTGAGAGAAGAGAAAGAGAGAGAAACTCCTTGGTAATACATTACAAGCAGCAAATATTTTAAAGTTATTTTTAAAACATTCCAGAAGTCAAGGGAAACGTTCCAACAGACTGAAAGGGAACTTTTTAAAGGGATTTTTCAGATTGAAGCATCCAGGATGTCTTTATTTTAAACCAGCTCTAAATTTTTGCCTCCTTATCTTGCTTTATTACTTCTATGAGGCCATCAGTGAAAAGTAACAGATGCACAGCTAATGAAATAGCTTGGCACAAACCCCTGTGCAGAGAAGGAACACAAATGGAAGAAACTGCAGAAGATGAGGTAATGTTACAGCTTATGATCTTTGAGTCAGAAGCGGGAAGCTTGGACTACTTTTTCACTCCAAGTTAGGGATATCTTAGTCGCAGCAGCGAGCAAACCAGCTGAGAAGAGAGGAGTGAGTAAGCCCAGGACTGGTTACTCCACACGCAGTAACGCAGACAACAGGCTGCGACTCAAAACTCTGCGTCAGGAGAACATTTAGGACGCTCTATTGATTTCTCTCGCCAGCACTACTGGGGAGAACATAAAATAGTAGCCAAGCAAAACTAAAGGTCTTAATGCTCTTGGCCAGTGGAAACCACCCCTGTTGCATGCAATATAGCCACTGCGAATTTCCACAACTCAATTCCCGTTACACGCCACAAGCTTCATAAAAATAACGTTCTTGGTCACACACTGACATCAACACATTGCGTGCTGAGTTGGAAACGGATCTTAAATTCAGAACTAAAAAGAGCATCACTCTGAGGGCCTGATGTTATTTACTGCGCTCCCTACTTTGGTTTCTCTTGAATAGCTGCACTCCGCAAAAACGAGAGACCTGTAACAGAAACTGTCAGCTTAAAGGGATTCAACACTTCAGCTAGGTAGATGCACCACCTAAAAAGATCATAACTTCCTAAAAAAAAAAAAAAAAGCAAGTTGCCATCACCTGAGATAAGCATTTAAAAAGAAGAATCCCTAAGGTTGCACTGAATTAAATTATTCAACAAGCTCAATAACTACAGTTAAAACCAGCCCATCAGGTTTTTCCTTTAGGGTTTCTAAACGTCAACTCCGAGAACAACTTCAGATAACACTTTAACATCTTAATACAATCCTAAAAATAACTGCGGATTTTTTACGTATTTTAAATTGGGCAGCAACTGGTTCACAGTATCTTCCATTAGCTCCCACATTGTCATTATTCCAAATGACTAACTTGTCAGAAAGATGACTGCTTTCACCAGTAAGCTGAGAAACGATCCGTGCTATCCTGCAAATTCTTGTGATCTGACGGCAAATCTAACATGAAATATTACAAAAGCCCCAAATCCCAAGGACTTGGGTTGGGTAAAGTTACCTCTAAAAAATAAAAATAAAAATCAAGTTTTCGTCTTTTTTTTTTTTTTTGATTGAGGGAAAGACATATGCGTAACTTGTGTCAAGTATCAGCGCTCATGCAAACTAATCAGTCTCCCCCCAATCCAGCGGCTGCCAAAACCCCCAGAACCCAAAGATTTATGAAGAAAAACCCCAAACAACTAAGGATAAAAAAAAAGGGGGCGGTTGGCAGGGAGAAGGTTTCTCCATACATGTCTCAAACTGCTGGGGCAGCCACTGGCATTACCAGCCTTTTTGCTCAGAAACTGATTCCAGTTGACACAAAGATTTGACAAATATGAATTTAAACTGTGATAACATCCAAAATTAGCAGCCTGCCAATAGAGGAGTAGAAAGAACGTAACACTGTTCCACAAACTCTTCCTAGGTGCTCTGTATTCGTTGAATTGTTGCAAAAGCGTTTTAAAGTCAGGAAAATATTACTATTTTTTTTTTTTTTTACTGCCGTGGAATTCCTGTTTATACACCTTCAGATCCATTGGTCAAGCTTTAATGGTTACTAAAAGATGCACCCAGACACGTACCAAATGCAAATCAGCAGACTAATGAAAGCAAAAAGAACGTTTTTCAACTATGACAAAACCACATTAAAACAAACGTGGTAACAAACAGAAGAGGGTTTTCTGCATGCTACTAAAAGCTGTTAAGATACATCGTCAAATCAGTAAGTTGTAAATAAAAAAAAAATAGTGACCTACCTGTGTGCCAGACATACTGTACCCAAACATACGTGCTGGCAGCAAAAAACAGCCATTGTATTGGTATGAAGAGCAGACATATTATATTTGATGTGAACGCTACACACACAAAAAATACTGAAAAGGCCTAAAAGAAAGGAGGGGTGAGGGGAAAGAAGAGTGTTTTGGTTTAATCCAGCAAATATTACCAGTTTTATTTATAAATGATGACACCGCAATGATTTCAACATAGAAACACTAGCGTCGGTTATAAACGGGGCAAAGAAATGGAGCAGTCGAGCCAATGAAAGAAGAAACTTAGCCAATGAAGAGAGAACGGGTGCAACTTGAGGATTTGCGCCCATCCACTCTTCCAACAAGGCTCCACGCAGCTGTATTTATTCCTTATTATTTTGTTTGAAGACTTTCATTTACATTGTTGATAAAGAACTATCATTACTATATTCTCCTTTTGGAGAACAACCAACCAACCAGCAGCGTCAATTACTCTCTGAAAGAGTCATGAATAGCTAAACAGGCAAGGGCTTCTGTTTTATTTTAAGGAAAACGCTGCTATATAGGGATCTAAACCAACTCACTAGTCTCAAGAATCCAAACAGCATTTTCCTGTGGTGAAAATCTGATAAATATATATTTCACTTCCACTCACCACAGATAAAATAGGCAGTCAGAGAGGAGAGACTTGAGCCCAGGCCAACGTCACTTTAAAATTCCTCCTTTTGTGAAAATGATCTTTAAGGTCACTTCCAACCTGAACCATTCTGTGATTCTATGATCATCAGTGCCATTAAGTTAGTTGTATAACATGGAATATGCCCTGAAACATTGCAGAATTTGCCTACGGGGACAGTAATTTTGCGTTACACTTACCAAACCCTGGTATCTGAAGGAATCGTAAACGCTCCTGATGAAGAGCCAGAACGGCCACAGATACTCAAATCTGAACTCCAGGACAAAATCTGCCAACAGTACCAGGGCCCACACTACCAGGAACTTCAGATACAGAAAAGTACTGTGGGGAAAGAAAAAAAAAAAAAAAAAAGGCAATTTCAGGTCAGTATTTCCAATAGAGAGACTTTTTTTCTTTTAAAATTAAAAGTTCAGGAATAAAAGCTAGAGACAACTCTACTACAGGTAAGCAAACTTTATCCAAAATAATTTTATCATTACATTAATCAGGCCTGGTCTAATAAAGTTAATTATATTGAACTGCATTTGTTTTTAAAGTAGCAAATAAACAGAAGGCTCGCTGCTCTTACAAGACATTCAGCGACAATCTCCCTTTAGCTTTGCAGCGTATTTTTACAAAGTTAAGTCTTGCCGACAGGTACGCTGGCGCTGCTGCAACGCTTCGCTTCTGGTTTGTACTCTTCTACTTGCAGCCCAGAAATCTCTGTTCCCTCTCCTCAACAGACTGCAGATGTTCACTCATTTTCCACATTTAACACAAACTGCAACACCAATAAATTGAGATCTATTTTAAGCCTCTAACTATAGCAATTAGGAAGTCTGGTTTGATACTGAGTTGTCAGAGTTATATTTGAAAACATCCACATTAAAGTAAATGCATCCTTTTTAAAAAAAAAAAAACAACAAAACACCACCACAACAGGAAAATGGAGGCACATGAGACCAGTCTAACTTCTATTTATATTTTTTTTTTTTTTTAATAATTCCAAAGCCACATTCCCTAATTCTTAGTCCTGCATTTTGAAGCACTGATGATCCTTCTTGGCTACAGAGCTCAAAAATATTTTGAGATGATACCCAACTAAGACAGGAGCACTCGAGGGATCACCCCGATCCATTGTGCTAAAAAGGAGGAAGCAGAAACCCTTTTCCCCCCAAACCCAGTGACCTACTATGTCACCCCAGTTCCCCCAAAATGCCACTACCTTGCTGCACTGTACTGGGTTATAAAAAAGGTGGGGATATAAAAATATATTTTTATTTTTTAAATCAAGGGCAGGTTTTTTTCCTTTCAGTAACTTATTTTTCCTCCTCTCTGATACTGCCAACAAAGCCAGTAGAACTTTGCCCTGGAATGTTTACTGATAAGTTGCCAAGAGTTTGCATGCCCAGTGCCAGGTAGGGTCAAGTTTCTGCACTGTTCATGGACATGTGGCGTTTTTAGGAAGTTGTTCAGCGCTTCAGAGAAGATATAAAATAGAAAACGTTTATGAGAAGTGTTAGGTACCAGCAGAGGTTTAGAAGCAACTCCACTGCTCATCCAATTATCGCTCGCGTTACCTGTACCACAAGGGTCAGCTTCCAAACCACGCAATTGGGAAAACACTTTGGTTTTCTGTGAATGAAAAATTAATCGCGTGTGCCTAAAAGTGACCCTTCTCAGCTGCCCTGGCCCTACAGCTTCTCCCCAAAAGAAGAGGTTTTGCTTCACTTTCTCACTTACTGCATCATCTCTCCCCTACAAGTCCAACGCCGAGGTTTTCACTGTGACTAGACCCCCTGGAAGGAACTGCTGCAGTGGAACTGCTTAACTACATGCTCTCAAATGTACTCGCATGAGTACATGCTTTAAATCAGCACAAGCTAAAGAAAAACTTCATAGAAAATATATGTTTTAAGTCTGAGACAAATAAGCAACTATTCCTACACTTAACCCACCTTGGCTTCCTCCCACCCACTTTTAAAATTATTCTGTACCTGGAGTTTAACTTAATGTGACTAAAACAAAAAAAGCAAATAAAGAGGCTACAGGAAGCACTTTAATTAAATAGAAACAAAATAAAGCACACACACACTTGGAAAAGTTAAAGGACTGCTTTTTTCAGTTTTTACAGAACCATCTCCAGCCACCGGGTCAAAAATTACTGTGGAAGAAGAACGAAACAACAGTGCAAGTATTAAAAAAAACCCCAAAACAACCCACACTAAAAATCCACCAAAAAAACCTTAAATGGTCACATTTGTCCTGGTAGACTATGCTCGTGTTCTCTGTTTATTTAAAGCTTAAATCTTCACCAGAAATCTGTAAAAAGCAGCTGCGTTCAGCGAATACTTGGACATAAAAGGTGAGAACCACTTGGGTCCAGCCACCACTGTTCGCTTTGATGGTGCTCTTCAGTTGTCACGTGCAGCTCTTGAAATTTGAGAAAATACATAAAGGCATCACAGCCAGGCAATCATTACTCTGTCTGTTTAGCTGGAAAAGCAGTTGTGTTGTCTAGACACTTTTTCCTGGGTTAAAGTTATGGCTATTGTTTATTTTTCCGCCACTGAAATCCATAAAGAGACTCCACTTTTCCCAGCAAATTAGGGTTGTCAGAACTAACGCTTTTCAACCGTTAAGTGCCACTCTAAGTTAAAGCATTTGCTGAATAAGAGGTCTGTAATACAGCCATTAAAGTGATTTCCAATATTAAATTCATATCAATCCGAAGGCCACGGTGACATTACCACCCTTTAAAGTGGAATTCTAACAATACAACATTTGTAATAACGTTTTCCCAACAACATTGAAGAGCCTACTTCTCAGTAATCTGAAGGACTCAAAAGAATTTAATAAGAACAAGAATAAGGCACAAGGAAGTTATTTCCTTTTATAAAAGACTTCACGCACTTATGTTGGCCTCAGCAACAGAGTTCACTTGTGTAATATATTCTATATATGTGTTGCTGCATGAGCCCACGTGCATACGTGAACTAAGAGAAAACATTTTAAAGGTACTAAGGTACTATACCCCATCAACTAGTGGGCTGGGTTTTTTTGGGGTGGGAGGGAGGTTGGGGTTGGTTTTTTTTTCCCATCAGGGCCCCCTGCTCCCCCCTAGTTAAAGCACGCGGGATCGCAGAGTCAGAGACTGCAGCCCCTAACTAAACACTCCACCCCAGCTTTAAAAATCAAAATAGGTACGAGCCTCCAGCCATCAGGTCCGCCTCGAAACGGGACGGTTTTACAAACTGTGCTGGGCTTCCACGCTGCCACAGCTGGGTTCCAACCAGCGCGGGTGTCTGCAGCACACTGCAGTCTGCAGGTGGCAAAGAGTCTTTGTAGGAGGAAGAAAGGAACACAAATCTCATTTTCCCTCCTTCCACAAAGGTAGACCGCACACCGAGATCTGCTGTTCTGGCCAGCGCACGGTTCATCAGTTAATTTATAAGTGCTTACCGAACAGACGCCTATTCAGTGAACGCTTAAATTGGCAATAGCTGAGAAACGTCCAGCAAAAATTAAACCCCAAAGAAAAACAGGCTAACGGAGCTCTCGCTTTAACAGGCAAATCACTCTTCTCCTGTTTTGTTTTTTCACACGACAGACTGTTCAAATAAGATCACATGAATGAAATGACTAACGAAATTCAGCAATAGCCCTCCTCCCTTTCTCTGCTTTGTCCTAGTCACTTTTACTTCATTCCTTGCTCTCCAACCCCTCGATTCCTTCCAGACACCGTTCTTCCCTCCAGCACGGTTCCACTGTTACCCAGTCTCTGTCCCCTCCAACACGCTCTTCCTCCGGCCGGGCTCCCTCGGCATCCAGCACCAGCCGTTGGGTGTCTTGTTAAACTCCAACAGTCATTGATCTTTCCGGGCACATCCACACATTTCCCCAACCCTGATCGCTGCTGCGTCAGTAGCCTCACTTAGAGATAACATTCACAGGCAGAAGTGCTTTCTAACCTCTGTAGCCCGTGTATTAGAAAGGCTGAAATACATTCCATGACGCCAATTATAATTCCGAGTTTGTTCTTAAACAGGGGAAGATTGATGCAGATAAATACCTAAAATCAGGGTTATCCAATTTTCTGACACATGTCAAAGAAAAACCTCTGTCAGATCCCTGAAGTCAGATTAAGGAGGACGGGGCTTTCCCTATAAAACTAGCATATGGTGTCTAATCTTGTAGGGTAACACAAGAGGAGGGGGAAGGACGGACACATTCACGAGGAGGGCAGGGAACCGAGCGGGAAGGAGCTGTGATTACAGCGCTGTGAATTCTGTGAAAGGTCAGTTGATTGCTAATGTATATTAAACATAAAGATTTATTCATAACCCAACAGTGGCTGTGCTCCCTCTTTGAATTTTCAAACAAATTATTTTCCTCCTTATTCTCCCCCCCGCCCAAGTGCCAGATGCCATTTCCTTTTTTCTTTTTCTTCCCCCTCTTGTTCTTTGTTCTCTTTTTACTACCCCACAGAAATAGATATTGTGCTTGCTGTAAGGTAAAAACACTTTTAAAAAAACTCACTAGAAAAAAAACCCACAATCACGCACCCCAAATCTAAACTGGTAGCAAATTAAGCCCCTGTTCCATCCCACTATTATCAGCAAGTCCCAAAGGCTGGGAAGTGGATCTCAGCAGAATTGATGGCATGTTTGATTCTGCAGCCTGACTCACACAAGACAATGAGAGGAAGGCATCTTGAGGCTGGCAGGGCACCAAAAGCAGGGGGAGGCTTTAGAAAGATGCAGTTAATCACGCATGTGAAATAACCAAAGAGTCACCAACCACCATCTGAAGGTTACCCATCCAATGTCAGGCAGGACACTGGGGATGCTGACTGAATGTCACTGGAAATTTTCAAATAAAAAAAAGCTTTATATATGTAAACACACAAACAAATATATATACACATATATATGTAAGAGTATTTCTAGCGGACAAAAAAAGTAGTACAGAATGAGCAGAGCAAGTATGCAAGAGAGAAAACACGACTGCTGGGATGTGGTATGCGTATTGGAAACTATTATGTGAAATACTTGCCAACTACATTTTTGAAAAGGAAGAGAAATGTAAAGAATGCCAGGAAGCCTCCCTGACTACTTATTCACTGTCTTGATATGCATAGAATATACCCAGTCTATGGAATATGTAAGTAAGCTATGGAAATGTAAGTAAAGGAAGACAAAATAGAAAACTCTTACAGTAATTCTGGAAGCAAGTGTAATAGCCTGCTGAACCCCAGGCGTATAATCAGCAATCAGTATTGTAGTACGGAAACAAGAGACGCTGTTAGCCCACTATGGTAACTCAGCTGAAAACGCCCCAGTCCAGAACACATAAAATAAAGCCAGAGGAACTGCAGTGTGCAGAGAATGAAAGTCACTGGCAGAGGGAAGCAATATTACATGTACCATTGGGGCTGACACAGTAGAACACATTTAAATGTAAGCTAAATTAGATTTGAGACCTGAATTTAAGTTAAAGTCATAAAAGGTAGCACTGCTGGTTTGTTACAGACCTCCAGGGCAGGTTGAGAAGAAAATGCTTTTCCCTGTATAGGAAGCTTATAAAAAAAGTGCCCAAGTAAATCAGTAGGAAGAATCATCATGGATTGGGGGGGGGGGGGAAAAAAAACAAAAAAAAAAAAACCAAACTAAAAGAAGGCCACATTCCTGGAGTTAGTAATGAACTGGTTTTCCTTGCAGTTTATTTGGCTGTCAGCAGAGTCAAAAATCAAGTCCTTGGAAATAAGCCATATCAGAAGTTTGGTGGCACACAGAACCACAGGAGTATCTGAGCAAAGGGATCACGGTATCAAGGAATGCTGCCCAGTACGAGATGCCCGGGGCACCGACGGTCTTTGTGCCATCAGCTGGTATCTCAGGAACCACCACTGGGAGATTACAGACACAGACACATCCTCCCAGGCGCCCACTTGGCTACTAGCCCAGGTACTGCCTGTGATAAAGGGCAATATATAAATATATAGCTAAAAAAAACCTCCTAATACAAAAGGAGCATACAGTATTTAAGGACTACTGTCAGGGAATCCACCACTCGCAGCAGAAGTCAGCTGATATGGAAATTAAGCCAATAACATCTGGAATTCATCTCAAAACGTAACCAGCTACAAAATTGGCAGCAAGTGCCAATATGACTCAGTAGAGCCAAAACAAGCAGTATCAGCAATAAAGCTGAAAGGTTTTAAATACATCAAGGATGAGGGCTGGGAAGACTTACAAACAAGCAGTAACAAGTAAACTTTAATTGCTTAACTGATGACAAGCTGCAATGAATACTTTAATTAACAATTAGGGTTTTAATGCATGCACAGTGTCAAAGGTGTAAGATGCTAATCACTCAAGCATTGTAAAACAATGGCAACGGGTAGCTTAAAAAGTGAGAAGGCAGTTTTGAACACACACTGTGGAAATAACAAGAGATCTCACGGTTCCTATAATTAGTTTGTTGGTTTTGGAGATCTATTGAAAGCACAGTTATGTTTTAACTATAATAATGTTATTTCCACAGATACAGTAATACTTCTAAATAGCACAAGTCTTTATCATAACACTAGATTGGGATCCACCAGGTTTTCCAGTGTACAGGTAGCAATATTCCCTTTCAGCTGCGATACCGCACCACCGGCATCCAAGCTTCGGTGGCAGAACACGGGAGCAAAAGCGCTAACGGCAGCGCTGGTACACAGCCTGCAGGGCCTCGGAGCTGTAGATGGGGAGTAAAACTAAACTGAAAGGGGGGAAAAAAAAAAAAAAAAAAAACATTCCCATGTACTGNAAAGGGTAAAAACAGCAGAAAGCAGAAGGAAGGAAAACCAGCAGAATGAAAAAGCAGTTTAAAGAAGAGCAGGGAGGGCAGCTGTTGAAAATTCGATGGGGAAAGGTTGGGGGGAGGGGGAAAGAATTGTCAGGAATAACTTGGAAAGTGTTTATGAAGGGCTGAGACCAAACAGTCCATTTAATTTAGGTAGTGAATGTTGGGGAAAGTACTTTAAAAAACTACAGCTGTAAAATTTCAAATAAGAAGTGTTGTGAAGCCTTAGGTAAACTTGTTAAAAAGAATAGTGCAGAAGTTGGCAAAAAAAATTAACATTCAGGGAGACAGAATATTCATTTTTTTCAATGCAACCCAGGATTTTACATTTCTAACTCTGTTCTGTGATTAGAAATTATTTTTCTATCACTTCTTATAATCTGCTTCAGATTTACACATGTCGAGAACCCTTCCACCAGGGTTTTACTGCAGGACAAGTCTTTCATTGCTTCACTTGCTCCAAAACTCTTCAGCTTTGCAGCTCCCAGCTACGCTCATGAGTGTCTACTGGTGACAGCTGTGCCCAGCTCGGTACTGAGTGATTGGAGAGGGAACAAGGGTGGGAAGATTGATCTTAATTTAAAAAGCAAACAAAAATCCTACAAGAGTTAAGCATCTCAATCAACCTAGCTGCTTTGCTTGTAACACCGTGATGCTACCTACTGATAATTGTACTTACTGGGTTTGTGGAAGCTGATGGTGACAATTAAGATAAGCTGAGTAAACAACTATAGCAATCACAACAATTTAGGAATCTATAGTTAGATGAGAAACTTCCTTCTCATATAAAAAAGAAAAAAGGAGAGCAAAAAAACCCCAAAAACAAAAGAGCCACAATCCATGTAGAAGTACCTCTCTCGGGTTTGATTTCCAGGGGCAAGCCTTCACACTAGTTTCTCTTTTCTTCCTGTGGGAAAATACTTTGAAGTCACCGACTACTTCTGTTTATCGAAATGCCACATGAAAAAAAGGCCAAAAATCCTATTTCTGAACTAAAGCATTCCAGCAAAAGTTGGTACAAGAAGCCAGACGTCTCTATTAGCTGTACACACAACTACCACAGCTCTACATGCTGGACACACTCATCATCAGGTGTTCTCCTCATCTCTTTACGGTTTTCCCCTCCTTCTCTGACCCCACTCTTCCAGCCAGTCACCTCAAAGGGAACGGAGAGCATATGATTTTGAATGACTTTTAAAAACTAAGTAATTATACAAGGAATTGCTTACATTTGAATCATTTTCCTAAGACTAGTCATCTTAAATATTAACTTTTAAGCAATGGATGCTTTTTCTTTAACACTCCAAGCATCGTTTTTTCAAAACCTGGGAGTCTAGAGCAACAAGATGCCCTCTACTTTTCAGCAGAGATTCACTACAACTCGGATAAGCAGCACGCTTTCTCACAGTCAGAGCTCACTAGCAACTGTTTCCCTTATGCAAAGCTAACATCTGCATTGTCTAAGTTTGCTCAAGTTTCCAGCCGCTGTATATATAAACCTCAACTGTGCTAGAAACAGAAACGGGACATCATGCTTACTGTAACTTTCAAAAGTCAGCTTTACAGCTTCTAATAAAACAAACTCCTATTTATTCAGAAATAGATAATTATAGTATTTCACATAAAGCGTGGCATCCTTAGATACTCAGGAAGGCAGAGTACTCTTTAAAATATGCTCACAACAAGCAGATGCTTAGGAATCTATGTTTTGGTGTGTAACACCTGGAAAGCATGCTTTTGTTCCAAGACACCAGTGAGGTACATCCCGCAACTAAGATCGTGGCTCTCGCTTCACTACGGTTTCCTTTCTCGTTTCGCAGGTCGGAGAGGAGCCGGACACCCACTGTGTTCCCACCACAAGGCCATCCATCCCTGCTCCAGATGTGACCCACACGACTCCTCGCTCGCATCCCCCTCCGCTGCAGCCGGGGCTCTCCTCTGCTGCCACCGCAGAGCCCACGGCACAGCCGCCTTCCCCACCACG
>VXBH01003700.1:279355-308190 GCA_013400035.1 Rynchops niger
CGGGCTGCGGAGAGGCAGCCCCTGCCCTCGTCGATCCCTACAGCCTCAGCACCTTTGGGAAAAGGGGGGGGAACCTCCGGGAAAGGGGGAGCCAAGGCGGCCAGGCCACCCCCCGCCGCTTCCTCCCGGCAGCGCCGACAGGACCTTGGCCAGCAGCTCCCCCCGCGCTCTCCCCCGGTCCCGGGGCCCGGCAGCGCCCGGCGGAGGGGTCGGTGCGGCCTACCGGCGGCGCGACCAGGCCGCGGGGCGGGGCAGCGCCTGAGGGGACACGGGCCGCCATGTCGCGGCCCCGCTGACANCCCGGCCCCGCGCTGCCCCGGCCCGGCCCCGCTCACGGCAGCACCATCCGCCCCCGCGGGGGGTTCCCTCGCGCGGGGCTTTTTTGTTATAATTTTGGGGGGTTTAATTTTTTTTTTTTTTTCCCCGGGAAACAAAGAAATAAAAATAATTCCTGGTCCGTCCCTCCCCGCCGCGTCCCCCCGCGCAGCCGCCGCGCAACGCCCCACCTTCCCCGGCGCGGCCCAATCAAGCGGCTGATCCTGCCGGAATGACGGCGCGTTCAGCCAATCGACAGCGGGGAAAGGCAGACGGACGGCCGAGAAGGCCCATCGCCGCATCAGAAAGTTGGTCCCGCCCCACGCTACGGGTTGGCCCGCCCACGGGCTCGATTGGCGGCCGCGAGAGCCAGTCAAAGACAAGGATCCGTGAATTGATGGTTTGTGGGCCAATCACTGAGGAGACTTTGTTCTTCTCCCGCCCACTGTCCCTCTGGCTGGCTCCCGCCCTGCGTTGTGATTGACAGCAAGACCGCCCAATGGCACAGACAAAGAGAAATAAAAGGACAGCTCAGCTATCCATTCGGAAACGGAAGAAGGAGGGCTCAATTTCCTCTGTCACTGTAGCACTCAGGTACCGCCCCTCACGCTTGATTGACAACCTCGCTGACAAATAGGCTGCTGGAAAAGGGAAAGCTCCGTCTCAGGGTGCAAAGGCAATAGGAGGCAGCTCGTCGCGCCCTGCGCTTCGCCCACAGCGCGGTCCTGTGCCAATGGCTCGCTGGAGGGTGGCAAAAAACCCCTCGGAGTGACTGACGGACTCTTCCAGCCAATAAAGGACGTATACAACAGAGTGACAAGCGATCGGCCCAATCGCGAGGCTGGAAGCGGGGGGAGGCGAGGCCACTCGGCCTCTCTTTCCCCGATCGGTCCAAAGACGGACGGTGGCTGGAGATGGGCCAATCAGAGGCCGTGAGGGGAGACAGCCTTCGGCCAATGGAAGGCTAGTCCCTAAGGGAGGCCTGCTGTGAGGGGCGGGCGTTCCGCCAATGGGAGGCGAGGGGCGGGGCGAGGCCGTCCCGCCGCTGCCGCCGCCCGGGGCTGCCTAGTCACGGCCGGGCACCGCCCCCTCCTTGAGTGACCGCCGGTTCGAGGCCCGGGGCCGCGCTTTGGGCCTCCTCATATGGGGGCCGCTCCGCAGAGCGCCTGCCCCAAGGCCTTTAACCCCCTTTGGACCGTAGAGACCGTGAGGAAACCGATGGTGGCCTCCGAACGTGAGGGGAGGCCGGTCCCGGCCCCACAGCCCGCCCTTTGGCTGACTGGAGGGTGGTGGCAGCCAGGGCAGGCTGCGCCTCTCCGTCATTCCTGGTCTTCTCTGGCCTCGCCCAGGGCTGGGCTGGGTGCCACGGGCCTGCCTCGCCTCTGGGGGGGATAACGGGCCTCCCTGAGCAAGGGTCACGCCGAGCCTGTGGAGTGTGGGTGCAGATACGGCATTAAAACGGGCACGGAGGAATGTATGTGGGATGGCCGGTCCCCTCGGCTGTGTCGATGTGTCCGTTTGGCTGGCAGCGGAGCTCTAATTGGAAAGTTATTTTGTATTTCACCTGTTCTGAGATCACTGTCTGTCTGGGAAGGAGTTTAAGCTGGAAATCCAAGCATCAGCACTTAAGAGTGTAGCATGTCATCCTGAGGGAAAAACTTCGGTAAATTCCTAGCCTGTGGTGTATTTTCCCTGAGTGTTAACGCCGACAGGGGATTTGGTAACGAGTGTCAAAAGAATTGCATTCATTTGACCCGGGCAAAATGGTGGGAAGGGTTCTGGGTCATTCTTACCCTGAGTATGAGTCCTATGGGTTTGTCTTGCAGGAAACAGATGAAAGCTAATTAGATACATTGCATTTATATACCACACAAAGACACTGCATTGGTTAGATAAATCAGTTTCTAAGTTGCTGTTACCTTCCTCTTGTCTAGAGAAAGCTTACCAGGCGTTCTGGTTCTGGCTGAATTACCCCCGCGATCACAGAATTCCCGTGAGAAGGAGCTGAATGTAGGTCTGGCTGAAGGCAGCGCAGCGCTCCGTACGTCTGGGAAAGTCCTTTAAATGTTGTTTCTGAAATGAGGGTAAGGATACCTAACTTACTGTTTTATTAGGCCTAAGTAAAAGCTGTTAAAGCAATTTGATAACTGCACGCGAGGAAGGTGCAATTTATCACCACAAATACAAACCTTTCTCAGATGGCTTGAAAAACACTATTGTGCCATATGCCTGGGTTTGCGGGAGCAATGTCCTCAAACATAAGTGAACTGGAATTTTTCTGCATTTGTGTTTTTCTGGTACATATTTCTGTCACCAGTAGGTGGCTTTCTACCCATTTGTACGCGCTGTTACCATCTCAAAGCCCAGCATGCAAGCACAGCACTCAATTTGAAGTGGCCTTAAAGTAGAAAGTCTGAGCTTTAATTACAGTACTTTAATCTCCTGGACTACCTGAACAAAGAAGGGTTCAGTTTACCCAAAGTAGGGTGGATACTGAGAAGATAGTTATATTCATATTATGGATTCATAAATTGTCCTCAACAACCATATAATCTTATCTAACAAGTTACGATGTCCGTTCAAAGGGATGCACTGAACATAGTTAGCTTCCACCGTATAGCCCTGCTCCTGTGCATGAAATGCTCACTCTGTCTCCTGCTTTATAAAAAACAATAACAACAACAAATAAAAAAAGCTTGTGTCTTACTAAAATGCTCTGAACCCATAAGGCCATGGTTACCTCGTAGCCACAATGTGGTAACAGAAGTTGATACACTTCTGGATGAAGGTTGGATCGGAATTAAAGAAAGAACCAGGAGGGTGTACATCTGTGGTTTCATTCTCAATTAAAAGCCTGCAGCTTCGTGGCCTGGAGATTAACCAAGGTCTTCCAGCGTGTTCGCTGTAGCTGTTTCCATAGCCATGCTATAAGCAATAGACTGATCTCACAAGTAGCATGGGAAATGCCGCACCACAACTATGCGTCCAGAGAATCTTGATTCTCTGGCATTGTGTTGTATTCATCACATATGAAAAGGTTTGTTGTGGGACATGGGTGTAGAGCTATTGCCTAATCAGCCTGAGAATCGCATTGAGAATCTCACAGGACCTTCCCCAACCTTTTCATGAAGAGGCTTGGGTTTAGGAAGGATAAAAGCAAAGTAAATAAATAATGATTTTGCATAAACTTCAACACCCTACTTATGAGTCCGTCTTCTTCATTGCTTTCCATTTAGATGATACGCAAGGCTCAACAGCAGCTGAAGTAGTGTATGGATGGTATCCTGGCGTATTACAGTATTGACAGCTTGGTACGTCTGCGTTCACGAGTACTTTCTGAGTTCAGTCTATGTCAGTTGCGGTAAGTTTGGGCTCCTGACATGGCACAGATAAGGAACTGTTCCTTGCTGACGTGTCTTGGGCTTTTTATCTCTCTGAGTTTTTATTCCTGCCCCCCCACACCTCCTTTTCTATTGGCTTGAGGTTAGTGGAGTATTTTTATAGAAAAAAATATTAATGTGTTTGTGCTTCATGTAGTCTAGTGCACGATGTCTTCTAATTACCGCAACTTCCGAAACAATGTGCCATGGCTAATCCTTTTTCTGGAAGCTGTCTTCATCGTCCTCTTTTACTTTTTGTTCTCACATGGTGATGAATCCAGATCAATGGTCTCCTACACAGGTAAGATTGGCAGCCTTGCTGTGAATGGAAGGGTGAACGTGTGCTTTTGTTTTGCAGTGCAGTAGAGATGGGATTCAGCAATTTTGTGTATTTGTTAGTGAGAAGTAGAATGTTTTACTGCCCTTTTAAGTACCCTAACTTGCCATGTATGGTGTGCATTTATTTATATCAAAACAAAGACGGTGAAAGAAGACATAAGAGATGGTCTGTTCTCTGCTGCCTGTTTGTGGTAATCTTGACTCTCATGAACGTAACAAACTTTCGATGGCAGGCACTGCTCTGTGTTAAGTGCTGAACTCTGTGAGGTCTTGGCATACAAAGGTGTTGTGCTAAAAAGTAAGAATTCAGGATGGCAGTATTTTCCATTTGAATGCTTGATGTAAATAAATGAAGTGAATACAGTGGAATTAAGGGTTTAAATATATTCTGTAGAAGTGTTTTGTGCATCGATCAAAGGAACGTGTTAGCAGATTATGCTACGGCCATAGCGTGCAATGTATTTACAGTGTTGTGCGAATATGAGCTGATTAATCCTCATGACATTCTTGTGTCACCCTCCCTGTTTTATAGTTCGAAAAATGAGATTTGCTTACTGGCAGTTTGATATTTTCCTGTGTGTAGAGGCCAGCACAACCATACGAGGATATGACTGTCAGCGTGTCCCAGGGGACGCTTCCAGGCCTACAGATCCAAGAGCTTGTACCTTGAACAGCCTCTACCTTTTCTGAAATGGGGCTGGTAACCATATTGAACTACTTCTACTGCTATTTCTGTTCCCGTTCCTTCTACCCAGATGAGGGCATTATACAGGTTTCTCTGTGTAACTCATTTCTTCCCTTAATGCCCTCAAGGAATGAATCAGCACTAATTCACAGTAACTCTTCCTGAAAAGTCCAACTTAAGCTTTTTAAATTCACCTCAGGAAAAATGAATATCCAAATTCCATTGATTAAACGTACTTCATTGCCATCCTGATTTTTGACCCCTCAACCCCCATCCTATGTCATCCATTCTGATCACTTTGTAAAATTAAATTCAGCGTCAAGAATATTGTTTTTCTGATTACTTACAAGCTCTGGAATTCTTTACAAGGACTAAATAATAATGGCACCTGAATTTTATCTGAAGTCTACTTAGTTAATTGTCATTTTTAAAATTTATTTTTTAACCAGAAATCCAGTTTGCATTAATAATGTCACTGCTGTCTTGGTCTTTTCTGTCATGCAGCTTTTCAAGATGTCAACCACATGGTAATTTTTGGATTTGGCTTTTTCCTGACATTTCTGAAAAGATATGGATTTAGCAGCACTGGATTCAACCTCCTGATCGTTGTACTTGGTGTCCAATGCTCTGTACTGATAGAAGATTTATTTTATTTCCTTCTTGAAATACCACACGAAGATGGTCTGAAAAGGTAATGAGTTCGTGTTAGAATTGGAATAATCTAGAACTGCTGATTGCTGTTTGTGGGGGGTAATGCCTGGTTATATGAACCTATTTGCACATTAGCACAGTCGTATTTGCAGGCATTTTATAAGGCTTTGGGTTTTTAAGTACATTTTACTGTCTGGCGTTCTTTCTTTATTGGCGCTGGTGTGGTCCTGATACAGATTTTTTTTTTCTTTCTTTCTTTTATTGCAGAATAACAAAGGCTGCTGTGAGTATAACTGCTGTGGTCATCTCCACTGGAGCTGTTCTTGGGAAGACTAATCCTGTGCAATTAATTCTGATGACAGTTGTGGAGATAATAGTTTTCCATATGAGCAGATGGATCAACAGCATGTACCTGCAGGTACCGTAGTATGATTTCCAGGCACATGGGGGAAAACTTCACTGGGACTCTGGAATGTTGCCTTTGGGTGGTTTGTTAGTGCTCTGCTGACAGGAACATCAGTGTGTTTTATCTCCTCTCAGTTAGATTGTGGCTATATTTTCATTAAGAGATGAAGTCTGACTTTGGGACTACACTTAAGGACATCAAACTCCAAGCCCTGCATACTCTATATGTCAGATCTGCATTTAACGTACAATGTAAACATACCCCAAACTCTCCGTATGTGAATTGTGTGTTTATGAGCTACATTGAACTCAGATAAATTAATCTTGCATTAATAACTCGTACATAAACTGAGGGACTGTGAAAATAAATTGTTTATAGGGAGATCACATGAGCAACTGTATCAGGAACTGCACCAAAGGCTTCCTGTGGGATGAAATAAACCACAAATTTGGTTATTCTGTTGACACAGGTTCCAGATGATATTGGCATGATGCATGTTCACCTGTTTGGAGCCTACTTTGGTCTGGCAGTCTCCTCGTGCTTCTCTGAGCCATCACCAAGGTCTGAGAAGAATGCGAGTACCCCAAAGTCTGCTTTATTGTCAATGTTGGGTAAGGCATTTGCTTTAACGTCTCAGTTGGAAGAAGAGATTGCAGTGAGAACATAAGGAATGTTTGTAGGGGCTGGCTACAGCACACTGAAGCTTTTGCACCCAAAGTGCAAGTCTGAATGCAGCTGAGCAGAGAAAACTGCTGCTGCTGCTGCCGTTTGTGGTTTCCGACAATGAGGTGGTGAGTCTCAGCGTGTTTCCCACCAGGAATATAAGCTGCTCCTGCAACGGCTGTGGCTTAGTTTGTTTTGGTCAGTCTCAGCATAAAGGCTGTGCCAGATTAACCGTTCCCTCTCCCAGCTAAATTGTCCGTTTTGGGCTTGTAAAGGTATATTGGTAAGGGACCGGCGCACCGAAGTTGAGGTCATTACTTGTATTTCAGTAGCGCTCACAGTTCCCAGCTGGAGCTAAGGCTTAGTTTTGTTTTGCAAGGTGCTGTACAGAGATATAAAAAGGCAGTCCCTGCCTAGTAATGTAAATGAAAAGATAAAAGCCTGATGAAGGGTGGGGAATATGGTACAGACAGGCACATGAGAAAGTATCTAAGCGATGACAGGCTGACCGTATAGGAGTTCCATTTTTTTTCTTAAAGAAGCAATTTGGCTTCTTTATGACCATGATTTCTGTTGTGTAACTGCCATGAGCCGAACTAAGATCTTTCTGCAAATGACCACAGAGTCTAATTCTCGGCCAGTCTTCACCCAGTTGAGGGAAAGAGAAATTTAAATGCTGCTCTTTTGAGTCCCTACAGTTCTTGCTTTGCTGGAGAATTCAAGATCAGTATTTTAATCTAACTCATCAAGACACTGTTAAGCCTTCATTATAAGTTTAGTGCAGCTTGCTACAACCAAGTGCTTGCTATTTGGAGTAATTATATTGCCATGTCTTGCATAATTCCTGAGGTAGCGTGGGTAGAAAGGAGCAACTGAGCAGGCAAGTTCCTCGTAGTTCCTTTTTGCATCCTGCTTTGAGGGCTGCGTGAAGCGTGCTGAGTTCTTCACCTGTATTTGGACTTGGGTCGTGACTGTTTTATTTCCATAGCCGAGCAGATACTCCTAAGAAAGCCTCAGTGGAATTAGTAGATTTTTTAAATATATTTTTTTTTTTTATGGCTGACCAACTACTAATCAATGGGAATAAGATTGTCATTGTATGGATCATTCCACCAGTCCTCGCTGCTACCATTGGTTTTGAATTGCCAAAATGGCCTCTCCTCTCTGAGAGGCAGGGTTATCGCTGCCTTGCTGTACTGAAAGGGTGAAAATTAGCAATGGAAATTGGATTTCAAGGAGCCAAGCTAAACTTGTACAAAAGCAGTAGCTGACAGGGTTGCTAGAAGCTGGAATTAACCATTGTGCTTTGTAGTGACAATGCCTGTGTCACTTCTTAATTGACTTGAACAAGAACGCTTCCAATTTTACTGTCAGGTGAATTGCACAAGTCTCTGGTAGCTCTGTGGCATGGAGAACAGAACATTAGCCGTGGAAGTTGACTGGACAGCAACAAATGACTGAACAAGGCAAAATAAACTGTTGCTTGTTTGTGTTCTCATCTGTACACTTAGAGATATGCACAACCCAGGGAGCAGAGGCACAGGGTGCAATGTGTAGTCCAGCTTGGTTTAGTGTGAAGCCACCGGCTTCCCTCTGCTGGTTGGAATTTGATCACGTATGAAAGGATGTATCCTTTCATAGAGGCTGAGATTCCTAAATGCTGACAATTAGGGGCCAGGTCATAGAAGCAGAAGAACCTGTTTTCATTCCTATTGTTGGCAAAGCCTATGTGGTCATGAAAGTGTGACACTGCAGTGATCTTACAGGAGGAAAGCGAATTGTTCTGTTGGACCCATGTATTAGGGAGTAGCTATTTGGTAGATGAATTTTGCAAGTAACACGAAAGTTAAGCTGTGTATTAGCTGAGTTGGTGAAGCACGATCACCTCAGCTCAAGCTATTGGTCTTTAGGCCTCCTCTGGAGTAATCCTAGTAGAGGTAGAGGGGATTCTGTTCTTATGATCCAGTCTTCCCTCTTTTTCTCTTTAAACTCTGCTAGGAGGCAAGACAACCAGTACTAGTTGTACTGGCAGCCAAGGTAAAAGACATTCCAAAGTGTGCTTTGTTTTTTTTTTTTTTTTTTTTTTTTTTTTTTTTTTTTATATAGTGTTTTGTACCATGTGAGCTGTTTTCTCTTCCTCCTTGGCTTTCTTTCATTCTCTCTTGCAGCTGGTTTTGAACAGGTATTCCTCAGTACCATAAAAAAGGAGCAGAAATTTTGGCCAAGGAGCAAGCCCTTGGTGCCTGTGCAGAACAGGCAGGATGCTGATTGTTGGAAATCAACAGTGGAGTTGTTCCCACTTGCATCTGAACCTGTGTTTTAGGGAACGATAGATAGGACACTGCTGACGTTAGAGGTGTTCTTGAAAAGAGCATCCTACCTTCATCTCTGTGAAGGATCAGGCAGATGTTGGTAGAGCTGTGCTTGACACTACAGTGCCGTGTTTCTGGGAAGGTGTTGGCACAGCAGGTAATTCTCAGGGCTGTCTGCACTGAGGTGTTATCCTTTGTTTAGAGTGTGGGAGTTATAGTGGATGCAAAACGTGGGCTGGAGCCCTCCAGAGGCAGCTGGTGATGGATTCACTGTGTTTTAGAGAAGGTAATGATTATTGCTTGTCTTTGTCTCCAAGGCACTCTCTTTCTCTGGGTGTTCTGGCCAAGCTTCAATTCTGTACTGTCTGTGGACAACAGATGGGAAGTAACCTACAACACCTACTTTGCCCTTGCCGTGAGCGCTGTGACTGCCTTCACGTTCTCTGCTATGACCACAAAGGATGGAAAATTCAGAATGGTAAGACATGAGAGAAAATCACTGCGTATATTTTTCTGTTACTCTCAGTAATGCACTGAAAGTATAATAGCTATTAAGCAAAAGCAAGTCCAGGTTTTCAGCCTTAGAGTCATCATTAGCCTCGCAAGCTGAAGCTGTAACTTAGAAATTATGTTCTTAGATTGTAATTTACAGCATACAGAAGCCCAACATCACCCTAAAGAGATCTCACTTGCATAAGAATAGCAATCTATGATATTGGGCTGCTGTAAGATTAAGTGATGACTGAATTCTCACTCCATGGTTTTGTCGTCCTATTTCACAGGCTCACATCCACAGTGCAGTACTAGCTGGTGGGGTCGCTGTTGGTTATGCAGCAAACAGAATCCGGTATCCTTGGATTGCGATGATTTTGGGTCTGCTTGCCAGCGTGATAACTGTATTGGGATCTTACTGTTTACAGGTAGTACTCAAAATCAGAAATTGTTTTTGTATAAGCTGTACAAACTTCTTCAATGTAGGATACCTCAAGGGAAACCTCTCTTTCAAAGGGATTAAACCTTGGAAACCTGAAGTCTTTTGAGCGGAATGCAGGATTGCAGCTTGCAAAAGCAAAGTTTGTTTTCTCTGTCTGTGATAGACAACACGCTGTTATCAGCTTGTGTTTCTGTGTATCAGTTAAACCTTTTCTTCTTCCCAGAGATGCCTGAATCCTGCTCTCGAGATTCATGATTCCTCTGGAGTTCATTTCACTTTTGGCTTCCCTGCTGTGCTTGGAGCTCTTGCCCAGGTCGTGCTCTTAGTAGCAGAAAATGGGACTTTTTTAACAAGGTACATAAATTCTTGCTATTAAGTAGTAAGTAATGACTCTTGTGTATGCCTTGAGAAGAGTTCTCATACATACAGAACGCCTGAATGTCATCACAGGTAAATCATTTTATACTAGATAACCTAAAATAATCTCTGAAATCCCAAAAAGTCAGTAAAGAAGACTTTCAGAGTTGAGCAGACTTTGGATCAAAAACCTCAATATTAGCTTTTGGTCCTGTTTTCTGTCTTTATTTGATATTAAATACAGCGGACATAGGAGATGAAGGCTGGGGATGTGAATCCTTCCAAGACTTAGTTTGGCTTTTGTGATGTGGTTTGGGGAGCTTTGTGTGCTAACAACAGGGAGGGCAGAAAGCAGCATTTCTCTTCGAATGAGGCTTTAACTCCGAGTCAGGGGCAAGAATGCCAGTTTGGACTAAAGCCAATCTGGACACTGAACTGGAAAATATACTTGGGGAGATATGTCGAAAAGCTGAAAGGCTTGGGTAAGATTATTCTCTATAGGTTGTTTTGATCTGGCACTGGCATCTCATTTTTGTGAATCAAGCTAGTGTCCTGTCATACGAAGTTGTCTGATTTTTCTCAGTTTAGGCAGGGACGAATCACAGTGCAGTACAAGGGCCTTGCACTTCTCATCATGTGCTTATTGAAACAAACAAATTTAATGAAGTTTTAGTACCACAATGATGGTGTCTAAGGGCAAAATATGTCCTCTGAAGTCTGTACTAGGCTTCTGATAGGATCTCTTGAAACATCTAACCGCAGCTCCAGAGAGGTTTGAGAATAACAGAATTTTTATGAGAGGTTTTCATGTAAAATGCCGTGTAGATACAGATTCATTCACAGTCTTAATGCTAAATTCAGCAACTGTAAAAGGCGAAATACCTGTTTTGCTTTTCAGTCTGGGTTATTCGGTCATGTTTCACATCGGTGCCTTCTGCGTGACCATCAGCATGGCCTTGATAACGGGTCTTATTACAGGTCAGTATTAAAAACCATGTTTCGGTAATATCTTCCTCATTTCCTCAGGGCAAGGGGTATGTCATCGTATTACACCCGCTGTCATGTCACTGCAACCCTTTGCAGAAAGAGGGGCTCTGGTTTAACTGGGGCTCTGAAGTTTAACTGGGGCTCTGAAGTGTGTCTCTATGGGTTAATTATTTGTAGAAGTCATCATGGGAAACACGAGCGCCAGGGACTCTTCAAGGCCAGTCTTTTGAAGAAGAGATGTATTCAACGTAAATAAATAACCCAGTAGCACCATTCTTTCAGCGGTGAAGTTTATTTTAACAGAGGCTTAACAGCTGCCTTCAAATTTCAGCCAGGAGATGTGTGAGGATGGAAAATATTTTCACATTTGGGTAATGTCTTAGTGACAGAAAAATGCTATCGAGAGCTTGTCACTTTTTAGGCCCGTTGGTACAAATCTGCAACGTTTCAGTAACATCAGTAGCTCGCTCGCATCAGCCAAGCACGAGGCCTTTGATCGCTGGTGGTTTGGGATCCTCGGGGCTCATGTGTTTCCCATGTGACCTTCTGGTTTGTGACAGCTGCTGGTTTTCTATAGCTGTTAATTCTGTCTTGAATAAAAGATAAAAGGCAGACAAAAATTGCTGTGAAATGCACTCTAAAATGAATTTTTTTTATTGTGCTTTAATTGATCTGAAATCTTTGCATTACCTTAAGCGTAATTAAGAAACGGAGGCAATCAAGCAGATTTTTAAAAAACATTCAGCTAAAATAATCAAACATTCAATATTTAACCAATTGTTTAAAAATCCAGGTGTTTCCATCTGAAGTCCCAAGCTAACAGTGCTGATAAGCCTGATTGCTTTAAACACACAGGCGTTTTTCATACAAGAAGTCAGTAATTTTTGATGTCTTTTTAGAATCCAGCAGGCTGTTTAATGGGGTTTTACCTAGAGTAATTAATTTTTAATAACACAAGCCTTGATCCTGGCAAGCTTCTCTTTGTGTAAGGTCAGCTTGAGTCAAGGGGCTCTGCTGAAGCATTTAGTCCTGAATTTGTATTTTGGTCTACGTTACATTTGGGTGCGTGTTACTGAGAAACCTCCAGTTAGACACTGTCTTCCCCTTTCCCTGATGTATATATTTATCTTGGATATCTGTGTTTTTACAAATAGGTTTAATCTTAAACCTCAAACTGTTCAAGACCACCCCTGTAACAAAGTACTTTGAAGACCAGTTTTATTGGGAGGTAAGTTTCAATGTAATATTAACTGTGTGGGAGTATATATATAGCACCTTGTTGACCTCGATGAAGAACTTTAGGTATTTGAATTTAAAACAAGAAGTGGCTAATTCCATTTTACAGAACATTTTAGATAGCCCGTTCGACATGCATGAACTCTTCCCACAGTTGATTCTGAGCCCGAACATTATAAATGTGTGTCGTGTTCAGCGAGGATTGTCAGTGCCGTCGCTGGGGCTAAATCTGAAATGATCGTGTTGGAACACATAGTTCTAGGCGCTCAGACACGCTCTGGGCCTGCCAGCCCTGGCCTCCAGGCTTCGTACGCAGCCCCTGAGGAGACTTGAGCAGCATCTGAGAGAGGGATTTTTAGAAGCCAGGGAGTGGAACGAAAGGTGCTTTTTATGGCCGTGATGGGTGCAGAGTGTCTGCCCAGTCTGGTGCACAAACACCGGCCTTGGGCGCCTCTAGCTGCCGAGTGTGATGCTGTATCTGAATTGCTGAAAAAAGAAATGGATAAAAATAAGCTTCTAAAAAGGTTTTTCAATGCCATTTTTGTGTGTGTGATGATTTGATGCATAAAATGTTCTGATACAAGAATGTTTGTCTTCACAGTTTCCCCATTTGGCTGTCGGATTTTGAGTGGAGGATCCCAGATGACAGATGTGACCAAGATAAACTTTCCCCGTTTGCCACTAGAGAAAGTGAACAGCTGTGATGGGTCGAAAGAGCACTTGAAGGTCAATTCCCAGGCTCCAAAAAAGCCCACGCAATGGACACACACAAAATTAGTAACGAACTGTTCTAGTTATTCTTGAAAGATACAGCATATAAATTCACAGCTACAAACTTACAATGAATTTAGCTTTTCTGATCTCATGGTCTTACCTTACATGGTTTTTTTTGTAGGATATGTGCAAAGAAGCTGGCTGCATTCATTGCTGTAATGGCTTATCAATCAAAATGCTTGGAAACTTTAAACTATTTCTAGCTCCCAAGTTTAAAAGCCGAAATATATATTTTGAAGTATAATTTTTCACGGAGTACATACTCATTGGTATCTAGCGAAGCATTAAAGTACTTGTTTTTAAGCAAAATTAATTCTGTTGAAGGCCTTGTTAAGCAAGGATTTTATGAGTGAGCTGGATCAGGGCCAGAACTCCGCATCTTGCCAGACTGAGCTCTCTTGAGTTATCCGCCTGCTTAAAGAAAAATCTGTAATTACTTGGCTCGGGCCCACTATTTGGATGTTTGAAATTGTTCTGCTTGTGGATGGTGCCCCTGAAATCAGCGATATTACTTGTATGTATCTAGCAGCAAACCTCAGCCCAGCCTGGCTGCACAGTTGAGCTGTTTTGCTCAGAGGTAGGAACTGATGGGGCAGAGGATTCTCTGCAAACAAACCATTGTTTTTAAATGGATTGTGATCCGCAGCATTTCTTGTTTTCAAAATAGTTGATAAAAACCTCTTTGAAAAATGCTTACATAATAAAAAAGTTAAAATGTGATTGTTTTTATTTATTCAGCACACTTGCTTAAAAATGAAGTAATGAGGAAAGATGTCACATTGAAGACAAAGCATGAATTGTTTGATGTTTGCTGCTGTGATGCATGCTGACCTCAATTCGTTCAGCAGGGATGCAGCAAAGTGGATCACTGCGAAGTGTGAGACAGGTTTCAAGCAATGAAAAATTACTTGCAGAAGAAAGGTCAGTTTTTCTTCTTTCCAGGTCGCAGACTAGCCAGTGATCTGCCACGTTTATCCACCAGCTGCTGGGGATGTTCGAGATGCACATTGACACTTTTGCGTTATCTCCCAGTTAACGCGTACTGTCTCTATAATAGGCTCAATTTGTGTTCTCCACTTTCTTAACTTTCCAGCAACCAACCCGAAACTTCTGCACCACAAATGGCTTCTGCTGTTTTCTCACAGGAGTCCTTTTAAGGAGTAATTTTGTATTCCCTCCCTTTTCCCCCACATGTCGAACGACTGAGGGAGCTGGGGTTGTTCAGCCTGGAGAAGAGGAGGCTGAGGGGAGACCTCATCACCCTCTACAACTCCCTGAAAGGAGGTTGTAGAGAGATGGGGGCTGACCTCTTCTCCCTGGTGACAGGTGATAAGACAAGAGGAAACGGGTTCAAGTTATGTCAGGGGAGGTTTAGATTGGATATTAGGAAACATTTTTTCACTGAGAGGGTTATTAAACATTGGAATAGGCTGCCCAGGAAGGTGGTGGTTTCACCATCCTTGGAGGTGTTTAAAAAACGGGTAGATGGGGTACTTCGGGACACAGTTTAGAAGTGGCTTTTGTCAGGGTAGGGTAATGGTTGGACTTGATGATCTTAAAGGTCCCTTCCAACCTCAGCAATTCTGTGATCCTAGGTCTCTTATCACTGATTTTTTTGAGCAACAAGCTTAGATGAATGTATAGGAAGGGGCAGATAATGGAAGAGCTATCTCAAGTTATCAAAATTTTCCCTGGTAGTGGCTGTTCCCTCTTCCTGGAGACACAGCTCTGATCTGAAGAGTCTCTTCCTTTGTTTTACAGCAGTTAGAAAAGAAAGCTTTGTGGATGAGTTCCTTCCCTCTACAGCCACTACGCAATTTGTACTTGTGTCTCTACAATGTCAGCCGCAGCACCAGCAAGTTGTTACTCATTATTGCCATAGAATAAATTAAATATTCAGGGAGGGGGAAAAAAATCCCAAAGCAGTATTGCTCTGTATTATGCAAGAAAAGCCACACACCAGTAAGTTCTGAAATTGAAGAAATGGTTATATTGTCCAGATATAGGAAATATTTAATAAATATATGTTAAAAAGTTGCTTTAAAGCATTTTCAGTAAGTCTTGGATTGTAAATACCATCATAGAAACAGCTGGTTAAATACATCCATTTTCCACTATACTATCTACTTGTAGCAAACATCGTATCATAAAAGTGACTTCCATTGTTACTTCTAGCAATTGCACATTTGTCAAGAACATGATGTTTAAATCAACATACAAGAGTAAAAAAATTAAACAGAATAGAACCAGAATTTTTAGTGCTATGATTGAAGTTTGCCTTGTTTCATCTTTAGACACAATTGAAGGTCACTGTTTACAAAACGCTTTTACAAAATCTTGGGACTGTGCAGTTAAAAACCCAGCATGGCCAACGCGCTTCCACAGGCATGTTCATTGCCACAAATCTTCCGTGCGACCAAATTTGAAGACCAGTCCTCTGTTTAAAAGAGAATAAAGGGACACGAGTGCATAAGGGAGCAAATCAGATACCTAGGTTTTTAAATACAGGATTTCAGGGAGCAAGTTGTAGCATTTATAAATCCAATTCCTGGTTCTGCAAGGAAACCTATACAGAGTAATCCCAGAAATCTACTGCCTTTCCCAGCAGTTTATTCCCTTTTGCCTAGTTAAAAAACAGGGCTTAAGAAAAAACAGATTACTGCAAGTTTCAGTTTTAATCATTTTAAACCAATTAGATAAGAAATAAATAGAGGAAGATAGTCTTACCCAAAAAAGATGAATGCATTCTGGAAAAACACAGCTATTCCTGGGTATACTACTGGTTTTTCTAAACAAAGAAAGAATCTCCGTCAATTTCTGAAAAGTTATTTTCAAGAATATCCCATCTCTGACATTTCAGAAACACAAAGCTGCGCTACATTAGCAAGGATAACCAGTCTCGCTTAACAAAGAACTCGTGGAGTCTGTGCCCTGGAAGCAGGGTTAAGGAGCTGCGTTTGACAGAGGGGTCCATTACAAGGTAGGATTACTGACCAGGTACAGGGTGTAGCGACAACAAACTCTCTGTGCTGATGGTACCGCATGACAAATCTGCCGCAGCCAGAATGCAGACAGCCCCATGCAGCTCACAGACCCCTTTCTCTATCAAAATGGTCCCCTCCAATCTCGGTGGCTCAGTGGTGTGACACAGATGACAAGCATAAGCCTCAAACCACTGGAAACCTCATGCAATGGCTTTTGTGCCCCCTCCTCCCCCAGTCATTTAGCTTTCCAAATAAAAGCAGCCTTGCCTGTTCTCTAACCAAAAATGTGCATCTAAAACGCAGTGCTCATAAAGACTGTAATTATCACATGGGATTGCACATCCTGTTTGGAATGCATGTGTGTCTAAGTATATATACCTATAGAGTCATACATAATGACAATATGCAAAATGAGAGCGCACGCTAGTGACACTATTATTCACCTAGGTGTTCCCAAAAATCCCCTGGGAATTGAGTAAGTCCAAGGCTGATGAGAACGTAAATTAAACAAAACCACCAATGTGCCCTGCCTGGTGTGAAATTCACTTCAGCTTCAGGTCCACGTAGCAACTTTACATTTACTTAAACGCTCTTACTTCCTTCTCAAAAAGAGACTAATTCCCTGCAGTTTTCATGCCTTTCTCAAGACTTGCCTTCACAAAAAGCGACTGTGGTACATGTTAAGGTATGAATTTAAATAGGCAATTTGAATTAATTTTTTCCCTTTCGCTAAATTAGCATATAGGCTTTGAGAGCAATTTGCACAAAATCAGTAATTTTTATTCTGGGAATAAGTGTTGACCCAGGGAATTATTCCCATATAACTGCAGCAGTTTAATTATATCAGTACAGTTCCCAAGTGACCAGGACTTGCGTTTCTAATGAGACTAGCTGGAAGTTTGTGACTTATAAGTAGATAAAATCCACCCCAATAACAGTAGATAGTATGGAACAGTGGTGCACAGGAAACCAAATATTAAAACTGGTCCTGCCTAGCAACTACGCAGAGTAAGTTCCAGAATTCAATAGTCTTTTACAACACTTAAACTTTCAAAAACGGATCAGGCCACATTCCGTGCTGTATCTTACCTTTAACAACATAGCCTCCAAAAAGGATCCACATGGAAGCAATCAGAGATCCAAAAGCCATCATAAACCCGATGAACAGCCAGATCCGAGCACCTTGAAAAGATGTAGGAACGTTTTGTGTCCGAGTACAGACACCTGTGACTTACTTTCAACATGCTTTTGTTTCAGAGCACCTTCTGTCACACACCACAGCTTTGCCAGACACACGATGGGCACACTGGTTCTTACAACTCTTCCAAGACTTCATGGCTGCACAGATCTATCACTACCCCACAGCCCACCCTGCCGTACCTGTTTGGCCCAGGCAGCCTTCACTGTAACTGTCCCCCCGCACTTGTCCATTAGACACCGCATTGATCCTGTACAAGCAAAACAGGGTAAAACTGGGTAAACACAGGTAAAGCAAGAAGAAAGCATTTACAAAACAAGAGGAGAAACTTCTCAGAAACCTATATAAAAAGGACGATCTTGTATTTCTTGCATTTTCTAGTATTTTTTTTTAAGAAAGGTGACAAGACTAACACTTAAAAAGCATTTCTCCAAAGATGAATATGACTTGGACCAGTATAACACAATTTTTTTAAAAAATGGTTACTTACTATAAATATCAACAAATATAAGAAAGATATTAGAAATACTCAGATCGTAACTTGATTTGTTATTCTTGATTACATTTCCATTTAAAGACTATGCATTCTTTTATTAATCGTGTAAAATAAGTTCTAGGAGTATGTAGATCTGATCAAGAAATCACACTTACATTAGGAATGCAATAGTGGCTATAACCCCACAAGCATGGTAGGAATGGTTGAAATCTTCCACTTTTGGGTATTTTACAGCTGCATCTATGATTATCCACCAACCTGTAAAAAACTATTAAAAAAGAAGAAAGAGCACAATAGCTTAAAATATAGATGTGAGCTTTTTAACACTATATAAGATTGCTGTAGCAAAAAAAGTTAACATACGAAATCATTCTTATGGTCTCCAACAGAGTCAACTGATAGCATAACTAGTTTTGCCACCAACTTAGGAACAAGGTTAAATACAAAGCCAGAGATTTACCGACCCCAACAGTTACCACACGGGTAGAAGCTGTGAAACCTAAGTAACACGTGGTTGCAAGCACTCAGCACAGATTTTGCCATTAACTCTGCTGCTACATACAACAATGTTTCCCTGTTCTTCTTTTTGCTTCCAAATGACTAATAATTTTTAGCTCATCGACAGCTGACAACATCTAAAAAGCCCGAAAGCAGTGATAAGAGAAGCTGTACGTACCAGCACTCCCGCAGCAACAGAAGCAATAGTGTTTCGTTTCTCTCCCCAGTCAACACACTCCGAGCACCTCAAGCTCTCAAGAAAACCTGACATTTTTCAGCGCTCTGAAGACGCAGAGAAGAAAAAAGGACATTTCTTTCCAAGAGGAAACCCATCACGCATCGAGGGCTGGCAGGCAGCAAGGCGCATCGTGCCAGGCCGCTTAAAACTGCTACGGGACTACCTGAAAATCCCACAGCCAGGGTCCCTTCCTGAGGGACGAACAGCTGACAGAGCCTGCCCACCGACACCCACCCAGGACACGACTGGCGAAGCGCCGGCCTCGGAGCTGAGGTGAAGACAGACAGCTCCGGCCTCACAGCTCCGAGCTCTCAGAGGGGGCCCCGTCGCCCTCCTGCGCCCCAGGCCGGACACATCCGGCGGGGCTACGACCATCCGGACGGGGGAGAAGGCGCCGGCCNGGCGGGGAGGGACCGTTGGCCGGCGTCTCACCGGCGCGCGCAGCAGCCCCAGCCCAGCCGCCCTGCGCTGCGCACGCGCCGCGCCCCACGACGAGGCGGCCCAAACAGCTCCCTCTGCGCATGTGCCGCGGTGCCGGGGGCCGGGNATAAAAACCGGTTCTTCGGGGCAGAGGGAGGCGAGAGGCTGTTATTTGGGTTTACTTGGTGTGCTGGGGGGCCGCCTTTGCGGGCTGATGGCGGGGTGGGGGGCACGCCTTATTCACGGCTTTTTTTTATTTACAGAAACGATTTGGTCTCTCACGGGAATCGGCACCGGGGGTGCCCGGCGGCTCCCAGCGGTAAGTGCCTGTAAACGGCCTCAGAGGCGAATTCAGCCCCGTATCGCCTGGGTCTCTCCGCCGCTCGCCCGTGGGCGACCGGTTGGTTGTGTGAGAGTAACGGGAGATGTGCCCGATGTGTCGGAAACGGCGGTGTCTCGTTAACTTAACGATGGGAGGTGGGGTGGCGTTTCAGATCGGAGTTAATCGGTTGTTTCGTCGTAGCTGCGGCCCGTACAGTGTGAGTGCCCTTGGCTCTCGTTTAGAGGTGAAATAGTGAAACTTTAGCTTTAGTAGCAGCAAGGGGAATGTTGCTTACAAACTGGTGTAGAATCTAGTACCCCTGATCGATTTCAGTAAGGTTTTAAGTTTTACTTGGTAACTTTGGTTTACAATGATGGAAACCTTGTGATGAAGCAAGCTTCCTTCAACTGCAAAGTAGTGACGTAATTCAGGGTTTAAGTAATGGAGATAAGATAGTTACACCCTAGAATACAGTGACCTTTGTAGATGTAAAATGGCTGCCACTAGCAAGGGACAGCCATTTTAATGATTAATATATAACTTTAACAAGTATTACATCCTCTACAAGTCATATCCAGTGAAACGTTAGCTGTATTTTTTGCTAGTTATGTAGAAAGTTTTTAAAAGCAGCTTGCTGCATGCTCCGCTGGCATGTGTGGAGTTCTGTGCAGATAGGTTTTTTTAATGTGATACAATCAAGGAAGTGGCTCCTTTGTACCTTGAAGGTATTTTTTTTTCCTGTCGGAGGAAAACAGTTGAAACTTAGCCTCCCTAGAACTGCAGGAGAAAATCATTCAATTCAGACTGATCTGGAAGGCAAATGGTTATTTTTGCATTGTAGATGCAATAGACTGCATTTAGAATAGATTGAAGATAAAATACCTTGAAAATCCTGTTAGGAGAAATAAAAGGTATTAACTCTTATCCTTTTCACGAAGGTGCGTGCTTACCTAGCAAATTAAGTGTATTAAACATTAAACTCTCACGAACAAACCTCTCTTCAAAATTCCACATAGAAATACTCATGGTTTAAATGGAGCCTTTTTTTATTCCATATAGAAGACTGGCTACAGGAGAGGAAATGACAAAACTTAATGTCATGTGTAAAATACGCTGATAAACTGGATGAGAGTTGTTGGTGTGCTTAATTATCCTTGAACTTTTTGTCTGTGTGTCATAACTGTTGTTGCTGTGTAGATGATTAGTTTCCCCTTCCTCACCACAACAGGAACAGAGACTGGGTATCAGAGAACAACAGTAAAAACAGAAACAGCTTCTGAAAGCGCTTGCATGGAGAAAACGGTGGTTACGAAAACTGATGATATGACAGGCTTCATGGATGACTTAACCCTCAGCTCACCGAAGAAAACAGAGTCGTCTTTGAGATCCAAGAGAAGTTGTGATAGGTCATCAACAAGGTCATCTAGCAGATCTTCTTGCAGTTCACAGTCCAGTTCCAGTAGTTCCTCTTCAGCTTCCTCCAGGAGTTGGAGCCGGTCCAGATCAAGGTCATGGACAAGAAGAAACAGTTCCCGAAGGTACAGAAGATACTCTCGTTCATATTCCAGAAGCCGGTCGAGATCACGTGGCTACAGGAGGTACCGAGGAAGGTACCATGTCAGGCACTACAGGAGGCACCACCGCTCTCTTCCAAGATACAGATCACGCAGCAGGTCATGGTCTCGTGGAAGATCGTATTACAGAAGGTCCTATTCAAGAAGCAGATCCCGTTCAAGAGGCCGAAGATACTATGGATTTGGGCGAACAATATATCCTGAGGCTTACAGGAGCTGGAGAAGCAGGTCACGAACAAGATCTCGGAGCAGATCCCCCCTCCATTTGAGTGAAAAGGGTACTTTTTTTTTTTTAAGACTTTGAGAACCTCAAAACATACAACTTGTTTTAACCAGTCAAATTCTTGTCTGTTTACTTGCTTTATAGACTGTAACTGAGAGTGGCAATGTGGAAGGAAATTCTGCTTGGTTATAAAAATATGTTCAAAAAAAATAATAGTTAAGAGCATGTTCTTTGCACTTCAGCTGAAGCTAAATCTTCAGTTCTGTTGGAAATTCATCACAGTTGATGCTTACATAGGTCTAGTGATAGTAAACCTGTAGTTTTTAGGCTTGCATGGGTAGGTATGTGTTGATTTAAACATAAGAGAATTACGTTTTTTTTTTTTTTTTCCTCTGGTAGACAAGAGGGAACTCCTGGAAATTGCGAAAGCCAATGCTGCAAAGGCTCTGGGAACAGATAACATAGTCTTGCCAGCAAGCTTGAAGATCCTTACTCCTTCCAAAGAGATAAAAAATGAAAAACAAGAACATGAAGATCCTGGAGAGTCAGCTGAGGTAAGTATGAACTGGAGTATTCTCAATGAAAAGGTAAACACTTCTTAAAACTTGTCTTCTGCATGGATGTGTCATAGTCTTTAACTGTGGAGTTAGTGATTATGAATTCAAACCCTTGAACAGAAACATCAGATTTGCCAGAGAGTTTAAAAACTACTCCAAAAATCAGCGTAGGACTTTGCTTTAAGCTGCAAGGACTATGGACTCCTAAGATGTGGCTAAGCCACTGCGTGCCTGCAGGCTTTCCAGTAGTGATAGGTTGGGAAGGAGAGGTGAATTTACTTTGTTCTTTTGAGTTGTTCTTCTAATAAGATACTGCCCATTAATGAGACTAGTTTATGTGTTTCTGGCCTAAAACAAGGAGTCTCCTTAACAAACCTAGTGAATGTTGTGGTGATTTTTTTTAAAGGTTAAATCTTTCAACCCTTTGAACTGTTAAAAGCTTTTCATGTGCAACAAACTGTTTCCCAGAAGTTACATACCCAAGCACACAATGCATTTTACATACTTTATTTCTGTCTTATAGAAATCATGACTATGGTTCCAGACATGATGAAGAAAATCTGTTGGTAATTAAGGGACTTGTGGGCTGTAGCTGCTGTGAATTTAAGGGAGGGAGAAACTTGAGCAGCTTAAAACTGAATTTTAGTTGTTATAGTTGTTATAGTGTGTTAACCTGATTCATGGTAAATACAAAGCTGCAATAACTGTTACATCGATCAGATGCTGCTATTTCAAATGGAAGTAAATTTACTAAGGGTTTTAGACAAATGGTACAGGCATCCCTTTCATAATATATGCAATATATTCCAGATGTTGAGAGAGTACAGAAGAAGAGGCCTGCATCACTTGCAGATAAGTTTATTGTCATTATCCAAAGCTCTGCAGGATGGATATGCAAAACTTAATGCAACTTAACTCTACCACTACACTTCATTGTATGGCAGTCCATGCTCTGAATCCTTTGAATCCTTTTTAAAACTGTAACTGGGGCATGGATATCAGGTCACATGTGAATTGGCACAATGACATCGGTAAAAATACTGAATGCTTTTCAAATTGAGTTCCACCTTAATCTGTTTGCATATTTAGTAGCTTACAGCTACTTTTGATGTAAATAACTGAACCAACTCTACCAGAAAGTTCATGCTCTGTAGTAATTGCCTTAACTCACATGGAATACTGTATCCTGCCACTGAAGCTGTTGTGCTCTTCTCTAGCAACCCAGAAGACTTGCAGAAGACATGACCAAAAGTGGAATGGAGAGAGCTACCATACAGAGAAGCATTTCTTTCAGTCCTAATGTAAGTGTGACTTCCCGAGATGGAATTCCAGTACTTCACACCCCCCGGCGTTAGGCTTTTCCCAGGGTTGGTTGCCAGATAGGGTACAGTGTTCAGCCATCCCCAGGAAAGCAGGGCTCCATCATGCGTAATGGTGACTTAGGAAGACAAAATGCCATAATTCCAAATGTCTCCCCCTTCCTTCGTTGTCCAGCTTTATATGAGCGTGATGTCTCGTGGTGTGGAATATCCCTTTGGTTGGTTGGGGTCAGCTGTCCCAGCTGTGGCACTCCCAGCTTCTCCGGTGCCTGGTTGGCTGGCCAGTATGAGCTGAAAAGTCCTCGACTGCTTAGCAACAACTAAAATATTAGTGTGTTATTAACATAACTCTCAGCCAAAACACAGCAGTGTACCAGCTGCTAGTAAGAAAATTCTGTCCCAGCTGAAACCAGGACAGTGGGGTGCTCCAAGTTATATGCTTAGATACATTTTAATAATGCAGAACTAAGGAAAAAGCAACTTCACAGAACCCTGTGTCAACTAAGTGTATGAAAACATTTGTTTTATCAGCACAGGTAAACCCCTTAAAGTTGACCAGTCTTAGTATCTTCCTTTTTGTTCTAGCATTTTAAAGGCAATTTCTTTTTCCAGAATACAATGGCAAAACCAGTACTGCAGAAGCCAGTGAGCCATGTTGTTAAAGAACCTGCGATTTCTCCCGGAAGAGAAGACGACAAAAAGGGAAGTCCCTATGGGCAATGGGTTCCTGTCAAGAAGGAGCAGAAGAAAACATTTTTAAACTTTTCACCCAAAAGTGCACCGTTCCGGGCACGCTAGCCTATTTTTCTCGCTGTTTTTGACTGCAGCATTGTGCGTATGTCAGTAGTGAGATCTGACACTTTCTGATGGGGTTGAAGACTTGTTAATACTGAGTATTTATTTAGAGATCTTGATTTTGGAATCTTAGGTTTCTCTTTCAGATGTAGAGCACAGTGATCCAGAAGCCACAGATGGGAATCTTGTGTATATTTGTAAATATTTTTGTATTGCTTTAATGGACTAAGCTTACAGGTGGGTAACTTTTTCTAAACAACAGTTCGGTAGCTGTTATTTTGAACTCTTGACTTACATTGTGTAACCGTTTACTTCAAGTAAATAAACTTTAGTTTTTCACCAGCCTCTCTGTGTGTCAAGTGTTAGACCTGTGTTTGGTAGTACGCTGTGTGCTGTACGTGGGTATTTCCAGGTGTAGCTTTTCCTTCCCCTACTGCTGTCCGGGAGCGCAGCAGAATGTAACTCCTGTGTTGTTCTGGAAGGGAACCTTTATTCTGGAATAGCTCCTGCTGGGGCTGGTTCAGGGCCTCTGGAGGAACTTCCCCAGATAGCCCTCTGCGTGGGGAGAGTGTGTCTCCGATGTAAACCTGACTGCTCTATGCGAAGCCATCACCCTGCACCTGAGCGGCTGTCACTACTTCTGACTCCTAATGCTGAGCTTGACTTGGTGCTGCCTTGCGTTTTGATTTAGGTTGCTTTAAAAACAGCTTGTAAAGGTTTACTCTTAAGGCAGGAAGCTGGTGGAGGGGGTGTTGTGACACTGTAGCTGCAGAATGTAGCAGTACAGTGCGCTCAGCTGCATGGCTGGCACCGACCTTTTGTGAAGAGGAGTATTGCAAGCATGTCGATGTGCTGTTGCATGCTTTTGGGAGCAGTTAAACTTGTATTTTGTAAAAATAAACTCACTTGTTGACTCTTCTAGTCTTGAAGCTTCTTTAAGAAACTATGGCAAACATACTAAGAATTATGTATTTAAGCAACCTGAGGTTAATGCTTGAGATAAACCTTGCTCCTTGCCCCCTTGGTGAGGAACAGGCGGTTCTGCTGCCTGGGCAGGGAGACAGCTGTGCTGTACTGAGTGCTGCCCCCAGGAGAACTCTGACCTCGGGCACAGGACAGGCAGCGGGGGGTAGCTCTTACCAGTCTTCAGCTGCTGAAGAATGAAGGCGAGCTGTATTCTAAATTAAGTATAAGAATTCGTGTTTATTTAGAACATGAAATTGCACAAGCTGGTCACTTCCACAAGTATCTGTTACACAAATTACTTCTACAGCTGCAAATGGTCTGCAAAAAATCTCTCTACCAAAGGAACTGGTAAGTAACGCTGAGATAGGCTCTGTGGGAGAGGGCAGCTCAGACGGCTGTTCCCCTCTCCAAGTTCTGTTTAATCTCGGCTGTGTACTTCCCGTAGAACCTCTCCGCCTTCTTGTTGAACTTGGCGTTTCTCTCGTTAATGTAGTCAATGTCTGCATCATCGTTGTAAGGACGCCGGCGACTGTATTTTTCACGCTTTTCAATTCTGTAAGGCAAACGGCAGTGGGTGAAGACCTGGGGGTGACTCCTGTGGCTCTGATTACACAAAACTTTCCCGTCGGACACTTCTTCGTTTTATCTTAGTGTTTACTTACTGCTTTTCAAGATCTGCGACCATCCTGTCCACCCCTTCCTTCGACGGCACGTGAGTTCCGTGGAGAAGACTGTCAGACGTGGGATAAAGCGCTTCGCCGCTGGACAAGAGGAACAGGAAGGCATGTGCATTTTAAAGATGAATTAATATTGCAGTGTATAGGAGAATAGGCATGTACAGAAAGGATTAGTTTGAGCCTTTAGTATTTTTCTGTGGTATTTCTACATTATTAGCAATGGGTGACTGAGACCACACTTACTACTGCTCTTTCAGCTTCTCGTACTCCTCCAGGTCAGGTTTGATCTGCCGCGTCAGCCTCTGGTACTTGCGCAGCTGCGCAGCCGCGTAATCTTGGGAAGAAAAGGAATTCGGCTCAAGGTAAAGGTTTTTATTTCACAGCTCAGTTTGCAGCTGAAATACTAACAAAGGTGTTCATCGCAAACACGGTTAAGCCATTACCTGAAAATCCCAGATCTGGATTTTTTCTCTTCTTTCTCCTTTCCCATCTCTCAGCATCCTCAGCGCTGATCTCCAGCAGTTTAACTCGCTCGTAGTCTTCTCCTCTCGCTGCACATTCCTAACGCAGCACAAAGGACACTTTGGTTTTAACAAGATAGTAGCTGATGATCAAACTTAGAACTGCCTAGATCAGTCCTGTTACCCTCTAGTGCAAGACAGTGATTTAGATCACTGGCGGTCTAATTAGCAGATGGATTTTTGGGGGGTAATGTCTGTAGGAGCTCCCCGTGAAGGTGGCCCAGCCTCCCTGCCAGCACCTGAACGTACGGGTGGCTGTAATTGTGTACTTACCTTCTTTTTTTCCTCCACCTTCAGCTCCCACTCCAGCCGAGCTTTTTTGGCTTCCCAGTTTGCTGGCAATTTTAGCCTTTTATCTTCTTCCACCACTTCTTGGTGATTCAGCTTGCGAGCCTCGTTCTAGGAACAAACCCTGTTTGTTACCGAATGCGGGAGATGCGGGGCAACCCTCCATCATGGAAACGAGAGCAAGGGCACCCCCGAGGACCACGGGCACCCGTCCTGGGAGGCGGCCAGGCCGCTGGGGCCTGATCCCACCACGTAAAACGCTGCTTTTGGGGTGGGAGAAGCGAATCGGTGACACAACCTTCCCCGGGAGCGCCAAGCAACCCCCGCCGCCCCTTCCGCACCCTTTCCCGGTATTATCGGGGGCGGCCCCGCTCCGGCCGCCGCGTACCCGTTTCATGTGGAGCTCACGGAACTTCCGCAGCCGCTCCTCCCGCTTCTGCGCCGCCGCTGCCGCCGCGGCCGTGCTAGGCCGCGCCTCGTCCTCCGAGCCCGAGCCCTGAAACAACCCACGCTCAGACACCGGCACGGTGTCGGGGAACACACACGCCTTCCCCGCGCCGTCTTCTTCCCCCCGGCCCCCCTCGCCGCCGCCTCACCCCGCCATCGGCATCCGCAGCCGCCCAGCCGCCCAGCGCCGACGTCGCCACCTCGGCCGCCATCGCGCACGGTGAGCACTTCCGCTTTCGGCTCCCGCACTTCCTGCCGGGGAGCGGCCGCGGCGCTCGGGCGCCCCCTAGCGGTCGGGAGGAGCGGCCGCCCTTTCCCCCCGCCTTCCCCTCACGGCGGGCGGCGGCAGCGGGGCCAGGGCACCCCCCGCGGCCCAGGCCGGGCCAGCGCCGGTGCGGGCTTCATTGCGGTGTGACGAGGGGAACGGCAGCTTCACGGGCTGGTGGGGTTGGGAGGGACCTCTGGAGATCACCCCGTCCCACCCCCTGCCAGAGCAGGGTCACCCAGAGCAGGGGGCACAGGAACGCGTCCAGGCGGGGTTGGGATGTCTCCAGAGACNAGCAGATGAAAAGCGCTGACTCTCCTCTCTTGTCTTCGGACGCAGATCTAAAGCCTTGTCGCTGCATCTCGGAGCCGCCTGGAGAGCAATCCCTAAATTATCCCTCTGTTCCAGACACTGATGTCCATGCAGGCAACCTACTACGGGCTTGAAGTGACTTCGTGGTTTAATAAACACTGTTAGTCAACCTTTTTTCTCTTCTTCCAAGGAATCGGTGGGGTGATGCAAACCTTAAAGCGAGGAAGCGGCACGTGAAGCAGCTGGGCTCTGCCGTGCCTCAGCTCATCCGGGAGCTCCGCTGAGGTCCAAGGGTACAGCCTGGCGTGGGATGAGAAACCCGGGAACAGCATCCCTCTGTCTGCCGCCCGCCCGCTCGGCCCCTCCGGGAGTCACTGGGGTTACCCACAAGAGAGGGAAAGTTGCAGCTCTCGCAGGAAACGAAAAATTTAGCTGCAACTTCTGAGCAAAGAAATTAAAAATTTGCATAATATTGCTGGAGTGACCAGGATCTTCCAGCCTTACGAAGCTAAATGTAGATTTATTATAAGGGTTAATCAGCAATATTGATATATACATATCAATGCATCTATGTGTATGTGCGTGTAATCTCTTCATATTTATACAGTAAAGGGAGAAGGGTTCAGGACTGCTGTTTTTCTTTAAAGAAATGACCCAAACCCCTGAAGGTTAAGAATTGCCGGCTGATGATATTTTTTAAATCGACCTTGTCAACTGCGGCTCGTGACTTTCCAGCAGAGGGAAACGCAGCACAAGCGATGAGGGGTTGTGGCAATGGCAGGCAGCCCTGGCAAATGCAGACTATCTCTGTTCTCTTTTAACTTCACTTTCGTCCCCTGCCAAACTCTGATGCATGCTGAGTGATTAAAAATATCAAATACAGTGTTACCCAGCAAGGAGTCGAGTCAGAGGGGAAAAAAAAAAAAGAAACCCAACCTAGTGAAACCCAGTGCTGTAAAACTGAGCAGGCTGGGGCAAAGAATGGGAGGCAGGAGGCTCCTAAATAGCCCTTTTGACAGTATCTTAAGAAAAAGGGGAGGATTGTGCCGACGTGGTTTGGGTTTTGGGTATCCCTCCTCACCTGCCTTCTCCATATCCTCATGGCTTGGCTGGGAGTTGCCAGATTTCCATGCACACGGAGCGAGCTGCCACCACAGCGGGGACAGGGACCGCTGGTGCTGGAAGAGGGGGGATTTCTGAAAGAAGCAGCCAGCGAAGTGACTGACGTCCGTGTGCAGTAAATTGGGCAGCGCGCTGTCAAAATCTGAGTTACGTGCTTGGGCCACAGCTTTACCAATATCTCTCTGCTCCATCTGGAGCTCCTGTACCCTCTGCCCTGTCCCTCAGGTCCTGTCCTCACCAGCTCTGAGCACTTTGCAGTGAGGGGTGTCCCACTGCCTGTGTCGGTGGCCCCATGGACATGATTTTTAGCAAAGGGGATCAGTGCGTGACAGGAGCAAAGGGAAGGTGAGAAACATCTTGCTGCTGTTGCAGCAATAACCCTGGCCATGTCCCAGCACATCTTGGTGCTTGTGAAGAAGAGTAGCAGGATCTGGCCTTGCTCACTTGCCCTAATCTTGGAATCACAGAATGGTTCGGGTTGGAAGGGACCTTAAAAATCATCTCGTTCCAACCCCCCTGCCCTGGGCAGGGACACCTGCCACCAGCCCAGGTGGCTCCAAGCCCCGTCCAACCT
>VXBH01003700.1:308220-319950 GCA_013400035.1 Rynchops niger
CCTGACACCCCCCTTTGGTTATTGAGCAGCATTGATGAGATCCCCCCTCAGTCTTCTCTTCTCCAGGTTACACAGCCCCCGCTCTCTCAGCCTTTCCTCAGCAGAGAGAAGCAGATGAAAAGCGCTGACTCTCCTCTCTTGTCTTCGGACGCAGATCTAAAGCCTTGTCGCTGCATCTCGGAGCCGCCTGGAGAGCAATCCCTAAATTATCCCTCTGTTCCAGACACTGATGTCCATGCAGGCAACCTACTACGGGCTTGAAGTGACTTCGTGGTTTAATAAACACTGTTAGTCAACCTTTTTTCTCTTCTTCCAAGGAATCGGTGGGGTGATGCAAACCTTAAAGCGAGGAAGCGGCACGTGAAGCAGCTGGGCTCTGCCGTGCCTCAGCTCATCCGGGAGCTCCGCTGAGGTCCAAGGGTACAGCCTGGCGTGGGATGAGAAACCCGGGAACAGCATCCCTCTGTCTGCCGCCCGCCCGCTCGGCCCCTCCGGGAGTCACTGGGGTTACCCACAAGAGAGGGAAAGTTGCAGCTCTCGCAGGAAACGAAAAATTTAGCTGCAACTTCTGAGCAAAGAAATTAAAAATTTGCATAATATTGCTGGAGTGACCAGGATCTTCCAGCCTTACGAAGCTAAATGTAGATTTATTATAAGGGTTAATCAGCAATATTGATATATACATATCAATGCATCTATGTGTATGTGCGTGTAATCTCTTCATATTTATACAGTAAAGGGAGAAGGGTTCAGGACTGCTGTTTTTCTTTAAAGAAATGACCCAAACCCCTGAAGGTTAAGAATTGCCGGCTGATGATATTTTTTAAATCGACCTTGTCAACTGCGGCTCGTGACTTTCCAGCAGAGGGAAACGCAGCACAAGCGATGAGGGGTTGTGGCAATGGCAGGCAGCCCTGGCAAATGCAGACTATCTCTGTTCTCTTTTAACTTCACTTTCGTCCCCTGCCAAACTCTGATGCATGCTGAGTGATTAAAAATATCAAATACAGTGTTACCCAGCAAGGAGTCGAGTCAGAGGGGAAAAAAAAAAAAGAAACCCAACCTAGTGAAACCCAGTGCTGTAAAACTGAGCAGGCTGGGGCAAAGAATGGGAGGCAGGAGGCTCCTAAATAGCCCTTTTGACAGTATCTTAAGAAAAAGGGGAGGATTGTGCCGACGTGGTTTGGGTTTTGGGTATCCCTCCTCACCTGCCTTCTCCATATCCTCATGGCTTGGCTGGGAGTTGCCAGATTTCCATGCACACGGAGCGAGCTGCCACCACAGCGGGGACAGGGACCGCTGGTGCTGGAAGAGGGGGGATTTCTGAAAGAAGCAGCCAGCGAAGTGACTGACGTCCGTGTGCAGTAAATTGGGCAGCGCGCTGTCAAAATCTGAGTTACGTGCTTGGGCCACAGCTTTACCAATATCTCTCTGCTCCATCTGGAGCTCCTGTACCCTCTGCCCTGTCCCTCAGGTCCTGTCCTCACCAGCTCTGAGCACTTTGCAGTGAGGGGTGTCCCACTGCCTGTGTCGGTGGCCCCATGGACATGATTTTTAGCAAAGGGGATCAGTGCGTGACAGGAGCAAAGGGAAGGTGAGAAACATCTTGCTGCTGTTGCAGCAATAACCCTGGCCATGTCCCAGCACATCTTGGTGCTTGTGAAGAAGAGTAGCAGGATCTGGCCTTGCTCACTTGCCCTAATCTTGGAATCACAGAATGGTTCGGGTTGGAAGGGACCTTAAAAATCATCTCGTTCCAACCCCCCTGCCCTGGGCAGGGACACCTGCCACCAGCCCAGGTGGCTCCAAGCCCCGTCCAACCTGGCCTTGAACCCCTCCAGGGATGGGGCAGCCACAGCTTCTCTGGGCAACCTGGGCCAGGGGCTCACCCCCCTCAGAGTGAAGAATTTCTCTCTGATATCTCATCTAAATCTCCCCTCTTCCAGTTTGAAGCCATCATCCCTCATCCTATCACTACATGCCCTTGTAAGAAGTTCCTCCCCAGCTTTCCTGGACCCCTTTAGGGACTGGAAGGGGCTCTAAGATCTCCCCACAGCCTTCTCTTCAGGCTGAACCCCCCCAGCTCTCTCAGCCTGTCCTCCCAGCAGAGGGGCTCCAGCCCTCCCAGCATCTTTGTGGCCCTCCGCTGGACCTGTTCCAACAGGTCCGTGTCCTTCTTGCGCTGAGGGCTCCAGAGCTGGACGCAGGACTCCAGGTGGGGTCTCATGAGATGGTGCTCTGCTTCAGGGTCTGCTCCACGTCCCTCGTGTGTGGGAACAGGTCACTGTGCTTGGGATCGGAGGAGCTTTAGGAGTGGGGGGTATGCTGGCCTGGCTCTCGGGTGCGTGAATCACTGCATCAGCTGCGCCCCACTGCAGCTCCCACCTGCGGTTCCTTGACCGGCCTTTTATTTTCCGGAGCATCCAGACAATCTCCTGGGATACCTGAGCGCCGGGTCGCTCTGTGTCTCCTCCCAGCACAAGCCAGGAGCAAGCAGAGGGGCGAGCGGCCGGGGAGGAGGGAGGGCTGTGGGCAGGGGCTGCCCCAGGTGTCTGCTCTGCTCCGGGACATGGAGGTGGCCACAGCTCCGCTGCAGAATGAGGCCGTCAGCCGCTTGCGTACTCGCTACCCTTTTATTTAATGTCGGGAAGCTGGATGGGTTTGATGTGTTCGTGCAGTGCCTTGGCCCAGCCAAGCCCTGAGCTTGGTGGAGCCTCTTTTCCCTTCTCACACCCGTAATGCAGTTAGAAAATAAACCCCAGAGGTTCCCCCTGGCTTCTGTGGATTCGTTTCTGGGTCCGATGCCAGCTGAGGGAGCCCGGCTCCTGGTGCAGGTGCTGAGTGCCTCCCCAGCGGTGCTGCTGCGAGCCCCAACCTGGCCTGAAAGAGCAGGGAATTCACCCAAACCCGCCTCGTGCCAAGGAGCAGGGACGGGTCCTGCGCGGGCTGACAGTGAGTACATGCAGATCTGCTCTTGCTGTCACTTACAGTTAATTTATTTTTAGATTAAAAAATGTTTTTATTTCTCATGCACACAGAATTGGCACTGCTTTTTTGGGTCGTAGCTGACTCCATTGTCTTCTCCAGTTATGCCTCCCCTGCAGTGCCAAAATGAAAAATTCCAGTTACATATTGTACAGGGGCTGGGAGCTCGGAGGAACTGACTCATCTCGGTTATATTTGTCCTTTTCAAAGGGGAAGATCCTGGTCGAGGGGCGGTGGGGGAGCAGCATGGGTTATCTCCCATCCACCGCGGCAAACGTGATGCTTTTATCAGGGGTCTGCTGGGCGCACGGCCGAGTGTCCCCATGAAGGCACCCGGGCGTCCTTGCAACGTGAAGCTCCTCGGGGTGCTCAGACAGTCGGGGCAGCAGGGAAGAGAGGGCTCTGTGTCGTTTCTCAGAAAAATAGTTGTGGCTCCAGCATGACAGAGGCCACAGTGGGCTCCTGGGGATGTGAGCCAAGCCCCCATGCAACACCAAAGCGTGGGCGTGCAGTGCTGCGGTTCGGGCGTGCAGTGCCATGGTTTGGGTGTACGATGCTGTGTTTGGGGAGTGCAGTGCCATGGTTTGGGTGTGCAGTGCCATGGTATGGGCATGCAGTGCCATGGTTGGGGTGTACGATGCTGTGTTTGGGGAGTGCAGTGCCATGGTTTGGGTGTGCAATGCCACGGTTTGGGTGTACGATGCCATGTTTGGGGAGTGCAATGCCATGGTTTGGGTGTGCAGTGCCACGGTTTGATGGCTTGGGTGTGCAATTCGGACGTGCAATGCCATGGTTTCATGTGCAGTGCCATGGCTTGGGTGTGCAATGCCGTGATTTGGGTGTGCAATGCTGAGGCTTGGGTGTGCAGTGCTGTGGTTTCATGTGCAGTGCCATGGCTTGGGTGTGCAATGCCATGGTTTGGGTGAGCCATGCCCTTGTTTGGTTTTGCAATGCTGCAGTTTGGGTGAGCAATGCCATGGTTTTGGTGTGTAATGCTGTGGTTTGAGTGTGCAATGCTGTGATTTTGGTGTGCAATGCCATGGTTTGGGTGTGCGATGCTGCAATTTGTGTGTGCAATGCCATGGTTTCACGCGCAGTGCCGTCCTCGGGTTTGCAATGCCGTGATTTGGGCGTGCAATGCTGTGGTTTGGGTTTGCAATGCCACAGTCTGGGTTTGGCTGAGCAATGCCATGGTTTGGTTTTGCAATGCCATGGCTTGGGCGTGCAATGCCATGGCTTGGGTTTGCAATGCTGTGGTGTGGATTTGGGTGAGCAATGCCATGGTTTCACGCGCAGTGCCGTCCTCGGGTTTGCAATGCCGTGATTTGGGCGTGCAATGCTGTGGTTTGGGTTTGCAATGCCGTGGTTTGGGTTTGCAATGCCATGGTTTGGATTTGGGCGTGCAATGCCATGGTTTGGTTTTGCAATGCCATGTCTTGGGTTTGCAATGCTGTGGTGTGGATTTGGGTGAGCAATGCCATGGTTTTGGTGTGCAATGCTGTGGTTTGGGTGTGCAATGCTGCAATTTGGGTGTGCAACGCCATGGTTTCATGTGCAGTGCCATGGTTTGGGTGTGCAGTGCCATGGCTTGGGTTTGCAATGCCATGATCTCATTTGGGTGTGCAATGCCATGGTTTGGGTGTGCAGTGCCAGGGTTTGGATGGGCAGTGCCATGGTTTGGGTGTGCAGTGCCAGGGTTTGGATGGGCAGTGCCATGTCTTGTGTCTGTAGTGCCATGACTTAGGTGTGCAACGCCACAATCCAGACCTGCAATGCCACCACTCGGACCTGCACTGACGCGGGTCAGCCCTGCAGCCCGGCAGGTCCCTGCTCCGGGTGTAGTTGGTGCCGCTGGAGAGGGCAGGCAGGTGCCATGCTCTGCCGAGCCCAAGGACCGCTCTAGCCCCCTTGGTCCCGCGGCAGAGCTCGCTCCTCCCCAGCCGCCGCGTGTCACATCGGTGCTGTCACATGCGACCTGCCACATGGGCTTCTCGCGTGTCAGGCGGGAGCCGTGAGCGTGCTGGGGGATGTGATAAGGCCCCGGCATGCGGTGGCGTGAGTACAGCTCTCCTGCGCGGTCCCAGCAGCTGCAGGAGCCGCTTCCACTTCCTGCCCGTCCCTGCCTGTGCAGCGCAGCTCCATGCTGTTCAACAGCTGCCGCGCTCCATCCTGTTTCGTGATGAAAGGTGCTTTAGAAGCGGAAGAAAGTTATGATGATCAGGAGAAATAATGTACAGGCAGGGCTGGAGACAAGGCAAGCCGGCGCTCATCCCGGTCCCAGCCCTTGGGATGGGTGGTAGCGGCGGGGGGATGAACATCCTCAGCCGGGCAGGGGCGCGGGGACCCTTCCCCACCTCTGATTTTGGAGGGAACCACAGGGGTGAGCGTGGGTGGCACATACGGGGTTGGTTAGCCATGCTCCCGCTGGGCCGGCTCGCTGCGGTGCCATCCTGGTGGCGTGCCAACATCTCCTCGGCATCTCAGACCCGTGGCCGAATCTCCTTTGTCACCGGGATGACAACTGGGGATGGGGTAAGAGGCAGCGCCCGGGTTGCCCACGTGGCTGGGAGCCCCGGGGTGCTGCGAGCGACGGTGCTGGGAAGCCCTTTGCCAGCAGAAGCGCTGGTTTGGGCAAAGAAGAGGAAAACCAGACCTAAAACTTGCGTAGGACCAAATCAAACTTGCAGTAACTGCATTAATCCAGCGAGATGGGTGACAAACTAGACTACTGGATGTTAAGATTCATTAGAGTTTATTTACTTATTGGAACAGATCTAATATATTGCTTTATTGCATGTAGTCATTACCCATGAAGAAGGGGAAATGTGAAGACTGTTTGGTTTTTAGGGAGAAGAGAAGCTGTTTTTCTTTCAGTCCGGTTCCTTTCAATCACGGACTACTGTTTGTGTCCTGTCGGGTTGCAATTATAATCTTTCAGATCAGACACATAATCATTGGGCTGGAGAGCAAAAAGTACCTGGGTAATGCGCTTAACAGAAATTAACCTGGTTACGTTCGTACTCTGTTGAAAATGAGAAAGTGCTGATGGTCAAAATCAATTCCTCCCCAGCCAAATTACTGCAGGGCTGGCTTAGGGTTTCAGCTAAATGCTCAACCCTCCAACAATGAGCCTGATTGTATTGAATTAGGCTCCTGATCATAGAGTTCAAATGATGGCAACGGTTTGCCTTTAATGCTGGCGGCGAGCGGGTGGGCAAAAGAGAAAATCCACCCCGTTTTCCCCCCTCCGGGACCACACGGAGGGTCCCGCTGGGTGTCCCCGGTGCCAGTGAAACAAGGGGCTGCGGGCGAGCTTTGCCCGAGCCCTGTCCGTGTTCCAGCCCGTCCGTCCGGGATGGTAGTTCGGACTGGGACGATTGGCTGGGGGATGCGGGGTGGGACGATTTGGGATTCGCAGTCCCAGGGGCCGGTAAATCACAGCCCTTCTGGGGAGGCTGATGTTTCTTTTGGAGACTTCTTAAGTGCCTGGAGAGTGGGGCAGCTCTCCGCAGCGCGCGTCAACTCCTGCCTGGTTACATCTTTTCCCTTAAAAGCCGGAACCTCATGGAGTTTCCTGGATGAGAGCACCTCAGTCATTAACCGTGAATTTCAAATGAAGCAGATTTACAGTATATATCACAGAAATATGCCGGTGTGAGACAGCGAGAGAGAGGCCCGGGGTGCTCGTCTCTGCGTTTCTCCCCTCGCCGGGCTTTGGCGAGTGTCCCCTCAAGCATCACCCACCGGCACGGCCACCCTGCTGTCCTCGAGCATCGCCCGCCGGCACGGCCGCCCCGCCAGCCCTCCCCGGCATCATGCCACGGGGCCACACTCTTCCAGAGGTGCCAGGCTGGTTCTCTGCAGCGATGGATCCTGCTGGCTCCTGCAGGATGGGGATCGAGGCTCCCAAAACCCAGCAGCGGCAGGGATTTATCGCTGGGGGCGGACGTTTCCCGGGGGGAATGTGACAAGTGGCAATTAATTAGCTGTCAATAATGGGGAAGGATGGGACCTGTGGTCCCACTGTTGCAATTAGGAGGGAGCAGGAGGCTGGAGGGAGGGATGCCGGGCAGCGTGGCAGGGGACACTCCTGCTGCTGGTCCCAGCACGAGTAACAGTGAGTCCACAGCACCGCGGGCATCCCGAGAGGCTGCCCTGGACACTGGGGATTCGCTTCCCACCCTGCGACATGGGGCTTGGGACACGGCCATCCTGCCGGGATCCTGTGCCAGGACGGACCCGTCCCCCGTGGGCAGCAAGGCAGGGGGCGGCTGCGGGGGAGCAGCGTCTCCGGGCGCAGAGGGAGGATAACGTAACGTTTTCCCCGATCAATGAAGATTTTGGTTTGTGAGTTATTAGCCTGGTGTCATAAACTATCTCAAAACCACAAAAGTAAAATAATAAATCTCCCTGTTTACCTCCTGTGTGTTGTTTTTAAGTACCAAAGTCCCTCCAGGCATCTGTTCAATATTGCATCGGCCAAACGCGAACACAAATCACACAGACGAAGCCGGATTTGGGGGAATATTAGTCAGTCTTTGCAGTTTTCCAGCACTTGGCGGTGTGCAGGGAGGCTCCCGTGGGCTCGCCGGCCACCGTGGCGAGTGCAGGAGGGTCGGGGCTGAGTGGGGCCAGGGAAGCGCTGGGTGAAGACGATGCCACTGCAGCTCCTGGGGACATCCCTGTCCCATGTGGGTCCCATCGACCATTTTTGGATGCCTCTCACCCCTGCCTTGCTGTCCCCCTGCCCGTGTATTTTTGCCGCCGCAGAGATGGAGCTCCCCGAGTCTGACCGTCGCCTTTTGTAACCGCCCCCTGCGCGGGCAGCACCCTTTACCCATCAAATATTAAAGGACGGCCGGTGCCGGTAAGCAGCAGGCACCTCACCCCCAAACTGCGGTTCATCGGCAATGCTGGGGGGACAGTAGCCAGCTCCCCCCAGGGCTCCCAGTGCTCCCAGTACACCGTCCCTGGGTGCAAACCCAAAGGTGCTGGGGGGCCATGGGGCACCCATGCCAGCGGAGGGGCCGTGTCCCCCTCACCCCCATCCTCTGCCCAGTGCCCTGGGGAGCCTGGAGGTGTTGGGCTATCTCCTGCCCCCCCGAGCCTCCCTGGCCCTGCCACCAGCCACAGCTTTTCTTTTTAAAGATGCTTCTGGTCGCTCTTCCCACTGTTTTTGTCTCCTGGCTGTGGCCGCTGCATCCTCCCTCATCATTAACTGCCTGGGTTGGGTTGCTCCGTGGTTTCCCCCTATCCCAGTGGTCTTCCCCCATCACTACCCACCAGAATAAACCTTTCAAAGAGGGAAAAAAAAGAACAGGAAAGGCTATTTCAGGCAGGGCCAGGGCCGGCAGTTTCCCCTCCGCGGCGCTGGGAGCCGGATCTGGGGAAAAATTCCAGGCGCAAAGAGAAACCCTGTAGCCGGGACCTGGGAAGAAAAATCAGATTACAGAGGCAGGGGAGGATGGCCAGGGGGGCAGGAGGTCTCCCTGAGCGCTGCACGGCTCCGGGGAGGGATGCCGGAAACCCAGCCTGCGTTTCAGGTGTGAGGCAATTAGGGATGGGGTTTGATGGCTTTAATGAGAGGAGTTCAGAGCAGAGAGATGGGGCCACAAAGTCCCTTTTCCAGGGAGATGCGCGTTGCTGCTCGCCGTCAGGGAGGCGGCGCATCGTGTCCGCCAGCGAGCACCGGGAAGGAGCCGGGGTGCGGAGGCCTCCCCGCGGGACACCCCGAGCCCCCCCTTCCCCAGCCTCTCTCTTTGCAGAGGAGAAACGTGCTGGGAAACGCGTCGTTTCCCGTCTCGACACCTGGATTTCGGGAACCCCCACGCGGTTCAAAGCCGGAGAGGGGAGGAAGCCGGCCCCTTCCCTGACCACAGGGAGCCAGAGCGGGGTCCTGCTCCCGCCGTGCCCTGCAAAGCCGCCCCACGGATGGGGCAGGACTGGGGTTCGCAGGGCTGGGAAACTAAAAGGAGAAGAGCGGGAGCATTTTGGGGGGGCAAAGCTCAGCTCCCCGCGCCCCCCGGCTCTCTCCAGCCGCTGGCAGCAGGATGCTCCCCAGCCAGGCTCGTGCCTGACACACCATAGCAAAGCCCTGCTACTGCACCAGGGGCTTTTTTTTGTGGTTGTGGAGTGGGATTCTGCTGGGATGTAAACAGGTGCAGCTTATTGGGTTTCTTCTGAGGCCTGATTTTGGCCCCTAAAGTGTTAAGTGAGTGCTAAGCCCTATAAAATTACCCTTTCAGCTACTATTTCTGCACAAAAGGCTTTCGGCGACAAGATATGCCAAAGCATCTGATGAAGTAATATGTCTATTCTCATTTGTGACATTTATTATTAACAGGGAAAAGAAAAAAACCCAGCCAGAAAGAACTCTTAATTGAAGGACTATTGTGCCGTGGTAACTGCTATTAAATTAATCTGCTGCATTCCTTTCCACCCACACACTTTAAAACTTCCTGGTTATAATTAGAACCATTTAAAACCAATTTGACACTCCTTGGATGATGCAGTTCAGCTGCTTAATATGGTGAAACTTTGGTGAAAGGAGCGGAGAGGGGCTGGGAGCAAGCTGGGTTTGCTCAGCTCTTGCGGAGGATCAAACCCGGGAGCTGATGCTCGTGATGGGGATGTTCAGTCCCGTGGGGCGATGGATGCTCAGGTCCCTTCCCATCCTGTGCTGTAAGTCCCCCCACCCCGAGCCACGGCTCGTCTCAGCCCTCTGTGGTCATCCCATGGGAGATGCTCCCTGGAGAGCTGCCCGGAGCATCCCTTCCCCAAGGATACCCGCAGGTGCTGGGAGGGCTCGGTGATGCTGGTCTTTGCTGGGGGAGTGCGAATGTCTTCCCCCCCAACCCCCCGCCTTTTTTTTGGAGGCACCTGGAGTGATCGCCTCCTCCTTTGTGCGAGGGGATAAATGCACCAAAGCAAAAAGTGCCCCAATGCAGAAGCGTTTGGGTGTTCGAGTGTGACAACAAGGTGTTTAACTGCAGGACCCAAAGGTGGTTTCTCAGCAAGGGGAGACCTCGGGGGCGCTCTGCCTGCCTCCGAGCCCCGGGGGCGGTTAGGAAACCCTCAGAGGCTGCTCGTCCAGGGCTGGATTTGGGAAGGGTTCTCCGGCAGCGTGGGAGCTGGGCTGTAGCTGTTTGCTTGGAGAATAAACAGAGAAACCACCAGCCCCGGCCAAAAACTGGCGCTGAGCGCCGGAGGGTGTCACTTCTGCAAATCTGTTCCTGCTCGGCCGCCTTTATCTGTCGTTCTCGTAACCACCTGGGTGGCATTTCGATGGTATCTGCGGGGCCGCCCATAGCTCTCCAGCACATCCCCGACCACCTCAAGGCAAAGCCAGTTCCTCTAACCGGCCCTGGAAGATCCCGTTAGTCACGGTATCTTCACTGTCACCTTCTGTTTCCTTCTCCATTTGGCTTTCAGTTTTGCGACATGTGTTAACCAGGACTGTGTGCCGGATCCAGACCCGGCCCCGCAGCTTCCTCACCCGCCGCTGGGACGATTTCCTCCCGGCACCCACCTTGCACCCGTCCACCGGGGGTGTGATGGCTTCAGCTCTCACACTTTGGGGGGGAAAACATGGCATTTTGTGCTTTATACCCTCCGTTCCACGTGGTTTTGCCCTTCGGGGAAGGGTTGCGATGAAAACCTCGAGGGCTCGAGTGTTGCCCTGGGTTCCCTCTGCTGCAGCTCGGTTTCAGGTTCCCTCTCAGCCCTTGGGGCCGTGGATTTTTGGATGTGTGACATGCAGAAATGTGGGCAGTTGTGGCCCCAGCGGCTCCGCAGAGCCCACCCTCTTAGTGGGGGCCAGGAATGGCTCCCGGTCCTGCTCGCTGCTGCTGCCAGCTCACCGCGTACAGCTCCAGGTGCATATTTAGCCATTCTGAGCAGCGCTATTTGCCCTCCTTTTGGGGCTGGACCCCCTCCTTCCCATGCCAGGGCCATCCCTTTTCTTTGACCTCCTTGCTCTCCCTCTCCCTGATGTTTTATATCTCTCCCAGATGCCATTAATCACCTTCACCTTGTCCTCACCCCCCTCCCTTGTGCTGCCCTGACTGGGGCTCGGTGCAGTGGCACGATGTGGGGACGGGCTCTCGTGCCCCATCCAAGCCCAGGGTAGATCTGCCAGGAGGGGCAAGGAGAAGGAAATGTGGATTTTGGTTTTTTTTTTTTTTTTCCTTCCCAAGAAGGCTCCCGCTGTGGGGCAGGGACCCCCGCATTGGGGCTGGTGATGGGGAACTGCAGCCGGGTCGTCTCCGCAGGGATGGAGTGCGAGGGGCTGGCTGGGGCTGGTGTCACTGCCTGTGCGGATTTTGGAGTCTTTTTTTTTTTTAATAAACAAACTCCAATTTTTCAGAGTTTTAATTTCTTCCCTCCTCCTGTCCTCCCCCTTCTTCCGCTCTGGAGCACAATCAGCCCCCAAAGAACAGAGGTTATTTCTGCGTGTGTCTAATCTGTGTTGGTCAGGTTTGCTGGTGGTTGGGTTTGGGTTGTTGGTTCCCCCTCAACCCCCNGTTTGGGTTGTTGGTCCCCCCTCAGCCCCCCCCCCTTTGCTACTTCGTAATATTTTCCCAACTTTGGAAGCGGGACAGAGTGGCCAAAGGAAAAACAAAACAAGGATATTTCTGCTACCCTGTAACTTTGCAAAAATGCTGCGTGCCGGCGCTGGTTCGCGGCGGGGGGCGTAACGAGAACCAGGGGCTGCGAGCTCCGGCCAGACGGAGTAAAATTAGCCGA
>VXBH01003700.1:323912-343583 GCA_013400035.1 Rynchops niger
GCCGCGGCGGGGGGTGAAGGTGGTTTGGGTGGTTCGGTCTCGCGGCACTTTGGGGGGGTGGGATGAGCTTTTCCCCGCCGGGATCCCGGTCCATAGTGGGTGTCCGCAAAATCCCTTTCATCCCATGTGAGAATCACGGGAGCAAAACCAAGGCGGCGGAGCCCTGCGCACCTTGGGTGGCTCCGGCATTAAATATATATGGGGAGAGAAGTAGCTTAATCAAGTTGAAAACAGAATTGATTAATATTTTAGTAAAAATGTCAAACTCAAGCTTAACATCCTGGTTAAATCTCAGCTGGAAAAAAAACCCACTGTGGTTCTCCACCATCTTTTTTTTTTTTTTACTGGTTTCCACGGCCCCGTCCCTGCCTGTGGGGGCTACTGGGGCTGCCGACCTCCAGTGGGGTTGCTGGAGAGCATTAGAGCGCGCCGCTCGCCGAGCTGTTTGCCCTTTAGCTGAGCAAATAATTAGTAGCGGTTTAAAAAGGCCCCTTTCTCCCCCCCCCGCTCCCTTTTATAGGTACAATAATCAGATAAAATATTTCTGGAAGACTATTTACAAACTTCCCCATAGCCATCAATCTTACCGTTAAGAAGGAACGGAGGAAGATATCTAACCTCAAGAAGCTGCTAATGCAACCGAGCTATTTAATGGTGGGGTGGATGGTGGATTTTTTTCTTTTTTCTTTTTCTTTTTTTTTTTTTTTTTCCTGCTGCCATTACTATGGAATACATAATAACATCAATAATTAAATATAAATTGGATTTAATATTTTATGCTGGCGACATGTAATTTACACTCTACCCGAGAAATCAAAAGGTCACGTCTGAAGTAAAGGCAAGAAGTCGGGGGAGATGGGCTTGTCCCTGAAATGAGCCCTGCCGGCGCTCTGCCAGGCTCACAAATTTCTCCAGGGAGGGAAATAAGAGCTTTTATTTTGGGGTAGAAAAGGAGAGTTAGGGGTCGCGTTGCAGGTTGCGTGACTTTTTGCCCCGCTGCGTTCGGTCCCTGGACCCGGTGGGTTTGGTGCGGTGATCTCTTATCCTGATCCTGAGCATCTGCGGGCGGGGGGGATGCCGAGGGTGAGCGGGTGCTTGCCCCATGGCCGCGGCGTCGGAGCAGCCTCGGAAAAACGCCGCTCAGGAGTCGGAGGAAGATGCCGATGCTCGGGCAGGCTGGCAGCGCTATGGCTGCATTGATTTTTGTGGGATTACGGCAGATTTCGGTGGCTTGCCGGCGGAGCAGTCTCCATTAAGGCGGTGGTAATTCAGGAACTGCCTGTGTTATTTCTGGAATGTTTGAAATATTTTCTTTTTTTTTTTCTTTTTGGGTGTTGTTTTTTATCATCTATCCCCACAGGTCATCGAACGCCTTGTCTAATTTTCACATTTGTCCATGGGATTTTGTACCAGCTCCGGCTCTCATTGCCATTGGCTTTACATCTGCAGTTAATTAAAAAATAGGAAAAATCAAACATCCCTTAGGCAGATGTGGGGTCTTCCAGCTTTCCAACCCCCGTTCTGCATCTCCTCCTTCCTTCTCCTGGGTGAGGAGTGAGTCGGCAGCCCCGTGTCCTGTTTGCACGGTGAAGGTTCCCCCGTTATAAAACCCGGATAATCCCTTAATAAGCTCCTGCAGCTGGATGCAGGAACAAACCTCCAGCCTTCCCGGGGGCCGGGCTGCGCTGGGCTGGCTGCGGCGTGGGGAAAGAAGATCCCCAGCGTGGCTGCGATAAATTATTGCTCAAGATTGTGGGCAGCGAGGTTTGGGGCTCGTCTGGGCTGCCCAAAGCAGGTTTACTTGGCGAGCGAGGCTTCTGCTTTTTTTTTAAAGGTTGTGCAACGCATTTGGGCAGAGCCATTCTTGATTCTTCTTCTCCTTTATCCCCCCGCCCCGGGGCAGGCGAGACGAGGAAGTCGGGGGAAACCAGCCCAGATGGTGGTTGCTTTTGGGGTCTCACCTGGCACGAACGTGGCCGGGGGAGGCAGGTAGCGCCGGGAAGGGGCTGCAGGAGGGGTGGGAGCCGCTCGTTGTGCGGATGGGAAAGGTTTTGAGCCTGAAAACATAAAAGTTGGAGGCTGGGAGGAGGAATAAATCCCTTTTGTGCGTTGGGGGGTGGCTTCCTGGAGCTGCTGGCTGGGATGTGGCTGTCGCCTTGTGCGGGATGGAGTTCAGCTGCCTGCGGGAAGGAGGGCACGGCCGCAAGCGGCTCCGAGGGAAGCTGTAGGGAGACCACGGACAAGTGAGGAAAACCCATCGGCATGCGGGCACCATCGGGTGGCCCTTGCAGGACGGGGGTGAGGGTGGCACGTCACCCACCACCCGCTCAGCTCTCCTTGTTGGGGAGCCCGGGATGCGACGCTGGAAATGCCTGGATCGTATTTTGGGTCTGTTTGGTCCAGATTTACTCGTTGAATTGATGAGTGGAACCCATCCAGGGGCGTGTGCTGCCTGTGACCAAGATGGAAAAATCCTCCCTGATCCTTGTGCTAATTGAATGTCTACTTTGGGGTTTTTTTTCAGTCTTCACAGCCAAGTTAAATAAAAACCCGTGATAGCCGACTTTCCACACCCTCCAGAAGTCATAAACCTGCGTTATAGTCGCTCAGAAGTGGGCAGAAAATGCCCTGTTTAATTTGGCAAGCCACGGATGTGGCCAAAAAGTCTCTGTTTGGCTTTTTGCCGAGCCAGACCCCCACCGGCCGAACGGACCTCGGGGGAGCCCAGCCCCGATGGGGGCGTTTGGGAAACCACGCTGGCCGGGGGGGTCGGATCCTGCCTCCAGACCTGGCTCCCCTGCGGGGGTTAAGCCAGATTTGGCTTTTTGTATCATCTGGAGGGCAACAATCTCTGTCTTTTAGGGGCAAAGATGTTTTGGGTCCCTCCTCAGATGGCATTGTCCGAGCTGAACCGCCCCCCAAAGGCACTCGGGGCTGAGGTTTATAAGGTCATTCCCCTTTTGGTGCCTTTTTATGAGACTTTGGAGCCCGCTTGGAAAAAAGAGCTGCTTGTTTTCTGTCGGGGTTAAATGGTTTTAATCAACAGCGTGGCATTTTTTTATACCTCCTTCCCTCTCCCAACCCGCCGGTGAGATCAGTACCTGCCTCCGGAGGAGGAAGAATCTAATGAATTGCAAGAGGATGCGACTGTACCTGCCTTCTCGGGGCTACGCTTTAGCGGGCTCCTTCCGTTTATTTTTTTTTTTCCAGGTCAGCTATGGAAAATCTATATAAATCCCCAATTCTTGCAGCTTATGGTGCCCCCGAAAGTGAAAACACCTGGTTTCAAAGGGCGATCCTGACTCTTAATTGCTCTTAATGGCATATTTTGATTTTATGGACAGGATAATGCGACTTGGGAGCTGGCTTGCTTGGCAAAGGAAACACTGGGCTTTTCTGAGGCTTTGAAGTTTGAGTTCAGGGAGGTTTTTGGTGGAGGAGGAAGGGTTTTGGTGGAGGGGACAGGGCCCTTCCTCATGTGTCTCTATCCCCTGCACAGGCTACAACAGCTTTTCAGGGACACGACCACAACAAACTTGGTGGGGACAGGTCAGGAGTTGTCTCAAACTACACATTTTCCCACTCTTAATGCATCAAAACCCAAAGGTATCTCGTGCCTTTCCTGTTTGGAAGGGACAAGCAACTTTAATTCTTAAAAGATTAATACAGCAAAGTTGCAATGCCGTTGATATACTATTATTTTCCATCTTTATTCATCCCCAGATGCAGCAAGAATGGCTCCCTTCAGGCCATTCATAATTGGCAAAGGCTTTTAAGACCTTTAACCGTCGCGCGCTCCATTTTGCAAGGTGCCTGGTTTATTGTCTGAAAGAGTCGCTCTGAGAAATTACTTCACTAATGTTTTGCAAGGGACCCAACTGAGTGATTGATGGACAGGATTCAAGTCACTGATAGCCGGTCACTTAATCTGCAATCAGGACTGTCCCGATCAATTTGAGAGGCGGGGAGGAGGAGAGGCAGAGATTTACCTTTGCTGCGGCGGCTGCCGAGGGAATATTGCCCAGAGAAGCCAAAACCAGGGCTGGGTCATCTGCACGAGTCGGCGAGGTTAATCCCAGCTGAGGATCTGGATTTTTGCCTTTTGTGTCAGGACTTTTTCCTTTTATATCTAGGCTTAAGGATGCCAATATCAAGGATGCTCTGCTAGGTCTTTAGCTGTACTAGCAGCCCCACTCTGCTTACCTGTTGCTCGTGCTCTTCCTGATGCCCAGAAACTCTCCTCGCCCCAGGGAAAGGCTTTCCCATCACCTTTGCAGTAGAAATTATTTGGGTTTTGACTGCCCTGTTGCTGTGAAAAGTGCCCGGGCTGAGACGAGCGGGCCGGGGTGCACGTACAGACCCAACGGCTTGTGTTGACGTTGATTTTCAAAAGACCATTCAGAGGGGCCGGGGGACAAATTCTTTGCTGGGCCACCGTTGCTTCGCCCTTTTTAACTGAGCCTCAAAACCCAGTTCAGTTTTCCCGCAATCCTTTAACGTAAAAACCAGCTTAGAGTGCGGGTAGCCGGGGATGCTGGAGCCATCGGCAGCCCCGGGGGGGAGGATGCGCAAGGTGCGAATCCATCCCAAAAAGCTGCTCAGGAGGGACCCGATGCCGTGTTCCTATCAAAATCCTCGCCGGAGACTTTGTGCTGGTGTTTAACTCCTCTTCCCCCTCCCAAAGAGAGACAGTCCCTGGCTGGGATTCCTCCTCCCCGGCAAGAAAAGTTCAGCAGCTCTTTGTTTTGCCGCTGCGGTCTTTTGCAACAGAAAGCAATTACAGCTCACGGCTCTAAGGCTTTACCTCCCCAACTTGATTTGCCTTGTCACGTCCCATTAACTTCGAATTCGGCACTAATCCCTGCCCTGAAATATATAATGAAAGACATTCAAAATATATCAAAATGGCATTGGTATTGATTTATTAATGCTAGGGAATGCTGCCCTAATTGAATTTAGGTCCAGGAAGTAAGTTAATGCAGCTGACAGTGATACAGGAATCCAATCTCCCCAGCGCACAGAGTTAGGACTTTTTTTTTTTCTCTCTTTGTTGTCAGTTGGATAAATAACAAATCAATTTAAATTTCAACGAGGTTGCTAAAAACAAGGCAGCACCTGCCCGGGCCAATCACTCGGCCGGGGTTTCGGCTGCCGGCGAAGGTCAGGGAGGTTCAGCCGGGGACGGAGGGCATCCCCAGGTCTCGCTGGGGGTTTCTGGCTGCTGACCCCTCCCTGGAGGCTGGGGACCATGTTTCTCGCTGGGGTCCAGGTTGGTGGCTTTGTTGATAAATGCTGTTGTAGGTGACAGTTGTTTTCCCGTCGCTCCTAACCCAGAGGACTCAGAGGCTTCTCCTCCTCCAAACCCCACCTGGAGTTGGACCTGCAGATGCTGCTCACGGGGGCAGCGGTTGTGGGGAGATGTGGGTCTCTTCCCTGTCTCTCTACCATAACCTGCCCAGAAACCCTTCTCTCCCTTTTTTTTTGGGGTGCAATGAGAGTTTCTCCGGGAGCGAGTGCCTCCGGGAGATGCCACGAGCATCCCCGTGGTTGTGCCTTGACTTTGAGCTGTTGAACGCGTTCATTAACACTCGGTTCAAGTAGAGGCTAAACGAGTCACAAATGCTTGTTGTTAATCGGGTTTAGGACTAAGCAACCAATATCGCTACCCTGGAACTGCAAAGCCCAGTTGTTCAGAGTCGTCTTTTTTAATTTCTCGGGGCTTTTATTTTTTTTTTTTTTTAAGCCCTGAGAAATACTCATGGCTTGTGTTTGAAATCCAGCCCTGCTGGGGTTGGTATGGTCAAGAAGGCAGAGGAGCCTGAGTTAATTAAATCAACAGCTAACGGTGGAGGTTACCCACAAAAGTGAACCTTGGTGCCCCTAAAACCACTGACCAGAGAATGGCTGGAAAAAAACAAAACCACAGTTGGAGTGAAATGGAAAAAGAAATCTTCAGCTCTATATCACTTCAGCTAGCCACAGGTATCAGAATATTAATTGCTCTTTGACTTGATTTTGTTGTGGGATTAAGGGCACGTTGTGGCTTATGAAGATATTCTAGGAGCCACAAGAATGGATGCAAAATCCATCCGTTAAGCATTTCTTTGCCTGCTGAAATCCAGGATGCTGCTGCAGTAGCTCCAGGCTCCCAGCACAGCCGGGGGGCACCGAGCAGCCGCTTCGGCTCTCCCCAACCCCGTGTTGCCTTCCCACAGCTCGAAGCTCCTTGTCCCTTGGGGGGAGGAGGGTTGGAGATGGGGCACCGAGTGTAATTCTCCCTAAAGTTTCGGATGCGCTATTGATTTGCTGGCTTTGCCCACGGTGAAGACTCATCGGTGGAGGCTGGTGCAGGGTCCTGTATTCCCAAGCGCACAAATCGCTGATGGACGGACCAGCACGGAAATTTGCAGGGAGTTACCCTTGGCTGGGAGGCTATAAAACACATGGGACCATTTGAGACAGGGATGAGCTACACAATGGGGGTTCCTCGCTCCTGGAGAGGGCTGTCCCCACCTCCGGTGCCGGCTGGTGCTGGAGGATCTGCATCAGGGCATCCCCATCCCTTCCTTTTCCCTTGTGGCGTCCCCATCCCTTCCTTCTCCCCCTCCCCGTGGCGTCCCCATCCCTTCCTTCTCCCCCTCCCCGTGGTGTCCCCATCCCTTCCTTCTCCCCCTCCCCGTGGCGTCCCCATCCCTTCCTTCTCCCCCTCCCCTGTGGCGTCCCCATCCCTTCTCCTGGCTTTCCTCGTGATGCCCTGCTCCACACTGGCCGCCCTGCACAGAATTGTTGATGGATATGAAAAATGAGCATCTCCCAGGCCAGCGCGCAGCGGTTTCCTGAGGACAGAGGCAGCGTGGAGCTGCCGAGCTGCAAACCGAGCTTTGCCATGTGTTTTGCCGCGTTTGCCGTGCTGGGAGCCGTCGGAGGGACGCGGGCAGCTCAGGCCCCTGTGTCACTCCCTGCCCAGCGGCTGGGTGCCGTTGCTCGGTGCCTTTTTCAAACTCATAAATCCAAGAGATCAGAGCAGGGGGATCCAGTCCAGCCCATAAGTCATGGGATGTCAAATAAAACCGCGGACGTTAAAACTTTACTGCAGCGAATAGTTTTAATTTCCTGGGTATAACAGCTGGGTTGACGCTAATGGTAGATGAAAGTGGAGATTTCCCGGTCGGTCCAGCCCCAGCCTGGATGGACGCAGCCAGGAGCGCAGGCTGTTAACAATGCGGCTCTTTATCCCCTGAAACTCGGATCCATTAACCCCAGAGATGTTAATTACGACAGAAATTACCTATGAAAGACCTTGCTCAAGAGCCTGAACGTTTGCAGCCAGTAATAACTTTATTTTTTTTCCATAATGCTGGTGCCATTTGTTTGGTGAGGGACTGGGGTTGTTTTCATTTTTGGTGGAGGTTTTTTGGGTTGGTTTTGTTTTAAATGTGTTTCACTAATGCGATAATTAACATCTTCTGCCTGGCCCTGACTGTGGGCCCAGGGGCTTTGTGCCCGCCGTGGGGGTTTGCTAAGGCAGCCGCCGTGTCCTGCAGTGGCCTCGGAGGAGGATGATGATGATAAGTGGGTATTTGGAGGACTAAGTGATGAAAAGACGTTGGGTGTTTTGTGGTTTGCAGCTGCTGGGAGCTGCTGTTGAGGTGCCGAGGGGGTTAGTGCNAATGGGGGTTCCTCGCTCCTGGAGAGGGCTGTCCCCACCTCCGGTGCCGGCTGGTGCTGGAGGATCTGCATCAGGGCATCCCCATCCCTTCCTTTTCCCTTGTGGCGTCCCCATCCCTTCCTTCTCCCCCTCCCCTGTGGCGTCCCCATCCCTTCTCCTGGCTTTCCTCGTGATGCCCTGCTCCACACTGGCCGCCCTGCACAGAATTGTTGATGGATATGAAAAATGAGCATCTCCCAGGCCAGCGCGCAGCGGTTTCCTGAGGACAGAGGCAGCGTGGAGCTGCCGAGCTGCAAACCGAGCTTTGCCATGTGTTTTGCCGCGTTTGCCGTGCTGGGAGCCGTCGGAGGGACGCGGGCAGCTCAGGCCCCTGTGTCACTCCCTGCCCAGCGGCTGGGTGCCGTTGCTCGGTGCCTTTTTCAAACTCATAAATCCAAGAGATCAGAGCAGGGGGATCCAGTCCAGCCCATAAGTCATGGGATGTCAAATAAAACCGCGGACGTTAAAACTTTACTGCAGCGAATAGTTTTAATTTCCTGGGTATAACAGCTGGGTTGACGCTAATGGTAGATGAAAGTGGAGATTTCCCGGTCGGTCCAGCCCCAGCCTGGATGGACGCAGCCAGGAGCGCAGGCTGTTAACAATGCGGCTCTTTATCCCCTGAAACTCGGATCCATTAACCCCAGAGATGTTAATTACGACAGAAATTACCTATGAAAGACCTTGCTCAAGAGCCTGAACGTTTGCAGCCAGTAATAACTTTATTTTTTTTCCATAATGCTGGTGCCATTTGTTTGGTGAGGGACTGGGGTTGTTTTCATTTTTGGTGGAGGTTTTTTGGGTTGGTTTTGTTTTAAATGTGTTTCACTAATGCGATAATTAACATCTTCTGCCTGGCCCTGACTGTGGGCCCAGGGGCTTTGTGCCCGCCGTGGGGGTTTGCTAAGGCAGCCGCCGTGTCCTGCAGTGGCCTCGGAGGAGGATGATGATGATAAGTGGGTATTTGGAGGACTAAGTGATGAAAAGACGTTGGGTGTTTTGTGGTTTGCAGCTGCTGGGAGCTGCTGTTGAGGTGCCGAGGGGGTTAGTGCCGCGGGGATGCTCCGTGCGGAAGCTCCGTGCAGAAGCTCCGTGCGGTTGTTTTTCCAGCCGGGGCAGGGCAGGATTGGGCACCTGGGGACAGCTCGGTGTCCCTGGGAATCCTCTAGGGCCAAACGCCTGCTGTGGGATGCGTCCCCAATCCATATTGGGCCCTTTGTGCTGTGAAGGACTTGCCCTTTGCAGGGGCTCCACAACCGCTGAACGGTCAGGATGGGAGGGAGCCGCTCACATCCCAGCTCTCAACCGGCCGCTTCTTCTCTTGGGATTTTATTGCTTCTTTTCATCTCAAAAGCCCGCGGGCCTGGGGGAGGGCCCAGCAACCTGGGCTGTCAGCCAGCATGGCGCCCTCAGCCGCTCTCAGCTCTGCCCCCGGCACGGTACCGCCAGAGCTTGTGACCAGGCGATGGCAATCACGTGGGGACACCTGATCCAGCACCCTTTGGAAGAGACAGAAGATCTCCAGCTGACATCAAGGCTTGGGTGAAGCCCTCATTTCCAGCCTCTTCCCTGCCTTCGTTTTTCCTCCTGGGTGGGATGCTCAGAGGTGACCTGCTCTCCTGGAAGACGGACCAGACAGTGGGTTGAGGCACTTTCTGAGCCCGTTCCCCCCCTAACAAGCAGAGAGGATGCTGCTTATGGAAGTGGGAGAAGAGAAGCTGAGACACTAAAGAAGAAGTAGGATGTCGGCAAACCACCTCGTCTGGCTTCGTCTCAAAGCGCAACCCCGAGAGGCGGCCGTGTGGTGGGCGACCGTGTCCCTGTAGGCTCTGCTCAGCCAGCAGAGATGAGGGAAGTCACGCTGGTGGTCGAGGATGAGTTTTGGGTTCACGGTGTCCCTGTTGTGCCCTTGCCCTGCTGAGCAACTTTGGGTGATGCTTGGGGCTGGTTCCCTTGGGGAAGGGAGAGGAGGAGCCCTTTGCAGAGGGTGCCCGGCCACCTGAGCTCGCCCCTGGCCCGTGCAAAAGGAGCTGCTGGGAGTGAAGCCATCAGGTCATGGCACCTGCGGAGCTGAGGACCGGTATCATCTCCGGCCAGGAGCGAAGGGAGAAGTGAGGAAAGGCCACCCCACGGGGTGACCGCTGCTGGGAACAGGAAAACAGAAGCGAGGGCTGTCACACAGCTGCGAGGGCTGCCGGGTTGCGATCACTGCGCCGGTGCTTTCCCCGCTCCATCAAGCAGGGCACAGGGTTTGGGACAGTCTGGTGGCCATGGCTGCAGCTGGTCCGCCCTGGGAGCAGCATGGTGGCGAGGGCTGGGTCGGTGCCGGCCAGGCACTGACTCGCTTTCCTGGGGTTTCCAGGGGCCAAGGGCAGCCTTTGGCCTGGCTCAATCATCCTGGTGACCTCTAGCTCTGGGGAAGGGACCTTCCTGTCCCCACGCTGTTGGGGACAGGCAATGGGAGCGGTGGCACAGAGGCAGAGATCACCCTTCTCTAATTCTCTTCTTCCTCTTCGCTCTCCCACTGCTGCTGGCTATTCTTGGCTGACGTTTCCCCTGCGACTCCCAACCTGGTGCCAAGGGGAGGTGACGATGTGCAGCCAGCCCTGCCCTCGGCAGACGGGCGTTGGCGCGGTGGCAGGTGATGCTATTTCACATCCAACCCCTAATTAACGGACAGGGCCTCTAGCTCCCGGGAAAAGGGTAGGATATGGACCCTGGAGGGATGCGTGGCCCTTGAAGGTGAGGCAGAATGCTGTGGCCCAGGCTGCGCATGTCTTGCAGGACAACCCACTCTCATTGCTGGTGAATAAAGGCAATTCTTGGCCAGTCCAAACCAGTCCCAGGCTGCACCTGGCGAAGCCCTGGCATCTCCCCCATCAGACATCCCGGCATAAGGTGCTGGCCCCAGTAAAATCAAGGAGGGTTCCAGCGTGACGCTGCGCTCAGCGCCATGACGCAGAGATGCACTGGCTAAATCATCAGCGGTTGTTAGTTCTTACTTTGTGAATTTTGGAATTTTTTTTGTTTGTTTGTTTGTTTTTCTGGTAAGTAAAGTTCTGCCTCCCTGGCCAGGATCTCTTGCAAGGTTCTCTGTGTGCTGCCATTAAAACTGCAATTATGCGCCTGGAAGTTGATCCGCAGCACCGCCACAGCATCCCGGTCTCGGGTGGAGGGGGCAGCGGCAGGATTGGACCGTCCCTCTCCCGTGGGCGGTCACCTCATCCTCCAAACGCGCTGGATGTGGCCCCCACCACCTTCTGAGCAATTCCTGGCGATTTGGGGAGGGTGAAGGGATCGTGGCGTTCCCCGGCACTGTTCGGGTCCTCCTGGCTGCTGGAGCAGGGCAGCAGAGCCCGGCTTGTCGCTTGTTTTTTAGGCATTAACATCGACGATAGCGGAGCCCCCGGGGAGGTTGGAGTGGAAAATATTGTGTTCCTCATCCCAGCCCACCCCTTGCTTAATGAGCGCATTAACAACAAGCCCCCTGTTTATTTATATCAATTTCAAAATCTCCGAAGACGCTCCTATATATAAGCAGGGCATCAGATCCCATCCCTGTAATGGGTCATTAATGTATTTTAAGCGAGAGAGACAAGTTTGCTTTGGCAGAGGAGAAGGATCAAAAATGCTTTTATAGCAAAATGACCAAGAGTGCCTTTTTGATTGCCTCTAAATTCCCAGTGAATAAATGAATAATAGAAAAATAAATGAATAATAGATATATCGGTGGATTAGATATTGCAATGCAAGGATAATAAGTCACCCTGTACCCCTGCCAGAGTATTTGTTTAACAGGAAAAACTGCGAAAGTCAATACAGAAGGTGCGTGGGGACAGGAAAAGAACTCTCCCAGTTGTGTCACTGTAGGAGAGAAATTCCTGCTGTCGCTTCAGGTGGGTGGTTTCTCGGGGTCCCATGTCCCAACTGCACCCTAAGAGGACGGCAGCCTCTGCTCGGACCCATTCCCGTACGTCAGGATGAGCCAGACACGCCGTGAGTGCTGCCGTTAGGCTGCTGCCAGCTTTTTTCCAGGGAAGTGGCTGCCGTGGGGCGCAGCCGGTGCGGTGGCCGGACAGTGTGACAGCTCCCCAGCCTCGGGGCTCCGGCCATGTCCAGGGGTGCCCTGGCCTCTGCGTCCCATCACCGAGCTGCTCCGGAGCCATGTGCACTAGAGGGAGACAAAGCCCCACACTCGGCTGGTGGGTGCAGGGTGCGCAGTGGGACTGGGTGCCCCATGGGATGGGGACATCAGTCCTGCCACCGGGGACACATGGCGAGTGCTGCTGGGGTTTTTCCCAGCACAGGATCCAGCTGGATGCACCCAGGGTACTCCCATGCGGAGCTGGGAGCTCCTCGAGGGCTCAGCTGTGGATTTGTGGGTGAGCTGAGCACAGCCTGGTCACCCTTGGTGACGGTGGATGGGGTGGCACCCACTGCCGTGGTCTCTTGGCAGGACACGCCATGGCACGTGGCTTTCCCGCGCAGGGCTGGTGCCCGGGCTGTGCTCCCCATGCCACCCCGCGTGGCCTTGGCTGCTGCTCCGCTGCGACAGCGATCGATGTCCCCAACTGCGGCAGCACCCCATGGGGTCCCCGGTCGATAGGCATTAGGGGCTGGGAGACGAGGCCGTTTGTGGCTTCGTCATCGGAGCCACCGGCCACGGCCGGCGGCGGCGGGAGGCTCCGAAGCCACATGGGAAGCGCGGTCGGGGCTCCCGCAGCCGCCAGCACCGTCCTCTCTCCCCCAGGGCAGGGATCCCTGCCTGTCCCGCCTGCCTGTCCTGCCCACACACCAGTGAGGTTTTCCTAGGGTCTAATGGGCTGAAAACCCGCAGGATTGGGTTTCTGCTCAGCCCACGAGAGAAGCAGTCCCTTGGCAGGAGGTTGTCCCTGAACGATGGTTTATTACTGCTCTGCCAAGGGGATGCTCTTTTTCCGGAGTATGCTTTGTTCTGAATAAATGCAACGGGTACGAATGAGAGCAAAAATATTTGACTTTTTTGCTGTAATCCATCTCTGCCCGTCACCTCCCTCCGGCGCAGCAAGGCTGCCCGCCTACCTGGCGCTTGGTTTTGCTTGTGTGTAGATTGTGGGATGAAATGCAAATTTATTTATTTATTCTTTAGGCCACCCCCCTTAAAAAAAAAAAAAAGAAAAAAAAAAAAAACCAAACCCAAACCTTAAACTAGAAGTTACTCAAGGAGGTAGCATTTCCAACAGCAGCACGCCTGTTCCCCCCCAAAACGGGAGTGGAAATTCAGAGCTTCAGTGAGTAATGGTGGATGTCGCTTTCCCTGGCTGCACAGGGGGCGATGCTGATTCCTCCCCGCGGAGGCCTTGGCTGATGGCTGGATCCTTTAGCGAGATCCTTTACATCTTCCCGCTGACGAGTTCACCACGACGGTGTCTTACGGCCGCTCCGAGGCGTGAGTCGCGCCTGCGGGATGTCCACTGCGAGGAGGGGCAGGGGCCGGGCTGTGCAGGTGTTTCGGGCTGTGAAGGAGCAGAACCGGCTCTGAGGAGCCGCTTTCTCTGATCCGTGGGGGTTTTCACCATCGGGAAAAGGCTCCTGGAGGGACAAGGGACATCTGCACGTGGAGGGCTGGGGCTGCACCCCATCTCTGCACCCCACGTCTCGGCTCCAAGCTCTCCATGTGAATCTCTCCGGCGTTGAAAGCTGTTTTTCCAGTGCCGGATTTGGTCCGAGCCTGTCCCATCCCAAGTACTCTGTTTCGGTGGGGTTTGTTTGTTTGTTTTCTTGCTTTTTGCTCTATTTCTGCTCCATAGTAAACCCACTTTCTCTTCCTGAGGCCGCGGCGTTACCACCCTGCGCGCCCAGCCACCTGGGGTAGCCTTAAAGGAGGGAAAAAAAACCCAAAAAAATCACCCAGCAAAATAAGTGAAATAAGCAGAGGCTGTTCTGCTTAGCACGGCTGAGGCTTTTCCCTTCCCTTTTTCCACTCTTTGGCCACAACCACAAGGCCAGAAACTGGCTCTCCTTTCTGAACCGCCGTGAAGATGCTCAGGCGATGCTCTGCTACGGGCCCACGGCAAAAATCCCGCTCCGCCGGCTCCGGGCTGCAGCAGCTCCGTTTGGCACGACTCAAACCCACCGCTGCCGGCGCTGCTTCGCTCCTGCAAATAATAATTAGAGCGACGAGCGCGTCCTCCGCGCCGTGGCATCCAGGCGGGAGAGGTGGAAAACGGCCCTCGGCAAGTTGGTTTTTTGTTTTTTTTTTTTTTTTTGGCGGAGGGTTTTGAAGCGGCGGCTGACAGCAGCGTTCGGGCCAGGTGTTAGACGCTGTCACGGCGTTTCGGCCGAGAATATCCTCTGCGGTTTGTTGGAGGGCGGAGGGATGCAAACGAGCTCTTGCTTTAGTTTGTTTATTTGTTTAGCGCCACGGTCCGTCTTTTGCTGGCTTCTAATTTGGACGCGTCCGAGCAGCCTCATTTGTTTAGGCGGCCCATCTGTACCAGGTTTTTGAAATCTTTCAACAAGATTTTGAAAAAAAATCTTTTTCTGGGACATTTTTCCTAGGCTCTGAGACCACCCAGTGAAGCCATTGGCTACTGCAGGCTCGGTGGTGGGCGAGTGCCAGCCAGGGGGGAGCACAGGCTGTGGCACACAGGCAGCTCCCCCCAGCACTTATCTGGGGCAGTGGGGACTGGAGCATCTTTAAGACACCTCGTTAGTCACAGCTGAGGTCTCCAAAGCAGCCCCTATTGACCACCTCGTGTCCCTCTAGCCTTGTCCTATGGCACCACCAAGCCGTGACACCCCCAGGTGCCACCCCGAAGCCTTTCCCAGCGCTGATGTGCTGGTGGTAACGTCAGGGAGGGGTTTTCTTGCCAACACGAGTAAGTGACGGTGACGCTCAGCTCAGCCTCCCTGCAGAAGAGAGCTCTTCCGCCGCGGGGCCTCGGAAGCATCACCTCGCATTCCACGGCAAAAATCCCCGCGTTGAGTCGGGGGAGAGGGGAGAAGGCTCCGGTTTTCTGTTTTCTTAATAGTTTGTTTGTACATTCGATGAAAATGGCTGCGTCATTAGAAACCACAGGTTCCCCACCGTTGACATCTCCATTAATGAAGAAATCATTTCTATTTGCAGGTCAAGAGCTGTGGTTTGCAACCAGTTACGCTAATGAAGGCTGTGGCGTGCCCAGCCTCATCTGGCTCCGCGCCAGCACCCGTGGAGAATCTGACCCACGCCACCCAAGTGCTTTCCCCAATTAAACGGTGCGGCGGCGGGACCGGCGCTTCCCTGTTACCTCCCGGCAGGAAGGCTGTAGGTTGAAACCTGGTTTCTCCCGGCACCCGAGACCCCCGGTACATCCTGAGCCACGTGGCTGGGTGGGATGGTTTTGTGGCCGGTGGCTGGCGGGGAGCAGCCATCCCCACCCTGGCCTCGGTCCTCGGCGTGCCATCAATGGAGGAGCTCCTGGGGAGGTTGAACCAAGGAAATAGCGAAGCGATGCTGCAAAATTGGCTTTGGAAGGGCTTCCCCGGGGTTTGACGGCCAGGAGGGGGATGGAGGTGACCGTCGCTGGTGCTGTGCAGCTCCCGGCCCCGCAGCAGCTCCCCTCGTCCCCCTCTGCCAGGGATCTGCCATGGCCCTGGCATGGCTCTTGCTATCGCTGAGTGCTCTGCCTGCAGGGATGCCGTGCTGGCTGCGGCCCTGGGCCTTCCTCTACAGCTGGGCTCGGCAAGAGGTTTCCTTTAAACCATCCCATCCACCCTGTGCACGCTGGTGGCACAGGGAGACCTCCATCCATCCATCCATCCACCTATCCATCCATCCCTCCCTCCCTCCCTCCATCCATCCTCCAGGTAGCAATGGAAGTCAGACGGGTCCCAGCTATTTTAAAACTTCATTTCGGTCCGCTGAGGACCTTGGCACCTCTCATTTCTCCTTCGCTGCTCCAGGCACGCTCGGAGGTGGAGCAGAGCGAGCTGGGACAGGTTTGCCTCCGTGGGGTCCAGCAGCCTTCAGCCCCCTGGCAGGCAGCCGTGGGGTGGCATTTCCCCACACCTCAGCTACCCCCATGGGCTGCAAACCGAGCCCTGGGCTTCAGGTTCTTAATATTTAAGACTAAACACGAGTTGCCCCTTAGCCACCAGCCGCGGGGTGTCTGCGGGGACACGCGTGGGGAGGGGGACGGCCGCGGAAGTGGCAGCTCCTTACGTGAGTGGTGTCCCCTCTGAGCCTATGGATGCTGAGACCCGCCGGAGCCCGGCTCCTCCCGGCCCCGCAAGCACTGCGTTTCCTCAGGCAGAAGCGGAGCAAAGCCTCGATCGCGCCGATGCATTTCTTCTCCCGGTGAGTAATTTGGGGCAGATCATCAGCCCCTGATGGGAAAGTTTCTTCTGACGGTGGGTGGCACTGGGGGGGAAAGCTGGGAGAAACCTGGGGGGAAGCAACGGCTTTTTGTCTTATATCAGAGAATATAATTATGCGTTTTCCACCCCTGTTTCTTAACACAAAGGAGGAATGTGCAGTTATGTGATCACAGTTTGCTGCAGTGAATTATTTAGTCAATCTGTCCCGGAGCATGTTGTTGAGGCTAATGTTGCTTGTACTAATGTAGGAAATCATTAAAGATCAATAAAGAAATCATTAGCAGTGTGACGCCCTTACCGAACCGCCTGAGCTACAGATATACCACTTAATCCGGCCATAAAAACGGCACCATGAGCTCATTTTAATGGGTGTCAGCAAGATTGATTGGCTGGGGGCAAAGGTCGTAACAGCAATTTGGGAACAGGACCGCTAATGCACTTGTAACTCTTCGGTACACTTTAATGCAAGTTAAACAGAAAATGCCCTAGAAACCGCATAGAGTTCTCTTGCGCAGCCGGTTTAAAAGACTTTCAATGTAATGCAAGATTTAGGAATAGAAATAGCACGGTAGAGCGGGTGGATTTTACTTAGTTAAAGCAAAACAAGGCGTAAGGCCGCTCAGTAGAGACGACCGCAGGCAGCCTCTCGCTGGGCTGGAGTCACTGGGGACACGGGGACGGGGTTCGGGTTCAGTCCCTGGTTTGGTCACCCCTTTCTTGGTTCACCTTGGTTTTGTGAACCCCTTGCTTGGTTCACCTGCTGCTTCACAGGGACACTGTGGGGCGTTCAGCTCCACTTGCCTTAAGAGGCTTTTGCTTTTTTGCAAGTGCCGGGGGCACCCAGGAGATGCCCCGCTTTTTGGTGTGCTTTCACGAGTTTTGCCTTTTCCCGGATGCGCTGTGGGATGTGGGATGCCCTTGGGCAATTCCCTGCCAGCGCCTCGGTTTCCCCATCTGTGAAATGGGCTCAGCGACACTTTGCGGTGGGTTACGCCGTCGAGCGGTGTCACCAGCAGGTCCCTTCCCAGCGCTGGGGAACGGAGCTGGAGGTCCTGCAGGCGCCGATGCTCCCCTGGCACCGAGATGTCTCCTGCGCAGGGCTGTCTCCCTCTTCTCACCGCTGAAGAAATACGGAAGACACGGGAAAAGCCGTATTTACATAACGAGGCCACATCTCCCTACAATCCTGACGAAGGGCATTGGATTAAGTAGACAAATCCCAATACCGAGGAGGGGAAATTGTGGTGGTACCAGCAGCACACTAAAGCAATTAGTGGGCAGTGTTGCTGGGCTCCACCGTTAAATTCTGTGGTCACTCACATTTAATGAAACCCCATCCCAACGAAGACACATCAGCTGTGACCTCCTCATACTTCACGTCGGCCACAGGCGCACCACAGCGGTATCAAGAGTGATTCGAGGCATTAAGGAAAATTACTTATTGCAAGAGGGAGCGCCTAAGGAAAAAGCACAGCCCAACTGACCCAACTTAGCGAGGCTGAAATAATGGGAGTGTGGTTTTTTTTCTTTCCTCGCTCGTCAGGTTTAAATTGCTGGCGTTGGATGTGTAGGGGTAACGTCTTCTCTTAATTAGTCTTTTCGTTCAAAGTTTCTTCCTTCGGGGTGAGCGGCTGCTTTGGGAGGTTTTGCCCCGGTCTGGGATGCACGGGGACAAGTTTGGGTTTGGTCTGGGTTTGTTTCCGCGCCACGGTGAGCGCTCACATGCTGCGACTCGGTTTCCATCAGGGAAGCGTTCGTTCCTTTCACAGAATCACACAGAATCACAGAATGGTTTGGGTTGGAAGGGACCTTAAAGCCCACCCAGTGCCACCCCCTGCCCTGGGCAGGGACACCTCCCACCAGCCCAGGTGGCTCCAAGCCCCGTCCAACCTGGCCTTGAACCCCTCCAGGGATGGGGCAGCCACAGCTTCTCTGGGCAACCTGGGCCAGGGGCTCACCACCAAGAATTTCTTTCTGATATCTCATCTAAATCTCCCCTCTTTCCCTGCCCTAAAACCCGTCTAGAAAACCCCTCCGTTCTCGTATATCCTTTTTTGACAAAATTGAAATATCGAAGCTGCGTAACAAATTGAGCATCAATTTGCACTTAATTCACTCAGCTGAAATTTATGAGATTCATTCCCAGGCAAGAGAAAAGCTCAGCCTGTTGCCCACCCAAATTCCCCTTCCTAATTGTTTCTTCTTAATTTCTGCTGCTCTCGAACATGCTTGGGACCATCGCTGTGGCCGTTGCTGCTCGGGAAGGGTCTTGGGTTTGCAAATGCTGGTCCAGATGCAACTTTCAGCCCAGACTCTGAGCCTGGCTGGGTGCTTTCCAGGACACCACGAACCCACGCCAAGGGAAATGTTGTGCTTCACGCGGGGCTGTCTTCCCCCTCGGCAGCATCCCTGGGATGGGCACGGGCAGAGGCACAAGCACCGAGTTACTTCTGGGGCAAAATAACAGCGTAGGGGCTTGGCAAAACCTGGAGCGGGGAGGACAAGCCGTCGGCTCATCCATAAGGTTTGTCTTTTAGTGGTGGTGCAGAGAAGGCTGGTCTTCCCCTGCGAAAAATCCTTCCAATTCGATCCGAAAGGAGACGTTTCTTTTGGGTTAAAAGCAAGCCAAAATGCCAGGCTGCTCTGGACCACAGTGCTGCTGTGAAACGGCCGCGTTATGGAGATGGGTGATACCGGAGAGCGGCCGCGCCGGGGGGTTCCTCCGTGAAGACCCTGGGCATGGCAGGGAGGAAGGCTGCGGCTTTGCTCCGTGCCGTCCCACCGCTCGCTGCCACGGCGCCTGGCGGGGATGCTGCCGCTGAGCTCATGGCCGTGGCCTTTGGAGCAACCCCTGGGTGTTGCACCTTCCCTGCCCAGAGACCCCCTGGCTGGTGGGGAAGAGCTGGAAAAACTGGAGAATTGGTCGAATCACCCAGTAGCCAAAACCACGGGAAGGCGTTTTCGGCAGCACGGCACGCAGCTTTTGCAGGAGCCTTCCCCCATCCCTTCCGCCTGATCGGTGAGTACCACCACTGCTTGACACGCCATATTTTAAAGCATTGAACATTTAATTATAAATGGCATAATAATCCATGGCTAATGAAGTCCAGAGCCCCGCGGATGCAGCGGATGCAGCTTGCATTAGCTGCCGCTCGCTCCTGACGACTTAATAAAACACTCGTTATCCCCTGCCAGCCGGGAGAAAGGTTAGATCCCTGTTTAATAAGTAATTTCTAATGAAAAGTTTCAAGCTGGTAATCAAGGAAATGCACTGGCTGCGGTTGCAAGTGTTTATGAGCTTCTCAGTGGATTATTCCTACGGTGTTTGGGGAAAAGCCTCCTCACCCCACGACCCACATCGCCCACCCGGGATCCATCCCGAGAGAGGAGATGGGGACCGGGGGACGGATGGGGAGGTGGTCTGGAGCTTTGGGCCGGAGATCGGCCGTGCTTTGGGCTGAAAGCGCTGCAGTTTTGCCCTTGCTGTCATGGCACGGCAGCCCCAGCGCCCACCCCAAGCGCCCCGTCCCCATCACACAAGCAGGTGGAGGGAGGTCATCCTCCCTCTCCGCTCTGCCCTGGAGAGGCCACATCTGGAGCGCTGGGTCCAGTTCTGGGCTCCC
>VXBH01003700.1:352188-363578 GCA_013400035.1 Rynchops niger
GTTGCCACCTGTGTTTTGGTTTGGTTTGTTTGTTTGTTTTGTTTTGTTTTTTTTTATTAAATGAGCCATTTTCACCTAAAGGTTTTTAACGAAAAAAGATGCAAATCTTATTTATGGAGACACCTTCATTGTGAAATGTTCCATAAACGCCAGGTAATAATTCCAATTGGATCACTTAGAAATTCTGGNGCAGGAGCGTGAGGGGCACTGGGATGAACATATGTATGTGTATAAATATATATACACACACGTATGTTTAAGGGTCCCCCCTCCGCTGTCTCCTTGATTTACTGAGTGTTCAGGGGTTGCAATTTCCACTTTTCCCCTGAAGTCCAGACTAATTATTTTGGCATTTTACGGGAATCCGAAGCAGCGCGGGGCGGGCGGGGGTGTCTCCATGGCCCGTGGAAGGATGCTCGGTCCCCACCGAGGCCACGCTCCGCTGAGCTCCTCCGTGGGTGGCGACGTCTCCGCGTCTCGGTTTGCTTTGTCTTTCCTTTTTTGTTTCTTCAAGGTGGAAAACGTCTCCGAATCCACCTCTGCCCACAGGCTGCGGGGATAGTACTCATTTTTCTAACCACTTCAAAAGCTCCCCGATAACGAGCTGCAGCCCACGCGCGCGCTCGCGGAGAGGAGCAGCCATCAGCCGCCCAACGCAAGCCCGCTGCGTCCTACCGAGGGCAGCAGGTCTTTCCTGGGGGCAAAGCCGGGATCCTGACCCTCCTGGGGACCCTCCTCTTCATCACTGCCCCAAAACCTGGCCAGGCTGAGCCCCTGCCTCCCCTGAAATGTGCTTCCCTGTTGCCCCTTGAAATGTGAATTATTGCTCCTGTTGAATACGGTAAATCCAACCCTGAATCCTGGGGAGGGAAAGAAGAGAGCCGGAGGGTGGTGGCAGTCTCCCCCAAGCTCTCCAGATGATGTTTTTTCCTTATTAATGCCCACTCTTGCAAAATAAGGAATGCCTGGAGCCCCACTCCGTGCTCTCTGCTGCGGGACCCCCTTGCTCTTGGTGGGAGTCATGGGGGGTCCGTAGCTCGGAGCGCGGTGGGGAATGGACCTCAGGCTGCTCCTCATCTCCTCCGTGCTGATGAACCTGGGTTGGCTTCTTGGGGGGGGGTCATCCCCAGTGGGAGACGTGTCAAGTGAGAACCCACCAGCGACGGCCTCAGCTTCCTTGGATTCTGCAGGAAACTCTTCTTGGAGAACGTACGCTCCGAGACCACAGACCAGACACAAAAATTCACGTTCTTTGCCATAAATTGTTTGTTTTTGCGTCGCCATTTGCGAGAGTGACTGCTAAAATTGGGGGGGGGGGGGGGNGGCAGATGCATTTAAACCCAAAAAGGAAAGAGAATTTCCTCATGCTCCGTGGATGAATTGAGGTCTGGGCGATTTTTAGACTTTCTCTCTGCGGGGATGGATGCGAAGCGGCGTCGGCCACGCTTTTTCACTCATCCCACTTGGAAAAGCAACAAATCCCTTAGTGCTGGTGGGTGGATGGTGCTCGCCGGGATAGGGTGTGTGGCGGGATGGGGCTGTCACCCCCCAGGGTGCCACCAGCCCTCCCCGGAGCCTGTCTGTGACCCCCCCGGGTCAGGCAAAGGGCTCTGGCGTGACCGCGCTCAGCCGGCGTGTGACTGTGGCGTGACCCGGCGATGGCGCAACCCCAGGGTTCTCCCTTCGGGTCCACCCCTGCTGCGATGTCTCTGCTCGGATGTTACCTCCGGGGGGGGGGAACTGTGTGTCCTTCACCCCATCAAACGCCCCTGGACCCCCTGGGGTGCCCGCGGTGGGGTGGCAGGGGGTTGCCAACGGCTCAGCGGGTGGTCGGTGGGGATGGCTGTTGGAAATCGCTCCAAGGAGCTGCTCATCGTCCTGCTGGGTCTGCCGGCATCACACCCCCTCCCTGGCAGACGCGGGGTCCCGCAGGAGCATGGCCAGCCCGTCCCGTCCCCCTCACCCTGCCAACACCACTGTCCCCAGCACCCCTCCGGGCTCTGGACGTGTCCAGGCAGGTGCTGGGTCTGTCCCCAAAGGCACCACCGAGTTGCCTCAAAGGCTTGATCTCCTCTTAAATTCGCTTTATTAATTTTTCTCTTTTTTTTCCCCCCTCCTCCCAGGGCTGTGGTCACAACCCCCTGCAGTGTCCCCCTGCCTGTCCCTCCCTGGCTGCTCCTGCGGGCGTCGGATGGCAGCTCCATCAGACCATCAGCTCCACCGCACCGGCTTCAACCGCTCCGTGGCTCCGGCACCACCAGCAGCTCGGCACGGGCAGCCCGGACCACCGCAGCGGTTCCCACGCGCGGGTGCTTTCCCTTGCACCCCCCGTGATGGTTATCAGGGAAAACAAGGCAGCTGTGATGGGAGAGATCCTGTGGTCGGTCCCTGCTCCGGGGTCAGGAGGCATCGCTCTGCCGGTGGTGGGGGGTGACAACGCCGGCATTGTGCCGCTCGCCGCACACACGTGCCCATGGCTCCGCGCGGCCGGGCAATGACCACAGGCCATGGGCATTCCCAGAGCGCCCTGGCGCCGGTGAGGAAGGGCTGGGGTGAAGCTCAGACACAACCGGGAGTTGTTCCTGGGTCCAGACAGTTTTTATGGAGCCCATCACATGCCTCCTTTCCCATGGCTTTGGGCAGAGCCGGGGCTGGATGCCGGCATTGGCGGCGGAGCAGGGATGTGCCGTTGTGACCTCATGGCTCAGGCGACCGCGTCCTGCCCCAGCCGGGTGTGGGAGAGGGTGATGAGCGGTTTTGGGACGTCTGGGCGAGATGCTGGCGGCTGGGTTGGCTAAAACGCTGCGTGCCAAAATGATACAGCGCATCGCAGAAGTGCCATGCTGTGCACCAAGGGCAGGACTTACCTTCTTTCAGTCATCTCCCCAAATTGATGGGTATTTCGGTCCCCACCGCCCCGTGCCTCAGTTTCCCATCTACAAAGTGAAAGCCCCGTCCCGCCTTGCACGTGGTGATGCTCTTTGGGAAGCGCCAAGCACGGAGCAGACCCGCGGGTGCTTAAAACCCTTAATTCTTGCATTTCCCTGGCGTTCAGGCTGCCGGGGCTGCAGAGGGAGGTGTGTGTGCGTGGGGGTGTGTGTGTGTGTGTGTATGGCGCTGCCAGACCCACCACAGGCACCTTTGGGAGCCCATTTTGTCTGCCCCATTCCCAGAGGTGACAGCCAGTGGCACGGGGCGAGGCGGGGGGCTGCGTCTGGCTGCGGCTTTGGCCGAGCCGTGGAGGACGGGGCTGAGCTGCGAAGCCCCTCTGCCACCCCAGCCCACGTTCGGCAACCCACCCGCCGCAGAGACCATCATCACGGCTTTCTTAGAAGCCGGCGGAGGGCGGGGGAAGGGGGGAGAAACGCAGTGGTTTTGTTAAACCAGAAACGCCGGGGTAGCTCTGCGGCGAGCGTGCAGGTGGTGATGCTCTACCTGCGCCGCGGCTGGGAGCCTGCAGCTGCAGCCGGGCTGGATCGGAGCCGGGGGCAAAAGATGTTTGCAAGGGTTGGGGGGGAGCATTAAGGCTTGGTGGCTTTTTGGGTTTGCCCTTCATTCGCAGTGATGGCCACAAAGCAACTCCAGAGCTTCGGGGCGGTGAGAGCAAGTGGGGAAGGTTTGGAGCTGGCGTCGCTGGTATTTTTTTTTTTTTTTTCTATAAATATTATTATTATCAGGGAGTATTCGCCCTCTGCATCATGCCCGCTTGCCTCTAACCGGCACCGAGCTCACCCCGGACACGCAGGGAACAAACCCCCCCAAAAAACCGCCCCCGCACTGTGGCTGCTGGGGCGAGCCGTGCACCGGGCTCTGAACGGGGCGGGGGCGTCCCAGAGGTGGATTAATTGCATGTTAATCAGTTATTTTTAAAACACGCCCATTCCCAAACCACGTTTTGCAAGTACAAATAGAACCGCGTCTTTAATCCCAGAAGCTCCCTCGATCGGTTTGTATTCCCCTGTCTGGGAATTTCTATGGGGTTTCTGTGGGGTTTCGCCTCATCCTGGCCCCATTTCGTAGCTCCCGCGGTAACACTGCTAATGAAAAAGGACCTATTTTTGCAAACGGATGTAAAAGGGCAAGAATTTAATGTGTTTCTTTTGTCCTCAAATCGCTCTGCAGCCTCTTGGGGTTTTGGGGAGGAATTTTGGATCTCCACGAGTACCGGTGAACACTAAATCAAGCGGGATGTCCGTGACTCTCACCCAGATGCCAATAAACGTGTGTAATTAAGTGTGTTGCCTGGGCTGGTCGTTAATCTCCCCGACGCAAGCTGCCAGCACCGCACAGGTACCGTGCCCGGATAACACGTGGAAAAGCCATCCGGTTGTAGCCCCGTAACGTCCCTCACATCTGACTGCAGGGACAATCTGGGAGTATTTCAATTTAAAGCCCCACATGAGGAAAAAACCTGTGGTTTGAAGGAGCAGGAGGAGAAATTTTCTGACAAAGGTTGATTCCGTGGATGGCGTGAGGACGAGGACCAGGACCAGACGCCCTGGCTGCGCCGAAGGGGCTCAGGACCGTGTCCCTGGGGTGGTAGAGCCGTGGCTGAGGGCAGAGGGAGGAGCGGGAGGAGGGTGAAGAAGAAAAGCCCCATCCAGAGCCTCCCCCAATTAGTGCTGCTGCAGGATGTTTGGTCAGTGTGTAAATCAGCACAGCTGAACCAGAGCTCCCACCTGGCACCTCATGGTGTGGGAGGGGGAAGATACCTTAAAAGCACCTTCCCCTTCTCTTCCTCCTGATTTTTTTTCTCTGTCACCCCCAGTGGGAGCCAAACCAGGTAGGGGCTGAGACTGCCAGCACTCTTCAGCGGGGAGGGAGCTGCAAAAATCTGAAAATAGCCCCCCCTCCCCCCAAAAAAAAATCTGAATATCACCCAAGCAGATGCAGACGTGAGCCAAGAGGCTTGTGCAGCTGAAGCAGGCAGGGGTGGCAAGTGGGATGCTGCGGGGCTGAGCCACACTGCTCCCTCGGGACAGCGCTGGGGGCTGGGGGACCGTGTCCCCGTGCTGCTGGGAGGGCAGCGATGCCACCTCTCCGGGACAAACGGTGTCGCTGCCCGTGGCCTCGCACCCCGGGGCTGGCGCTGTGGCCGCGGTGGGTGCCTGGCAGGCCAGACAAGGCGGCGCTGTTCAGTGCCACAGACCCCGCTCTGTGCAGCGGCGGGTGTTCTCCAGGCTGGGTTGTTTTTTCCCTTTCCTTTTGTGCCAACATTTGTACAACCTCTGCCCCTTTCACCGCTCTGAAACCGCTTTCCCCCCCCCAACTTTGCTTAGAAGCAGCAAACAAGTGGTTTTCAGCCGCAGTAAATGCGAGTCGCTCTTCACCCCCCCTCCCAGCCTCCAATGATGCTGCAGGACCCGTAACATCTCAGCTGAAAACAACTCGATACGTCCAAACGCCAACATCCATCGGATGGAAAACTCAATGGAGAATGACGGGGGTGAGCCGCAAGGTGTGAGGAACACCAAACCTTCCAAATACCTTGAAATCATACTTGTGTGCCCTGATGGCCAATGTCTTCTGCCTCGGGACCTATTTCCCTGCGGATTTTGGTCACTCAGGCTTAGTTTGCGCCCGTTTTACTCCATCAGAGAGCTCCCTTTGCTTTTTCTTACGAGGAGAGAAAAAAGGAAAGGACAAATATCATCTCATGTTTCAGTTCAGCATTTCTTCCCATGTAGGGAAAATTCATCTCCGAGGGTGATAATGGCAATTTCTACGAGAAAGCCCGTCAGCCGCAGGCGAGGCGGTGCCTGATGGTGGCTCCTGTTCCAGATGTGAGCATCCCTTGGGTGCTGGCCTTTCCGTGGTCCAGCAGAAACAGCCTCTTCAGGTGCTCCTGCAAATTTGCTGTGCCTGTCTGACTGGATTGGCTTGATTACTTTAAAAAAAAAAAAAAAAAAAAAATCTACAAAAATGATCTGCTGTTATTTGGGCAAAGCAGGAGGTCAGCCATCCCCGCTGCCTTCCTCCTCTTCCTCCTCCTCCTCTCCACCTTCCCCGCTTCCCCCTCCGCAGCCAGCGCTGTTTATTCTGCCGCATGTGCTTCATATTTTTGCTTAATACTAATTCACATAAAATCCCTGTGAAGAAGAACCACCCATCTACACATATGGAAACAGTCTCGGCACGCAGTCCCCGTACCCAGCTGGGAGTCGGAAAGCCGTGTACAGCTCAAAATTAGGATACAGACAAGTGGTGAATGTGGGAGAAAAGGCAGTTAAAAGGAGAAAACCACGGCATGTAAATGGGTTATTACTTCAATCACCCAATTAGGAATCTACGGGCTCTCGTCTTCGTTTCTTCTAAGGCAACAATATAATTAATTAAAGGGAAATGTCTCCTCCGCTCCCGTCTGTCACTCAGCCGCGAGTCCGAGCGAGCCTCCCATGAACCACCAACTAGAAGCCGTAAAATTATTAGTTTAAAAAAAAAAAAAATAGAGGGGGGAAAAAAAAACCAACCCCAGCACCCTGAGTCTGCAGCGATATCTCCGGCCCGTTGACGCCACGGATCAGGTGACGCCGTTCTCCCACCCAGCGGATGCCGAGCCGGCGGCTCTGCCGTGCCAACCACAGAACCACCAGCCAGCCAGGGCTACCTGCGCTGCCGGCAGGGTTTTCCTCTTCCTCCCCCTCGCTGACGCCTCTCCTATCCCTCCTCTTCCTCCTCCAGGGGAGCCGGGACACAGGACGAAGCGGGGATGGCTTCCAACAGCATCTTCGACTCCTTCGCCACCTACTCCTCCGCTTTCCTGCGCGGTGAGTACAGATTGGGCTCTTTTGTTGCTTGGGCGGCAGGAAACATTGTCGGGTTTTGTATTTATTTCATTTAATTTTTTTTTTTTTTNTTTATTTTTTTTTTTTTTTTTTTTTTTTTTGCAAGGAAGCAAACCGGCAGTGGGTTCTGTTTCTGGTGCGGCTTCGCTGGCACCTCGCTCCCCGCCGGGGTTTGCTGCCGGCTCTGCGGTGCTCCGGCTCTGGGTTGGGTTTGGGGGTTTGCTGCCGTTTATTTTGGCCATGTATTTGGGGTGCGGCGCTGGGAAGGTCCGAGCGGCGCCGGCATTGATTCGAGGTGTTTGTCTGAGTCGTTAGCTGAGTGATGCGCGGGGGCAGCAAAAATCTGCAGAAATGGAAATTGCTTCTAAAGAGAAACCAATTTGCAAGGGGAGAAGAGCTGGGGGAGATTAGGGCAGCATTCCAGCTTACAATTTGATGTTTACTTATATATAATACTCTATGAAAACATGCAGAAAGTGCATGTAATGCTTTGCTAAATATATAACTCTGCTGGGTGATGAATTTGTTCACCCTGCTCTTCCCGGCCTTTCTGCACATCCTGGGACACGATGTTCTTGTCCCTCCTGGCCACCTTGGGATGGGCAAACTGCCTGGGAGAGGGGGTGGCTTCTCCCCAAATTTCTCCTCTGCTTGGTCCCAGCAGCATCTCACGTCACCAAAATTGAAGCCGCCTTCATTTCACAACCGCTGTCCTCTTGTTGGGGCTGCTCGGGGTGAACGGGGCTGGAGCTGCTGGGACGATGGCTCCCAGGTGTCTGCCGAGACTTTTTGGGGGAGAAGCTGGGGCCTTGCTAACACATGAGGCAGAGCTCGGCAAACCCTCGCCTTTTCCCTTCCCCAGTTTGTCACCGCGGGTCGGGAGCAAAAGCTTGAGCTGGTTACGGCTGCAAGGACGCAGGTCCTGAGCGATGGCTCAGCACGGCACACTGAGCCCCAGCAGGTCAGGGCAGGGTGATTCTAAATCCCTACCCAGCGAGCAAAATCATAGAATCACAGAACGGTTTGGGTTGGAAGGGACCTTAAAGATCCCCCAGTGCCACCCCCTGCCCTGGGCAGGGACACCTCCCACCAGCCCAGGTTGCTCCGAGCCCCGTCCATCCTGGCCTTGAACCCCTCCAGGGATGGGGCAGCCACATCTTCTCTGGGCAACCTGGGCCAGGGGCTCACCGCCCCCACAGCAAAGAATTTCTTCCTCAGATCTCATCTAAATCTCCCCTCTTTCAGTCTGAAACTGTTACCCTTCGTCCTATCATTACACCCCCTGATCCAGAGTCCCTCCCCATCCTTCCCGTAGGCCCCATTTAGGTAGCGGAAGGCTGCTATGCAACAGGTCATCTAGAAATGTGTCACTGCAGACCAGATTTTTGGCCTGTTTTTCAGAACACAAAAGGTTACGTGTCCTTCTGAGGTGGATCGGTGGTGTCAACCTGCATCACCACGTCTCCTTGGCTTTGAGTCCTCTTCTGAGCAGGGGGGGTGTTGGAGAGGCAGCAGAAAGAGCCAGGGATGGGGATGCGGATAGGGATGGGGGGTAAATCCCAGACCAGCTTCCCCGGCCCCATCCTGGATACACCACGCCGGAAAAGAGGGCGAATAGGCAAAATAGCCACGTTCGTCTCAATGCCCTCCGCTTGGAGATGGTGGCATTATAAATGTGTCCTTTGTACTCCGTGCAGCTAATTAAAGGCAGTCCCATGGCAAGGAAATAAGAGAAGTTTATAAAAAACATTTGCACGCTTCTTTTTAATCTACACTTCTCCCTCCGCAAGCCAGATGAAGAAATGCCGGGGTTTAACAGGGCTTGCTCATTTAAAAATAAAAAGGGAGCGAGAAACAGAAATATCACGTCTTGTATGCAATTTCCATACAAATAAGAACTCATAAAAGCAATAAACATCTTTGTTTCAGCCATAATTTTTTATTAAATGGGGGAGAATTAAATGATTGCACCGAGGATGGAATATGGCCAAATGGTGAAACATTTGGTTAGTATTAGGACAAGAAATCCTTGTTTTCCTTAAGGAGCTCACTGTGTCTTCTCCTGCCTGGCTAGATTTGGGTGAGCGCTGCGAAACATTCATGAACGTTCATTTAAATTCCTCATGGCTTTGGGGGATTCGACCGCATTCAGAGTTTTTGTTTGCTTTTTCTGGGCACATCCATGAAAATGGGTGTTTGTTTGTGCAAATATTTAAGGAATGAAAGGAAAAATCCCAAAGGTATTCACTAGTTAGTCTGGAAATGCCTTTTTTTTTTTTCTTTTTTTATAGAAAAGGGATTTTTTCAGCTTTCCGATGGGGCGGGCGGAGGAGCCCCACGTGGGAGAGCGGCACCAATCGCCGCTCGCACACGCCACATTCACAACCGAGTAAAATATCTGGCGGGGAGTGAAATAAATTTGCCTCTGGTCGACAGTTTTGGGGATATAAACCCCATTTTTGGTGGCCAGCGCCAGCTTGACCTGGGGGCTGCCTTTGCGCCTCCTCGTTTCTCCTGGAGACCAGCCAGAAGGTGGAAGATAAACTGGGTTAAACTGGGGGGGACTCTGCCCTGCTGCTGGTGCAGCACGTGGGACCCAACCGAGCCGCGTGTGGGGCTGCCAAACACTTTTCTATCTTTTTTTTTTTTCTAAAAAAAAAAAAAAAACAAACCAAACCAAACCCCAAACTGCATCTTTTTCTGTCCATCCGAGCACCCCATGTCTCAGCTCTTGGGTCTGGCTGGGACCTCTGGAGCCACCGTCCCGGTGGCAGCCGGTTGGCTCTAAGTCATCAAACCACAAATGTCACATCCGTGAGTCAGCTCTTGGTTGCCGATGGCTATCGGGAAAAGGAGGCCTCAGCCACAGGGACCGGTTTCTCAGCAGCCACTGCCGCGTCTTCAGTGGAAACCTGCAGGGACGGCCACTGGGTGCCATGCTCCGTGGGGCCACCGAGGGAGGAGCGAGGTGCCGGTGGCTCGGACACTCTCGGAGCTTTCAAGTGAGGCTTGGGAGTTGTTTTGTCGCGGGGCTGAGCCCTGCGAAGGCTTGCTGGTGGCACGGGCTGGCTCCTCGGGGTGTCCGTGCCGGGCCTGTTCACCTCTCCCTAGCTCAGGTTGGTGACGTTGGACATTTTTTCCCTTGGTTTTTGTAAGTCTACAAGTGTGCAGGAGCAGCACATAAACGGTCACCATCCATCCATGCTCCCCGGTGAAAACGAAACGGTGATTTATCGCTTTTTTTGGCCTTTTTCTCCATCATGTTGGTGCCCTTATGGGCAGCTGCTGTCGACCCACCGCCTTCCCCAGGTGGCTTCGTGACCTTGAGTGGGAGGCAAAGGGCATCGAGCCTCAGACCTGGCATCCAGGGAGGGAATTTTACTGCTTATTTTGCAAATGCGGGAATGTAGGCGCGCTCTCAGCCCTGTTGGGCCATGACGCAGTGCTCAGTGCTGCTCCGAGGGGGCTAGGAATGATCCTGGGGTTTAGTCCCTGCTTTGCCGGTTCTTCTGGGCTCTCCGGGTCCTCGCCTCTGGTTGGTCGTAGCAAATTTCCTCCTGTCTCTGCACCTTCTTCGCCGCTTTGCTAAAGGGAGTGGGCAGTCCATGCGAGCATGGGGAGCCTGAGGGTCTCTGCTGACCCTCCATAGCCTCGTTAGCCTAATGAACAGGTGAGGTTCTGCCTAAAGCAGGGAGCATGGGGGCTTGGAGGATCCCTGCGGAGCTGCTCTGCTCCCAGGGAAGGCAGCGGGGTTGTGGTCCCGTGCAGGGCAGCCTTGCCGGGGGGTCTGAAATCCCCCCAAGAACATCGTCTGCCCCACAGGGGAAGAAATGAACCATGAGCCCGTGGGGAACCCACCCCAACCCCGGAACACGGTGCTGGGATGGACAAACTGACTTCTCCTGGCCCCAGCCCTGCCTCAGTAGATGCTGGAGGAGGAGTGGGAGGAAACCCTGTGGTGGCGGAGCCGGTGCCGGTTGTCTTTGGCTTCTGAAAGTGGATGATGCCGATGACCCGGCTGTGTTGGGCGGCCTTTATTTCTTCTCTGGAAGGTCGCTGAGTCCGTGCCTTTCCCCAGTTTGCCACCAGCGTGGATTAGTCAGAGTTTCACAATCGCTGTGTTGGGGGCTGGGGGCTCGGGCTCCTGCTGGGGCTGTTGTATCCTGGTTCTCCAGCCATTCCCCGGCGCTCCAGCGGTGTCCTGGCGTGGTGCCTCTCCTTGCTGCACCCCCAGGTCGCCAGGGGCTTTCCCAGAGGTGATGGCCCCAGCTCGCCCCAAGCAGAGGTTTCTTTTTCCACCCTTCCCATAACTGGCCACCGCAGGATTCCCGCTCGGCAAACTTCCTTTTAATGGATTTCTGTGTTTCTTCCTGACCACAGAAAACTGTAACCCTGACAGTATTTCGAGTCGTTTTCTCCTCCTCCTCCTCCTCCTGCCACGCCGTGCTCCGGGCAATGCCGCCGGCAGAGGCTGGGCGAGCGGGCACCGGCTCACGCTGTGCATGTGTAATGGTGTCACCGAGCTTTGCCGTTGCGTTTCCCTAAAGGCAGGTGGTTAGTCTCATCCTAGAGCATCCAAGCTGACTTTTTTAAATTTTTTTTTTT
>VXBH01003700.1:394091-410759 GCA_013400035.1 Rynchops niger
GAAGTCAATGCTAAAAGGCAAGTTTCATTTCAGGGAAGACAACAGCTGAAGGACCAGAACTATCAAACAAAACCACAAGATCACATCAGATGTCAGGGCAGGACACATCTCGTTTCTCCCTCTCAAAAGGGCTTATCAGCGCAACCAATCACTTTAATGATGTGGCGGAGGGAGGAAGAGGATTTGACTCAGAGTGAGATGAAATTTAGTTCCTAAGACCCTTCTCTTCCGCTGCCGGAGACCAGTCACCTGTTCTGCAATCAGCCAGAGATAAATCATATCCTGCAGCGGAAGGTGCTCAGACATGATTTTGCATTATTTTATCTTGCTCTTTCCAGTGAATCTACGCAGTGTGGTGGGAGAGGGGGAGCGAGGGGAGGGAAGGAGAGGGACCCAACAAGCAAAGAGCATCCCTGCTTGTCCCTGCCTCCGAGCCCTCGCACCGAGGCCGATGGCAGCGGGAAGGGGCCGAGCAGCCGAGCCCTGTGCCACGGAGCTTCCCGGCCGAGCGCATCCCATCCCCGTGGCGCCCGCAGCCACGGAGCCGGGCACAGACCCCCGTCCTGCGGTTACCCCGTGCACAGCTCCGCTTTTTTGGCTTTGGAGGAGCAGCGTTGCAGAGAGGATTAAGGGTGCCGTGCAGGTAGAGTTGCTGTGGGTCTCTCGCTTATAGCTGTTGCGTTGTGTGCGCTGGCAAAGCTCATCAGGAGCTGTAATTACCCGACATACCAGCCGGCCTCTGGAGATGGAGCTTGGAGCTCAGTCCTGGGATTGGGAGATATTAACATTCAAATGTCAGGGCTCGGCTCCAGCTCTGTCCTGGGGCAAAGGGGAAACCCAGCGCTCAGCATCCTCGAAACCTTGGGAAAGTTTGGGCCTGATGTGGGTTGCGCGGTGTTACCGAGGGCGCAGGACCGGCTGGCGAAATGCTGCTGGACCCAGCGAGCTGCTGCGTAGCCCCCCGGCGCCAGATGCGTCTCGTATCCATTAGCTGAACCCCGGCACGTTCCTCGCGCAGGTCTGAACCCGGCAGATGGTCCTCCCCGTCCCGGGCAGAATATCCTTAACCAGTGTCACCCACAGGAATTTGATGCGCTTGCCCTAATGGAACAGGTTGTTAACTGGGAAAAACCAGCTCTGCCGGTGCCGCGCAGGTCCCATTTCAGGTTGTTAGATAGCAGGCATTAACTGCCTGTAAATTGGCATCACTCCACTGATCCGCGTAGTGACAGCTGAAAACCTGATCCCAGACGTGGCTGAGGCAATACCAGCTGGAGGTGCTTGAGATCTGGCTGCTCCCTCCCAAGCACCCAGCTTTGAGACCTTCGAATCCGGGGTTTTGCCCGACGCCATGAGAACTGGATCAACGGCCCCTAAATGAGTTTGGCCCTTTTCCTGGAAAAGCGGGGGCAACTGCAGAGAAGTCAGCGGGGCTGGTGGTTTTTGCACCCTGGTATGAAAGCTGCCGTGTTTCCCGCAGATGCGCACCGATCTGCTCGTTTGCGACGCACCGGGTGAAATTTTCAGATCTGCAAATCGAAACTTTTAAAACCCACCTAATTCCCTCTGCGGGCTCAGAGTCAGGTTTTCAGGGGTCTTTGGGAACGGAAAGGTGCAGGAAAGCATTTGCGGGGTTTTCAGCGAGGCAGAGCGGGCTGAATGCTAAAACCTGATGAATTTTACCCGGCCTGCTGCTGAGAATGCCCCCAGCTTTACCTGTGCTGGGAAGTGCTTTAAATATTTTGCAAATCCAGAAAGCCTGAGTCTCCCCGCTGAAACCCTGGGAATGGAGAGCCCGTGTCCTTCGGGGATTTGTGCTGAAGTTGCGTGGAAATTAGGGTGTGATGTTCCTTTTGATTTGAACACGGGCCACGGCTCTCGCAGCCCAGGACGTATTGGAAATGCTCCCCTTGATTTCTGTTTAAATGTCGGAATTAACGGCCTGCTTTGTTTTCCTTCCGGAGGGCTCAGTTTTGGGGTCTCCCAGGGGAATAAGAGGATGTATCAGAAGCTGCCCCCACTTGCCAGGCCTCCCATCGCAGGGTGGGCAGGGAGAGGGGCCGGGGCGAAGCCAAGGGAGCGACCCATAAGCGAGAGGAGACGAGGGGCTCGCAAAGGCAGCTAATCAATACCAGGCTGCCTCGAACGAACATCTCTCCCGCTGCTGGAGCTTCAGACAGTAAAAAAACCTACTGTAAATGCAACATATCTCTCTGCTTCCTGCCAGCTGGCCGGGAGCCAGCCTATTTCCTTCAAAAAGAGGGATATTTATTTTCCTCCTTTTAGAGGCAGCCAATTCATCTCAGACCACCACCAGCTAAAAAAGCTTTATAAATTAGCAGCCCTTTTTTTTTTATTTTTTTTTTTTTTTAAATTTTATTTTTATTTTCATTCTCTCCCCCACCCCCTTAAATATTATTTTCCTTTCGTTGTTCAAGTCGGTGTAAATCCTCTGCCAGGACATGCGAGCCGAGGCGCATTGCGACACACTCCCCTTTCTCTCCAAGCTGGAGAAAGACAGTAGCGGTAGTGTCTCACGAAAGCCAGAGGAAACCAAAGCAAAGCCTCGCCGTGACTGATTCTCTTTCCAAATGGCGTAAGCAGGCCAACTTCAAACATGTGAATAATGAGTTATCTGTGCTTGACTTTGTTCGGCAGCAGAAGAGACGGTTCCTTCTAACATTTTCCTCCTGCTCCCTCCTGTGAACTTCTGGGCTGCAACTTTTAGAAGCCGGGCTGAAGTAGCATTGGCGCTTGCCAGCTGCTTCCGCTCAACGGAGCTTGGTGGAGATCTCCATCATCTATGTCCATCTCCATCATCCTCCATGGAGATGTCATGTTTGAGTCCCTTCCAGCTGCCGGGCAGCCCGGTTCCCGTCTCCATGCTGTCCTCCCCTCCAGGTTGTCCTCCCCTCCCTCTTTCGCTGGCTGTGGGGCTCCACCAAATTCCTCTTGGCTGGGAATCTCCCATGGAGAGTCTCGAGCCGGAGGTGGGTTTTCCAGGGAAAACCTGAGGGATGTTCACATCTTGCGTTATAGGTGTGCAAAGATGAAACCACCCCAACATCTGCTGTAAGGGACAGGCCTGCTGTTCCCATAACACAGGCGTTTCACATGTGGCTTGTTTCTGGAGCACATGCTGGGACTTGATAGTCTAGCCGAGACTCAGACTGGGAAAAAATTCAACCCTCTGTAGAGAATTGGCGTGTCTCTCTGAAGTACCTATTTTGAGGGCTACAGGAGGGATTTGAAAGGTGTTTTGCGCATTGAGACGGAGTTTTATCCACTGCCGATCGCTTTCTTGTGGTCCGTTCTCACGGACGTGTAGAGACTAAGCCACCGGGTTGTGTGCAGCATCGCTGCACAGGCTGCTCCTGGTGAGCTCCGTCTCGGCTAAGCTGTTTGCGTTTGAGCAGAGCCTTGGGTGGAGGATGGCGGGCGCTTGCCAGTGGGGTGATGGAGCCTTGCTTTGAAGGTGGATGGTGGCTCGGCTCGAGCTGCTGCCCCAGCCCACGCTACCGTCTCCAGGTTCCTGTCTCCTCCTCGGCAGAGCTGAGGAAATGATCTGCAAATGTGTGTGTTAATGAACATCCCCCCCGAGCTGAAACGCTCCGCGTTTCCTTCGCTCCAGCTTGCCGCCAGCGTTTCGCAGCAAGACGTGTGGAGAGGGCCAAGCCACTTCCCACCATCTGCTCCCCCATCCTTTGGTAGCACGGAGCTACGGCGGGGACAGGGACGAATGTGACACCCGAATCCGAACCTGGTGAGGGCAGAGAGCAGGCTGTAGTTCCTTGTCTCTCCCGACTGTAACCCCATCTACATCTAAACACAGATAAATCAGGACACCCCAGGGGGCGGTTTTTCAAATCAAATCTGCCAGCTCTGAGATTTTGGTATCACTCAAGCCATGAAGTTCCTGGACCCCCTTTCTACCTTTGATCAACTTTAAATTCTGCATCTCCGTAATCTGGGGAAACAAGCTGCTTTTAGGTGAACACCACGGGCAGCCTCCCCACTGCCTGGAAACCCCATCCAGGTGCCAGCTTCAGAAGCCACATCAGGTTGCACACTCGTAGAAGGAAGAGCAGGATCTGTTTGGTCTTTGAAATGTTTTAATGCAGAAAGCATGTCTTTAAATCATAGCTTTGAGGGCCTGAGCTCCAGTGCGGCGCACACTGTTTCGCTGTCTGCATTCCAAGGAAACACCCAGAACTTCCAGTATGCTTCTTATTACTGGCCTAAAGTGTCAAATTCACATTGGCTCTTCCAGCTGGGAAGTGTTCAATGGGATCGTTTGTTTGATATGCTGATACAGATCTTGTTATTACATCAGGATCGCAGGTGATCTGTCAATGTTTACATCATGTCATACTCAATATTGGAGCTAACTGATTCGGAAACCCAATCCAGCATTAAAACCCTTGCGCTGTTGACAAGAAGTGCCCAAGGTCAGCAGCTGCCATCATTTTATAGCGCTGAGGACTGTTGTTTCCATAAATATTGACCTGCAAGCCAGTGCTAGCGCAGCTGGAAACGCACTGCAAAAGCTCCAGCCCAACGGCAGGTTTCATGCCCCAAAAATTCGCATGGTCGGGGTGATTACGACTTCTCCGACAGATTTCTCGGGACGAGGTCTGGAGCGGTTTGAAGTCGATTGAAAATCCGCCCACTGGCTTCGGGAGGCTTTGAGTCAGTCCTTGGGTTAAGCTAGAAACCACCTTCCTCTTCTCTAAGGTATGAGCTATTGTTCACTTGACGGCATTGGTTTCCTCTCCGTGACAGCTGTGGGTAGATGGGGAAGGGCTTTTAATTAAGCCAACCGCTGCAGAAATTAAAAAGCTCAGGTTGTTCTGATGAAAGAAACCCATTAATAGCGATTCTCTCTTGCGTGACAAAGTCTGACGTCCCCAGCTCTAAGTGACAAGCGGCAGGAAGTCCTGGGGAGACAGCCTGTACCAAAGCGGGTTGGCAGTCCACGCTGGTGGTTTTTTAACTCGTTCGCTGCCTTGTTTCTTAAGGTTTAGCGCTGCCAGGTCCCACCACTGGAGATGGGGCGGGATATGAACTGGAGAGGGTCTAGGAGTGCCAGGAAGGGTCCTGACCCCACCGCAGCTCCCCTCTGGGCTGTCACTCCTAAATGACCCCCTGTGTTCGCCTTGACTTATATTCGCGTCAAGTTTTCTACTTTCTTTTTATCGAGGATAGTTTCACAGTTTGGGGGTTTTTGCTGGTAATTGCCGGGTCTCCCCGCAAACCAGCCCCTTTTGGAGGGTGTAAGCACAGCCCTGCTATTTACTTGAGGCTTAAAAACCCCCACGGGGCTGCGTTTGCGTTCAGACAGCCCGGGGACCGGAGCAACCACGCTGCAGCATGATGCAGCCACATGAAGCCCTGGGTTAAGTCGTACAGCTGAATAATCTTTAAAAACACTATCAGCATAGAGATCACTTGATTTATTTTTCAGGATTTTCTCCGTCACATGCCAGATACTACCGCAGGATAGGGTTTCAGCTGAGATAGAGGCAGAGAATTTAATTTCCCTTAAATTTCTGTGGAACTTGGCCTTTGAAGTCCTTTTGGCTTCTCCACCAAGCTCTGTCTGTGAAAATTGGTTGAAGGTAAAACATAAACCTATCTTTCTTCTTTTGGGCTCAAATGCATACTGAAATAATAAAATGTGGACCAAAACAAGACACCTCACTGCACACGGGTTCCCCCCTGGGGAAAGCGCAAACACCGTGTGACAGATGCTGCGCGGGTCTCCGAAGGCCCTCGGATAACGCAGAGATGCCCGAGGTCTAGGGATGCACGGAGATTGGAAAAGATAGTTTAGGGTGTTGATTTGAGGTTCCCTTCACACAGCAGGGAAAATCTGTTTTGAAAATACCGCTCGGTTTTGCTTTCTGCTGGGAGTTCATCCTGACCGAGTTTTGCTCACTGGTGTCAGCACGTTTTGGTTTGGTTTGGAGTTTTGCACACCCAGGAGCCTGGGGGTTATGGAGTTTGGGGGGGATGGTGGGGCTCACCTGGATGTGGAGCTCCCAGCAGAGGGTCACAGTCCCTCAAAAACTGTGGCTGGGGGTGGTTTGCTGTTGGGACACCCCTGGAGCAATGCTGGGGCAGGGAGCTCAGCTGGGAGCGGGAGATCCCCTCCGGAGTCGATGCTCTCTCCTCCCATCCGAGCTGTCCGGTGTCTCCATGACCAGCCAGGAAAGGGCAGCCTGAGCGCGAGGAGCCAAGCAAACGCGAGATCAGAAGATATCAGACATCAGATTTAAAGAGGGGGAAGTCTGGGGACTTTCTGTTACTTTGCTATAAATTGACACCGAGCTCACGCTACGGCAGATGTGAGGGGGGGAGGGAAGGAGGGGTGTGAGCAAGAGGTGGCTGCGTTTTGCACTTTTCAAAAGCGTTGCTTTTCTTCTTAAAAGCCACCGAGAACTGAGCTTGACTCGGTAGATGTCGGGCTGGAGGGCTGTATCTGATAAGGCTCAGCTCTCAGAAGAGCTGCAGAAGGGTTTCTTCCCAGCTCCTCTCCTACCTCCCTGGCGTGCCTGCACACCTCCAATGCCCCCGAGCTCTGCTCCCGATTATGCCGGGATAAGGCGTTTGCCACCTTGGGAAGGTCCTTTCATGGCAGGTGCAATGAGCTGGGGGGTGTTGCACGGCCGTCTGGCTGCAGCAGGTAAAGAACAAGGAGAATCCAAGGTCTGAACCCGGCACTGATGTAAAAACTGAAGCAGCTCCGGCTTCTCTGGAGTCCCTCCAGCTTTGTGCGGGTGTAACTGAGACTGGAATCTGGCCCAGAGAGAGTGAAGCCATTCGGCGATGATTAATATAGTAAAATGCGAAAGTTATGTATCAAGTGTATTTCATGCGCCTCTTGCCTCGGGACAATTAGCATAAATTTAATAATTATTGCCCTGTTCCAGCAGCTGCTACCTAAGGAGCTGGGAGTGCTTTACAAATGCTCATTAGTTGCTGCCCTGCCTGGGGGAGGTAGGTGAATAGTCTCCCCGTTTTACGGGTAGGAAAAGAGGAACAGAAAGAAGCGAAGTGAGATGGCCAAGGTGTGGTACCGGGGCTCCCATCCCTGCTCCCGCACCTTCTCCAGCCCTGCTTGGCTCTGGCCCCGTTGGATGGGCAGAGCTGGAGAGGGGGCTGGAGCGAGACGAGAGTTTGTTCTTTGTGCACTGAGCAAACACTAGAAAAAATGTTTAAAATTCAACAATTTGTTTGCTGGTTCCCCAGTCACCACCTTGCCAGGAGATGGGGTTCCTCCTGCCTTGCAGGTGTCTCCCCTCCTTGTTCGGAGCAAGTGAGTGCTGGTGTAGGCTGGTTGCTTGGGCACGGCGCAGGGCACCCTGACCCCAGCGCACGCATCCCGCTCCTTGATCCGCCGCTGACTTGTCGGATGATCTGGGACCTCCAGGCTGTGTCCCTTCTTCAGCAGGCTTCGTCTGTCTGAACCGCGAGGTCTTCCCGTGGGTGTGGGCTGTGCAAAGCCCCTGGAGAGCCGATCTCTGCCGGGGCTGCCATGCGTTACCCCCATGCCAATAATAGCAAACCACGAAGACAGCGACTGCGCTGACTTTGTGTTTAACCGGGGTGCTCTAGCCAAAGCGTAACTGATTAGATATCAGACTCTCTTATCATGTTCCAGGGCACAGACAAAAGCTAGAAGACCAAGCCAAACCCTTCACCGACCGCTACGGGGAGCTGGAACGGCTGCGCCAGTCCATGAGAGTCACCCCAACAACACCCAACCCTCGCGGATCCCTCAGCACCCCGAGCCACTTTGGGTCCCAGGCTCAAACTCCAATACAAGGTAACTGGCTGGGTGCCCCAGCCTGGCGTCGCACCCCAAACCTTCGTGCTCCCGACGCGGGCGGGCAGGGAGCGGAGCTGTCCTGGCCGAGCTAACTTCCCTCCGGATGGTGGTGTAGGGCTGGAGTCCAGCTCTCCCCTGGGTAAGGAGCCTGGCTTCAGGGACAGGCCAGATTTGGTTGGGTTTCTTGACTCTGGAAGCCTTTTTGCACCCGTTAAATCAGCAGACGGCTTCTGAATCATAAACCCGGGTGATTTTCCTCTGTGCACCATTAGATCTAGGAAAAACCGAGCAGTTTCAGCGAGGGAGATCAGAGCAACGTACTTTGAATCCAGTAGCTTCTTTGACATGAAGGCGTAGACGGTTAAGCGTCGACTAGAAAGGGTGTATTATACTTTACATGCTAATCCAAATGGTTTCTTATCTTGTTGCATTGTGTTTATGCCAAGTCTGGTGATCCATCACCCGACTCCAGCATAATTCCCCACACGTATGCACACCTGCACGGCCGCATGCGTGTGCGCACGCATACACACACACACAGACACACACAGGCTTTGCTCTTCCCATATTTGCCATCGGCGTAGCCGAGCCCTCGGGCCTTCCCCGTGAATCTGCATCGCGGCTTGGCGCCAGGAAAGAGGGAGGAATTGCCACCAGAGTTACCCGAGAGAGAGGTCGGGCTGCTCATTCCCATGCATCTGAATTTCAGAGCCAACCCCCCCCCCCAGCCCACNCGCCCCCCCCCCCCCCAATTAAGCGTTGCGCTTGAAAATAATCCAGCTGTCCCGCTGCCCCCGGCTTGCTGCGCTTCTCAGCACAGCCAGACGCCACCACGATGTATGAAGAGAGCGAGCGTTCTCCTGTCCGCACGTGAAATGTGCTCCTTTTCCATGCATTTTTCATCTTGGAGTTGTTTCCCTTTAAAAATCGGGCAGAAATACTAATGGGATTTAAGGGATAGTGTTTAAGGTGTTTTCATTTTCGAGTTTTTAGTGATTGGAAGGGTTCAGACTGAAAAGTTTCAAACGCCTTTACGCTGCGTTTTCAGAAATGACGCAGATGTTTGAAAAAAACCCTCGGTGTCATGGGCAAAGAGGGTGTCTACGGCGCAAAAACATGTTTGAAAATGTTACCTGAACTGTAAAAGCTGCCCCGCTCCTCCCAACCCAAAATTACAGCGAAAATTTAATTTATTTCTCATTGAAATGCAAATCTTTATGCTTGGAATTTTCATTGGTATTAGCGCGGTTTATGAGAAGAACCCGGGCATTTTGTTGGAGGATTATCATTTGATTTTTTTGTTAAAAAAAAGCAAGAGGGAGAGAGAGAAAAAGAATTTTATAGGCTCGTCCCATTGGCTGTGTAATAAAGAAAGAGATTCTTGGGGGAAGAAAAAAAAAAGACGCGTATTTTAAATTCGCCCGGTCCCCTGTAGTGCCAGAAACCCAAAGAGCGTCGTTTGGAGCAAAGAATCAGGTGATGACACAAATTCAACAAGAAAAAAAATGAAACTGGCCACAAGCTACCGTCTGTGCCAAATTCCCAAATGTCAAGTGACAGCAGGAGTGGAGACACACAAAATTAGCCATCTAAAATCATTCCTGCGGAGTGAATCCAGAGTACCAGGAATGCTGCAAAAGGCAGTTCGTGCACGCTCGGCTCTTGGCTCCCTCGTTCCCAAGTTGGAAGAACTGCCCGAAAATGACTGTGGGCTCTTACCAGCGTAACTGGGAGCAGGAGCAGCTCAGTAATTTTAATCTCAGCCCTGTCCTTTTGACACAGCACCGGCTATAACCAATCATAATAATAATAATAATTAAAAAAAACCCCTCTTTCTCTCTCACACACACACAGCTTATTCACAAAGATCATAATTTTTACCCCAGCAAGTGGAGCCCGGCGCATGCCAAGAATAACACAGGAGTTAACAGGCCTGTAATTCTCACGACTTGGCACGTTCTTAGGTAACACACACACGAGAAGCCGATTAGCAAAAAAGCCTAACGAGATAATCGGTTAGGAGGGACGAAAAGGGCAGGCTGGAGTTCATCCGGCCCCTGCTGTCTTTTACCTGGGTGCTTCCCAACTTTATCGGTTTTAGCATCTTTGCGTCCCTGCGCAGGGATTAAAAGGGGGCCAGGGAGGGTGGAGGGGCAAGTTTTCCCTCTGCGAGCACCTACACCCAGCATCCCTCCGCTCGTGTGCCGGAGGTGGTTGGCCTCCCGATTCTGCTGACCGAGCAGTTTGAGCCATCGTTTCCTAATCCGCTTCTGGCAAAACCCGGCTGGGGAGGCGAGATGCTCAGAAAGAGCCTCGGCCACCAAGGAGGGGTTTGGGCACCTCAAATCCCTGAACGCAGCGTGTGGGGTTTGGGCTGTGAAGCAGACAGACACGTAGGAGACAGCGTTGATCTTTGGGAGGAATTAGGGTCCTTCGGAGATGTGTTTGCTCTGGCCCAGTCCAGTCTTTCCTCCCCTGGAGCGAAGGCTGTGGCCACAGTGGAGATCATGGCAAGGACGCTGGTGTAAATGGGAGAAGAATCTGGCCCTCGGCCATTTGCAGAAGACTTTCAGTAAAGCAGCCCCTGGAGGTTATAAATAGCCCCCATGTAAAACGATCATCCTGAGGTTAAATGGTCTCAAACCAAAAACCTCCCGGTAAGAGAAAACCGATCGTTTCTGAAGGGCATGCCAGGAAACATGGGAGGAGAGCGCGCTTAGTGCTGTGGCCGAGGGGGCAGATCCTGCTCTCGCGCTGGTTTCCCACTGCCCAGTGTCAGGGAATCTCAGTGGCTTCAATCTTACTTTACCCCGTGCAGAGGGGCAGAGAATCAATCCCTTCCCATGCCTGCCTGCAAACGGGACAGACATTTGCATCCCTCCACAGACCGGATTTCTTTCCCATTTTCACTTCTGTGGGGGGAAAATAGGGTAATTCTGGGTTCACCCTGGTATATCTGCCATGTGAATCTGGCCCAGCAGCCAGGCAGGTAGGGCAGGCAGACCCTCATCAACTGGTGCTTCTTCCCTGGCTCCAGCAGAGCAGAGCCGTTTGCCCCCGTTGAGGATTTGGCCCAATACTTCCCCAGTGAGGTCTGGAAAAGCTGAGGTTTTGAAATCCCGGCTCTCCCATCTCCGCAGTGAGACAGCAAGCTGTCATTAGGATGGCTGGAAATGGTTCCTTATTACGGGGCACGCGAAGCCAGAGCCTTGCGTGCTTGCTTCATTTTGAGTTTTGTCTTCTTAAAAAAAAAAAAAAAAAACCAAAAAAAAATCAAGTAGCTCTCAAAAGTGAAGCAAGATGTTAAAGGAACTTGCTTCTGCCCGCCTTCGGCTACTTCTCCGGGTCCCCTTGCTCTGGGGAAGTGGGATGGTGACAGACCCACGGGGAGGACCGGGATGGTCCTAGTAGCCCCCAGTTCTCCGCGCGCCGCTTCGCCCTTGCCCGTGTTGCAGGCGTGGTTCGTGCCGAACCGTTTTATTCCCATTGCAACAGCGGAGGACTGCCCACGCAGCCGGACCCTGTGTTCTAGCTTTGTGGTGGAAACATCTTCAGCCACTCAAAAGCAATTGTGTGCATTGTCCTGCAACATGTAGGAGCCTTGTGTACACGAGGACGATTGCAGAGTGATTTTAAATTTGATCTACTCAGTTACAGAGCAAGCTGTTTTGATTAATGCACTTAACATCCCCTCGCACACTCTTCATAGTGCTCCGGCGAAACCAAATTCCCCTGACTTCACAGGGAGAGCAGTAAACGCTGGATCCTTTTGCAAACTCCATCCTGCCTCTCCCTGCCTTAGTGTCTGCTGAACGGTTTGGGAGACATTGTCTTTGCTGGCGAAGAGCTTTCAGATCTCCTGATCTGGAAACTACTCAACTTTAACCAGCTCGATTTCCAATCCATTACTTAAAGCCAGCGCAACGTTTTTAACGTAGGCCAGTCATCAGCAGAATGCCTCACCATATGCATTTAAAGTGAAATCTCTCTCTCTCTTTTTCTTTTTAAATATACATTTTTAAAGTATTACATTACTTTTAAGAAGCCTCTTGGCATAAGCAGCGAGTGCCCTATTGTTTCCGAAATGCAACGTGGCTGCTCTGAGGTTAAATCCTGAATTATGGGCCCAGCAAATACACTGAATTGCTGCTTCCTAATCCCTGTCCAGATTGACTTATGGTTTCTTTAAAATATCCGTTTCTTAATGGATAAAAACATTCTACCATGGGCAGAGACTAAATTGTTTCCAAAGGAAGCTAGACAAGCATTAGTGGGAAGAAAACATATTGTGGGATTCAGCTTCAGCCTCAAAGGAAGGAACGCGCTTAAGATGGGTTTCCTGCCTGCTTTCAGGCTCCGCAGCTTCTGTGCCTATCTTTAAACTGCTTTTCTGCTCCTCTCAATTACATTTGCCCGCTGCATGGTGGTTGTCCCTTAAATGAATTTGGCGTGTAACAGTCAAAGATGAACCACAGGCCAGTGCTGGACGGGAGCATCCTCCAGGAGGGAGTCCAGGCACCCGCCGCCGCTGCTTTTGCCACTGACATGCAGCCGCCTCCGTCCCACAGCCGCAGCTCAGGGTGCCGAGGTGCTGCAGTTCCTACGAAACAGCAGCAGACGAGCGAAATAACAGACGAGCTTGCAACGAGCCCGGCTGAATTTGCCTCAGGCTCCAGGGATGCCATCCTGCCTTTGACGTGGGATTTGCCAATGTGCTAGGATTCTCCAGTGTGCTGGGATTCTCAAACGTACTGGGATCCGGGTTCCGAGTGCCGATGGGGAGCCTGCAGCCTGGGCTCCCGCTGCGGGAGGGCACTGCCAGCCTTGCCGGGCTGCGATACAGAGCGGTGCTGGAGCCCCGTCTCCTCTCACCCCACCAGCCTCCCCTATCACCCTGCCGCTCCGCAGTGGGTTTCCCATGGCAGACTTGGCCTGGTCCAAACCTGCTCGGCAGGCAAGGTGGTCTAGCTGCAGGCTGGGTTGTAAATCCAGCAACTTCCTTTTATGTAGTCAGGGCTTGTTAATTTTTTTTAATACCCTTTGAATACAGGTAAAGAGCAAAGCGCAGGCAGGCCAGAGGGAGTGCCTGCAATCAAGGGGAGCGCTTCCTGTTCAGCCCACCCACCCGCTCCAATTAGCACCGTTAGTTTATTCATCAGCTTTGCGGGATGGAGCGGCGGGGATTGAGCCCGATGCGGTGCGTGCCGGGCAGGGGGATGCGGGCAGAGGGATGGCGAGGGGAAGAGAGAGGCTGTGGCGGGAGAGGAAGCTGGGAGAGCCTGGCTTGTTTAGTCTAGCAAAAGGCAGGCTGGGAGCAGAGCTGATTGCTTCTGTATAAATATATCCAGGGGGTAAACATCAGGGAGGGAGAGGAGCTAATGTAAGCTATGAAGGACAGTGCTGGCCCAAGAGATGGGGCTGAACCAGCCCTGAATAAATCCAGACTGGATGTTAGGAGCAGGGTCCTCCCCAGATGGGTCCAACGAATGGCTGGGAGCATCCGAGTGGACCCAGAGGAGGTTGAGATGCGGTGTGTGATTCACTGAGCCGGGAACAGCTGGGAATTTCCCTGCCTCGCTGCCCTGCCTGCCTGTATAGACCGGGAGGCTGTTGCCCAGCATACCTGGGGTCTGATTGAAAGTGCTGGGAGAGGAGCCAGGAGAGCGGCGTTAGGGTTTGCGCTGCTCGCCGGGCTAGTTTTGGGGGCTGAGCGTGTGTCTGCGCGGCAGCGCGCCGTACGTGAAGAGGATTAGAAAACTGAGCAGCAAACGTGCTCGGCAATCTTGAGGTGGTGCCTTGGCGATGCTGTGATAAGCGACATGTGTGTTGTTGTGTTTTGGTTTGGGGTTGGTTGGGTGTTGTGTTTTTTTTGGTTTTTTTTTTTTTACAAACTCTGCAGAGGAAGTACTTGCACCCAGTTCGTGAGCTGGTTATATCAGATACAGAACAATTGCTCCATGGGCGTGTAACAACGGATGCTGTTCACACCCTCATTTTTTTTCAACACCTCCCCTCCTCCCCCAAAATAAATTTTGCTCTGTTTTTCGTGGGGTGGGAGGAAGGGGCCGTTTTCTTTTTTAGTTGGCTCTGACTTGGAAACGAATGAACTTGTTCACATATGTGACAGAGGCGTGAGAGCGTGCCTGCATGCGTGGGTGGGGAGGAGAGCGGCGCCTTCTCTAGAGATGAGCTGGGTCTTCAAGAGATCAAATGCATCTCGTGCACCTTCCCCGTACAGAGCAGATTCTCTCCATCTTTGGCAGCCTGCCTCTCCGTGCTCCCAGATGGAGCCATTATGATCAAGGGAAGGAAGCAGAGAGGAAGAGAGGTCAGAAAAATGCTGAAAGACAACGTGGAGGTCCGAGCATCACAGAAACTAGTGGAGAAAAAATGGCCAAAGGTATATACAGAGAGGGAATTTCTGTCCCCGCTCCATCTCACACATGCATGCATATTATATACATAAGCATAAAGTATCATTAGTGTTTACATTGTCGTCAGTCATCGTGGCATAAGACAGGAAAGGAGGTTGTTTTTTTTCCCCTGGGCTATATTTTTCATGACAATTTTGCAAGGCACGTATATGCACATAAATAAAACCTTGATATATGGCCAGGCTGAAGGTATTTATATATTCTATACACTTGGAGAGTGCCACGCTATCAAGTTCCCTTTAAATTTCCTTTATTCTCTCTGTGTGTACCACACACTATGAGTATTTGTGTGTGTTGTGTAACGTACACACGCGCCTAGGTTTATTGCTGACTTTATTCAATGAGCCACTGCATGTTCCCCACATCTCTAAAATGGGGACCAGAAAGTGATGTCTTGGGTGCTGTGGAATTGCTCAGGTTCCATGCGTCGCTCCACGGCCCCAGATGACAGATAATCTCCTCCTACTGCTGTACATCGAGCCCTGCAGCACTGAAGAGGTCCTGATGTTTGCTGCCCTTTCTTCTCCCCAGGCAGAATAGGTATTTTCCTGGGTTAGGAGGCAGTGCAAGGCCCCACTGCTTTGCTGGGATGGATGCACGTCAGTGCCATTAATCCCTAAAACCTCTTGCGGGGTCCATTGCCTCGGCTCCACGAAGGCTTCCAGGGAACTCTGAGCAGCTCCACCAGTCCTGACCCAGCACGGGTGCAGGGACCAGTTTCAAGTCCATCCAATGCAGCTCCCAAACCCGGCGTGGTCTTAAGGGAGGTGGCTGAACACACCCACAGAAACCTCTGTGGTCGGCAGCCTCCCGAACCAGCCTCCCCACCTCCGTGCTCACCACCGGCCCTGGCCGCCCTGCCCGGCTCTGCCGCCAACCCGCCGAGGTTCAGCTCCCATCACAGGCAGCCCTTTGCACGTTATCTCCATGCCAGCCACCCAAGAGAAGACCGTGTTGTCTCCGAGGGCGAAAAGAAAGCTGATGTGTCACTTGAGTGCGGTTGTTTTATCTGGAAAGGGGCTGAGCAGCTTTGAAAGCCTGTTTCTATCCGGCTCCGCGTGCGGGGGGACTTGGGGGTCCTCAAAAGGTGCAAATTGCAGCTGCACAATTAAATACCGGGGTGTGTCCCGGCCTCGTCGGTCCCTTGGGCAGCACGGCCCTAACAAGGAGACAGTGGCATTACTAATCAGGGCTTTGACCTTTACATGGCTTTTATTTAATACACATTCCACACTTCCCCAAACTCCCATCCAAAACATTGACATTTCCGCTGATAGATTGGGTCAGATTTTGGAGTAGTTGGGGGACTCAATTCACTCTTACAATGGTTAAATTCTTACAGCTAAATGGGCTTATTCAGTTAGTGCAGCAGCTGGTGCGATTTCGAGAAGAAAATAAACATTTCCTTCAAATATTTTGATTGGCAACTGGACAACTGAAATACTCAAGCTCGGATTGCCAGGGTCCAAAAAAGCAAATGGGGGCTGGCCGGCGAGTGAGCGAGGAAGCCGTAGTAAATCCTCCGAGGCAGGGCTTCCACGCAGACGTGTGTGTGTGTGTGAGATGCGCCGGGCTCTGACGGGGACAGCAAGATGTGGCTTTTAAAGCCCGTTGTCGGCTGTGATTTCCAAGGGAGCACGGCGCCCAAGGGTACAGCTTCGCCCCCTCCTATTTCCCTGGCGTTTGCTTAACACGGCGCTTGCTCCGGGTTGCCGTTTGATGGCTGGCTGAGCGTGACGGAGGGTTGCTTTGCTGCTGAGTTAGGTGGTTACGGAGGGTATTAATGGCGATGTTTTATTTGGACCTTGCTGGGACTGTTTCAGCAGGGATCTCCTTGGATGCAGGGCAGCAGGGATGATGCCCCCCGGCCGGGATGGCGGGCATGGGGGCTGTGTGGCTCTGACCTGTGCAGATCCGTGAGGCAGAGGAGCAGCCCTGAGGTGAGGGAGCCAAGATGGAGGGGCAGCTGAAGAAGGAATGGAGGGGCAGCCCTGAGGTGAAAGAACTTGAGGTGGAGAGGCAGCACTGAGGTGAAGAAGCCAAGATGGAGGGGCGGCTGTGAGGCAAGGGCACTGAGATGGAGAGGCAGCCCTGAGGTGAAGGAGATGGGATGAAGGGCCAGCCCTGAGACGAGGGCGCTGAGATGGAGGGGCTGCCCTAAGGTGAAGCAGAAGGGATGGAGGGGCAGCCGTGAGGCGAGGACTGAGATGGAGGTGCAGCCCTGAGATGAAGGACATGGGATGGAGGGGCAGCCCTGAAGCAACGACTGAGAGGGAGGGGCGGCCCTGAGGTGAAGGAGACGAGATGGAGGGGCGGCCCTGAGGCGATGGCGCGGAGGTGGCGGAGGGACCCCGCCGAGAGAGCGTAGGGAGGCCTCAGGGCTCCCCGCCGCGCTGGCGGCCC
>VXBH01003700.1:427949-482823 GCA_013400035.1 Rynchops niger
GGAGATGAACCCGGGAGGGGTCAGGTGGAAGCAGGCACCGCCGGCAGGGTTGTCCCAGCACGTTTCCCCAGCATCGTCTCGCTGCTGAAGGAACCAACCCCTGCCCGTACAGCGAGCAGGGAGATTTCAATCATTTAAATAAAATATATAAAAAAAAAAAAAAAAAAAAAGGAATCAAGGAAGCCGTTCCCCGCCCCCGTTCTCCTGGACAAACAGCCTTTCTCAGCCCACATGCAAGCACTAATTTCTTTCTGCCACATCAAGATACTACGGATCTGAATCAGCTGTTTTTACAGCAGAGGATTAATTTTTTTTTTTTTTTTCCTGCATTTGCATTTGCCAACAAAAGTACTAAGAGGTTCAGCTCTGGAGATGAAAAATGAGCGGCTGGAAGGAAATGCAGCACCAAGCCCCAGGTGAGGCATCGGGGGGAATCGGTGCTGCCCGGAGCCGGCACTTTGGCGAGGAAAAGCCGGGCACTGGAAGTCCAGTTTAATTCCCACCAGAGTGGCCTATAAACACCAGTGACCCTGACGGCCAAAACTTGCCTGCGAAGTAAAATAAACACAAATAAAATAATAATAATTATAAAATGCCGGCTAAGCCTTTCACTTAAAGAAGACCCTGGGAGCCGCAAATACGAGGGGTCTCTGTTTAATTCTGCACCACAACCGGGTGATTCGGGCACGTGGCTGCCCGGGTCCCGCGGCGCAGGCAGGGGATGGACACGCTCCGGCTCCTCGGCAAAGGCAGCAGCCGGCGCTGGCTTGGCCACCAGCTCCCCACAGGGCTTGGCCACGTCTCTCCCTCCCTCCATCCATTCATCCTTCCATCCCTCCCTTCTGGCTGTGCCAGGGCAGCAGCGCAGCCCTCGCCTTCCCGTCTGCTTAGGCTGCAGGTTTTTAGGACGAGCTTTTTGCTGTCCCACAGCCCGGCTCCGGCACACCTAAGGAAGGTCCTTTTGAACCTCACGTTAGCACAAAGAGCTTTGCAAGAGTCAAAACTCGCTCCCCATTCCCACCCTGCTGCTGTCAGCCTAAAAATCAGTGTCTTTTCACTCAATTCAAGGTCTCTCTTTGAGAGCTGTGTTTGTTTCCCACGTTCCGTGTCAGGATGTGTTCAGCTACAAGCCGTGCTCGAGGACCACACATCCGCGGTGATTGGGGCATGGGCCCAGACACCAGCACAGCCCCTGCCCCAAAAAAACCACCATCCGATGCCCGTGAGATACCGTTTATCTCGCCTCTGCCTCTCCCTCCCGGCTCAGCTGGGCTCCGGCGAGCTCGGTACAATAATGCTCCGGTTGCCAAAACCACAAGGGAAACAAACAGCTGTTTAAAAAAAGAAGGGGAAACAAACCAACAAACAAACAAAAAAAAAGGTCGCAGTGCTGTTCCTTTGGTGGGGGCCAAATCCCAGCCAATGTCATCTCTGTGCTGGAAACCCACCTCAGGTCTGGACCAAGCAGGAGGAGGAAATTCCAGCCCCCTCCATCTATTTGCCACCACAGGGAGATGCTGAAGGTGCCCGGATAGACATTGGTAAGGAATGTGCCGCGCAGAGGCTCGGCTGAGCAGGAGGGATGCACCCGCGCTGGGATGGCAGGGATGGCTCCAACCTTTTTGTCCATTTTTTTCTCCCCAGGGCTGCCCAGACGGCAGCCTTGGCCTCGCTGGAACACATGGACAAACACTGACAGGACCTGGACATCTGCATCTGTCAGCTGGGACGTTGTTGAGGGATGGATGTGGCTCCTGGAGGCCCAAACGACCTTCCAGGAGGAGGAGGAGCATCCAAACCTCCCATGGGAGCGTTAGCAAAGCCAGCAGGGATGCAGAGTCAGGAGCAGGGACCATCTCTGGACCACGGTGGCTTTGCTGGGGTCCCCTTGACTCCAGGGCCACCAGCTTCGCAGAGAAGCCGTTTCCCAGCACGCAGAAACCCAGGACAGCTGGCGAGGGAGGGGATTACTCATCTCTGCGGGGTTTGGGGCTCCCAGGGGAGGAAGGCTGGTTTCCCTCCCTGGCCCCAGCCTTCCCTCCCACCAGGGACGGATTTTTGCCTCGCTGAGCCCAGCTGGGACCTGGCTGTGTCAGGCCTGGGGAGGGGACGCGGCTGGTTCCCGTGGCTTTGGCACGGAGGGAGCCGGCGGAGCATCGCTGTCGAACAGAGCTTTGCTGAGGTGGGCAAGGGCTTGCCACAAGCCCACGCTGGGTCTTTCCCAGCGAGGCAGCACCAGCTTCAGTGAGCCGTCGGCAGCTCCAGGCTGATGGGAATATCCACGTCTAAGTGAGAATCCTGGTGGCGATGGGAGGTGGGACAAGCCACTCAGTTGCAGGCACCGAGCTGACGCTGGGGACGCGGAGCTCACCCTGAGCATCACCGTCCTCGGGGTGCTGCAGGGAGCCCGACATCTCCCCGTCGGTGCCCACCCTCCCTGCAAGGGAGAAGGACACGGGGCAGAGAGGGAGCACCCCTCGCCCCGCTCCAGCCCAGCAGGGGCAATTAACGGGAGATAAACGAGGCACCTGACTCACCCCTATTTCCCAAGAATGGCCTAAAGCACTTGGACACGGGGGCCAGAGAAAGCCCTGTTGCCCCACAGCTCGGCAAAAGGACCTCGACTGCATCCCACCCACCTCAGGCACCTCTTCAATGGAGGTGACAAGAACGTGGCTTTCCCACCTGCTCCAAAAGAGCATCGTGGGATTCAATCAGCCCTTGCCTGACCCCTCCCGCGGCTGGAAAAAGCTGGTGGGACCTTCCCGGGATGCGCAGGGCTCGTACCCGCCAACCCAGCTCCCAGGAGCGGAGGAGATGCTGGCCCCGAGCGTAGAGAGCCGTCACGGTGCAGATGAAAGCACCCGAGAGCGTTTCGGGAGCGATGGAGAAGACAAAGGGAGAGGATGAGCAGACACAAACCTGCCCCAGTGCCAGGGTGAGGACGGGGAAGGTGCACACTTGGAGCCGAGCTCTGCCCCAGATTTATGGAATGACCTCAGGCAACTGCTTTCATCTCACTCCGTCTCTGCAAAACTGGGTTAAACGCTCCCCTCTTCCCTCCTTGTTTGTTTAGACGGCAAAAGGGCTGGAGCACGGGCTGTCGCCCAGGTCCTCGTAGGGCCGGTGCCGAGGCTGAGCTGCTCCGCGTCCCGTTTGACCTGATAGCCACCAGGCTCGGGCATCCCAACACACCACACCCACTCGCCCCACAGCTCTGGGAACAGCCCAAAAAACCCCCAGTTTCCTCTAAAAGAGGGTAGAAATACAGAATTGGTTCCGACCCTGGCTTTTCAGCAGTGGGAGGACATTGTGGCATGAAAGTGGAATTCCTTGTCTCCTTTGCTAACCGCCAGCCCCTTCCTCGCTCCATCGCCAAGGGATGGAGCAGCAGTTGCAGCGTCCCCCCAGCCCCGGGCACGTCAGGGAGCAGGACAGGGAGCTGCGGGCAGGAGCGGTTCCCTTTGGGCCCCAAACCCCCAGAGCTGGCACCTGGGGGGGGTCACGCTCACTCCCCGCTCCGCACCAGCCGTGCTTCAGCCATCCCTGTCTCCCGGCGCAGGGACCCGTCCCACCCCCCAGATGTGGATGGGGTGGGCAGAGAGGGGTCAGGCTAGACCTGGCTCTCCCCGACACCCCCCTGGGCTTTGCCAGGACAGGGGGAAAGCGCAGCCCCTCACAGCCCTCGTGCCTCCCCCCTGCAGCCTGGGCAGGAGACCCAGCTTATTAGTGCAGGCACCGAAGGAGGGGGAAAAAAAAATGGAACTTGAACCAAAGCCACACGCTGCTGGTTTACGGGAATGGTTTGCATTGACCACAGGAAACAACACACGCGCCCGGGCAGCGCTGCCCTGCAGCCTCTGCGGGGCCATGACATGGGGCAGCGGCGCTGGGGAGGGTGAGACGGGCAGAAGCCGCGGGGGTCACAGCCCAGCCTGCGGCCAAGGATGTGGCACCGGTGGCACTGGCGAGGAAAGACGCCGGGGAAAGGCGGGAGGGATGTGCCAAGCCCAGCCCCACCGCTTCGGGGGTGCTCCATGGGACCATCCCCATTTCCCGCTCCGAAAACACGACGGCGGAGCTGCTGAGGTGCTTTGGCATCCCTTCCGCGCGCACCAAAATTCAGCAAGGCTTTTTCGACCCGGAGAAGCCCCTACCCACTCCCAGCGCGGCTCTTTCCCAACAAAGTCAGTGGGGTTTGAGACCCATCGCGGATTGAGACCCGTCGTGGTTTGAGACCCATGGTGCAGCATCACCTCTGGCTTGGGCAGAGCCATCGCCAGCGGCCGGGGAGCAGCGTGGTCCCCAGCCGTCCCCCCTCACTGCCATCAGCCACACAGCCCGGCTCAGCCCCACAATCCGGTTTTCCTCGGCCGGACCCACCGCCCATGGGAGCGGGGAGCCAACGTGAGTCACCGAGCGGCTGCACCATCCCCAAATCGCAGGGAAAGCGGGAGGCGAGAGCCGTGGCCAGCAGTGGGGGAGCACGGGCCAAACTCCCCGTCCCGGGGCAGCGGGTTGTGCAATAACAGCCTGGTACCAGCCCGGCTTTGAAATGCAAAGGCAGAAAGCTCTGTTACGTTCAGGTAGTGCCGTTGTGGTCTAAGGCAAACAAAGTACACAATATAAATTGGCTGCAATTGCTAATCAACGAGCAGCTTCAGACCAAGAGGCATCTCGCATGTAAATCGGATTTACCGCTAATTAAATGCACAAAGAAGATTTTTCCAGGCATCCAAGGTTGCTTCGGCAGAGTCTGAACACCCACACACGCACACACCCAGCACCTCTGTAAAATGATGATGACTTTTTTCTTTTTTTTTTTTNAAAGCAGCTCATTTCCACGCGCGTGGGTTGGGCAACGGCGCCGTTCCCGCAGCCCCTTCCCTGCCACAGCCACGCGTGCTCCCGGGCTGCGCGGTGGCAGCACCCCGACCCACCGCCAGCCCTTGGGTCTCCTAGGTTTCATTCCCACGGCCATCTCGGGGCGTCTGGGTGGGAAATGCAGAGAGATGGGACAATTTCGGCCCCAGGTTTTGGTGGAGCTGGGTGAGATCGTGAAGGTGGCAGGTTCCTGCAGGTTTGGGGAAAATGGCTGGTTTGAGGGGAGAGACCCAAGAGGTGCCATCTCCCGGAGGGGACACCAAGGTCCAGCCTCTGGCCAGCTGGTTGTCACAGGTACCACAAGGTGCTCACGCCAACGGCTGTAGGAGAAAGTCATCTGCTGGCGTGAGGACACGTCACCGGTGATGCTCTGCGAGCCAGACTCTGGGGATCACTCTACACGGACCCAGTCGGTGTTTGCCGTGCACCACGGCAAGTGCTGGAGGAGCATTAGGAGATCGGTGCTTTTTTCTTCCCAACTGACTTCAGGGCTGCCACGAGCTGCTGCCGGCCAGGAGCCGACCCAGCCCCAGCACCCTGCTCCCAGCACGCGGCCGAGCCCCTCCATGCTCCACACCCGAGGCCGCCTGTGAGCAAACCGGGGTGATCTGGCAGAGGAAAGCTTGGGGTCAAGGAGCAATTCCCTGCGGTGTGCCAGCGGGAGGCAGGCAGCCGGCAGGATGGAGCGGCGAGCGCTGCCCTTAATGGGTGGTGAATATAAAACACCTGTTAAACTCACCTGAAACTACGACGACTTCAGAGCGAGGAGGAGATGGCGGTGGTGAAACCAGGCTGGCCTTTTCCTAGATCTTCTCCTGGAGTGGTTTTACCCACGGAGCCCCAGACTGGACGGGCAGGACGGTGCGGTCAAGCTGGAGAAGGCGCGGAGAGACAGCACAACCCAGGACGTCGCAGCCTGCTCGCCCCGGCCACACGTGCAGAGCATGAACCCCGGTGCTCCCAGCGATGCCGAGCCGCTCAGGGCCACCCACACCCCAAAATCCCGCTGCCCCAGGGGGGTGCAGACTCCCGTTCCTTCAAGGTCGCCCCTGAGCATCACCCACGCTTGCAAGCAGGGCGTTAATCCCAGCTAGCTGGCGTGCTGCGAGCAGTCACCGCGCCGCAAGGATGTCGTTGTGCGTGTCCCTCGTGGAGGACACATTCTGGATGCGTTACGGCAGGGGTGTCAGCGACAGGCAGCACGGCGAGGAACGCTTCGGGGCTCAGAGCCGTGGACAGACATTCCTGTTGCTTCTGGACAGGGCAGAGCCCCGCGGACGAGTCCTGTGCAATTAGGGGAACGGAGGAATCAGGAGGATGGAACTCCTGGTCGAGAGCAGCGCTAACGCTCCAGAGGCTCCGGCAGCAAGTCTGCAAACCCCTGGATGGGGAGCTTTGCCATGGGGGGCAGTTAAACGGTGAAACCAGCGCCGGGGCTGGGAAGGTTCAGAGCGTGGCCAGGAAAGCTCCGGGGGACGCTGGCGGTGACTGGGCTGCAGGCAGGGGCTGGCAGCTTTTTGTTCCCGCTGTAGCAAGGGGAAGGCTGAGCTAGACCCGCTGTCTCTCCTGCTCTGCCCCGGTGGCCCGCTCTGGCCCCTGGCCGCAGGGGAGGTGGCACAGGAGCAGCCCCCAAGCCCTACCGTGGCCTGTCCGCCCTGGCACGGCTCACCCACAGCTCCTGCCTCCGCCATGGGGGCAGCCAAGGGGAGATGGCAGCACCTGCAAACCAGTCCCTTCCACCTCCTCCCGAGCTCACCCAGCCCCCGGCCGCTCCATCCCCCAAACTCCTTCGCAACTGCTCGCAGCCTTCCCGTACGGCACGGCCGCGGGATGCACCGGGGCTCCCATGGGCACGGGGCGGGGGGATGCGTACGGGGCCCGCGGGCGGTTCTGAGGGCAGGCTCTGGAGAAGGGGCAGAGGGAAACGCAGCCCTTGCAGGGGGCTGCTGGTGGGATGGCTGCGGGACCCGACCCACCCCAGGCAGCGATGGCGAGGGGCGGGAGGCACCATCCGGCGGGGAACAGGCGGGTTTGGGAGCCCATCCTGCCCAGAGGAGATGCCGGGGACGGGCAGACGCCGCCGTGTTTCACAACTGCAAATGGCTCGCGCTNGGGGTGTGTTTGAAAGATCTAGATGTCGACTTTGTATCTCCTGCTCATCTCCAGTTGAAGCATTCCTTCTTGTTTACTGGTCCTCTCCCAGTCACAGGATCCCAGTCGAGGGAAGGAGCCTTCATTTCCTAGGGACATCTTGCATTCATTAGGACATGTTGTTATTGACTTACAAGGCTGCTAATTCTCAAGGTCCAATTTAGCCCTCAAAACCACTAACATGTGTGCTGGGGAGTTGCTACATCCCTGCGCTCAGCCAAGGGTGGTAGCCAGCGCAGCCAAGCTGGGCACAGAGGAAGCCCCGATGTAAAGCCACCCTTCTCCATCACCTTGGGGGGGTGGAGGTTTGGGTCCTCGGGAGCTTCAGCCCCCCGGGGCAGCTGCGTCTGGTGCGGCGGTGGCTCTGCAGGAGACACGGCTGCAGATGAGCTCAGTATTTGCCCTCCGCAAGTGGAAACAAGAGTCGATGAAGAGCAGCTGCGATGCTGGGGGAGATGCCGTGGGGTGATGGGGACACCCGGTCCCCCGCACCGGCACGAGAACAGCCCGCGGGGCTGCAGGACACAGGAGACATGAGTAGCCACCCCCCCTCCCCCTAATTAGAAGCAGAGCGTGAAGCTGCGGGGTGGGAGGACAAACCCTGGCTCCCCGGACCCATCCGCCCCCGAGCTCTGCCCCACGAGACGGCCCCGTCAGACGCCGTCTTAAGAGCAAATTCAAGTGGTTTGAGAAGTTGCCTCAGCCACGGCTGAACTGCAACGACTGACCGCAGATGGGCTCCTCGTCTGGGCCCAGCATTAAGTAAAACAGGTTTGCTTAACTCCCCATCTCGGGGTATTTCTCCCGACTCTGGTACCCCGGGAGCCAACGGGGAGGGGCAGGTTCCTGAATTGCCTCCTCGCAGCCCCGCTGACTATATATAGTGAGCCCAAGCTCTTAACTTAAGCCCCTCGGGGCACTGACTCACCAACAGAGGTGGATTAAAGTGGGGTGGCTGGAGCAATTACAGCCCCCAGCTGCCTGCCCCACCCCGGCCGGGAAGCTGCAGCCCCCACAGCGGCCATGGCTGAACCACACATGAAGCAACGCCTGAACCACCGGGTGTTTACAGGCTGGTGAATGAAAGCGGCGCTGGGTTCCTCCGCCGAGCCAGCCCGGGAACCGCGGGATCCACAGGCTCCACGGCGCGATGGCTGGCTGATTGCGCCGGCGGCCGGCGGGGTTTGCAGCCCCCGGGTAGCGCCGGCGTGGCCGGTGGGGATGCAGACGATGCACCTGCAGAAGAACCGCTCCTGGAAAAGCCCTCTCAAATGTGCAAAGGGTGGTCATAGCCCTGGGATCAATTTTTCCTTGGCCAACAAGAAGTCGAGACCCTACACAAAACTAAAGGAAAAAGCCACGAGACTGACCCTACAGCCTCTGGTCCAGCACTCGCCACCTTCCCTTCCTTTCCACAGGTTTTGCAGGTTTGGATGGCGCCGTGGGGCGGGAGCCCCCATCCCTGGGTTTCCGTAGCCTGGTGTGGGAGCAGGAGCTGAGGCCTCCCAGCCTGGAGGTATGATGGTATGATGGTGGCTGAAAGCTCTTCAGAGGGGGACGGCAAACCCTTTCCTCCAAGGTTGAGGTGCTGCAAAGGTCTCATTTTGGGGTCACCCGGAGAAGGAGAGCCAGGAGCGGACCTCCTGAAATATCCCCACCTCTGCGGAGGCGGTTTTTGGTGCCAGCTGGAGGAGTCCCCCGGGATGGTAGCTGGTGCGGGGCCAATGGCAGCATCTCCCGTCATCCCGCTGCCGCTGGCTCCAACAGTCCCCATTTCCAAGCTGAGCCTGTCCCAGCACGCATCAGTCCAGCAAAACCCGTACGATTATTGCTGTCTTTCCAGGCAGTTCCTCGAGCGGAGCAGAGGAGTGATGGCAGCCAGGAATTGCATTAGACCCCCAAGGTGTTTACACAAGGCAGGGAAGCAGGAACGCTGCCTGGCCCTGTAAATATCTTCACACACAGGAGCTGCTCAAGTCACTTGAGCAGAGATACCAGCTCCTCCATGGGCCCAAATCACCACGTTAAGGAGAGGAGTCATGGGATTTGCATCCTGAGCCCAGGCTGCAATGCAAACTAACGCTCCATCGGAAACGAGCGGGATGGAGGCAAGCGCCTATGTGAAACAGCAGAAGATCGTTAGCACCATTAGCGGGGTAACGTGTCCCCAGGGCACGGTGCAGAACCAGGAGGTGCTCTTGGCCTTCAAGAAGTCGAGGAGTTTTCATGTGCTGCTACACCCAAGCTAACCCACCCTTAGCTGTAGGTGATGCAACTCCATCGCTGCCGCGAGTGCTGCTTCAGGCAGCGTGTCCTCGGGCAGGACCACCTTGCTCCAAGCACCCTGCACCCTGGGGACAGGCTCCTTGGACAGCAAGGCTGATGGAAACTGCTGGGGTGCTGAGGTCCCTTTGGAAATCAAACTCCTCAAGGGCTTTATTAAGGGCCCAGAGCAGCTCTAAACGCCCGTTTCCCAAGTCCTGGGAAACACAGCCTTGGGCTCCTTTGAAAAATTGATTCTCAGGACATGGCTAAGAGGGACTTAATTTCATTTCCATATATTTAAAAAATGCAGATGAAGAGGAGCCTGGGCAGGACAGATAGACCTCGCTACAGGCAAGCATAAGGCAACCTATAATTAAAGGGTTCAACTAATCCTTCTTGGGTTCAGGTCATCATTTAGAATGGCTGGAGATGGAAGGGACCTTAAAGCCCATCCAGTGCCACCCCCTGCCCTGGGCAGGGACACCTCCCACCAGCCCAGGTGGCTCCAAGCCCCGTCCAACCTGGCCTTGAACCCCTCCAGGGATGGGGCAGCCACAGCTTCTCTGGGCAACCTGGGCCAGGGGCTCACCCCCCTCACAGCCAAAAATTTCTTCCTAAAATCTAACCTAAATTTACCATCTTCCAGTTTAAAACCGTTCCCCCTCATCCTTTCATTAATTTAACTGCCCGTCAGAGGACCTTGTCCTCGGAAGAAGCTGACCCCGACCACTGCTCCTGGGATGGCCGTCCAGTCACAGGTGACATCGGACACGAACCACCTACTGATTAACGCCAGGAGGGGACATGCCACCACTGGTGACCTTGGAGGATGGGATTCAGCCAGGTTGAATAACCGAAAAGGTCCATTCAGGCACTAAAAAAACCTACATCTCACCATTGGAAAAAAAAATCCCGGGAGCAATATCTGCCTCCAAACGCTGCACGCAGGGGCCGAGCTCTTCACGAAGTGATGTGCGTCTTCAGAAGGCCACGAGAGGCGGGAGATGGTCTGAGAGGTGGGAGATGGTGGTCTTCCCAACACACAGCCGTCCCTGGAGAAAGACAAACAGCACCAAATTGTTTTAAGGTCTTTAAAACGGCAGCCGAAAAATCCAAGTGGATCGTTTCCTACTGGACATATTTGGGAATGTATTTATTTTATATGGCATGAAAAAATTCCAGGATGTAAGTGAGAAGCCAAGAAGGAAAAAAAAGAAAAAAGAAAAAAAAAAAAAAAAAAAAAAGAGGGGAGGGGGGAAAAGAAAGAAAACAAATTTGAACCGGGAACGTTTTACGTGCAGTATTAAATCTCCAGCACACAATGAATCATGCAGTTCTTGGTCTAACAAGGAGGACTCCAGAAAGTCTGTAGTATGAAGGAGTCACTGGAGACTCTAAGAAATATGGCAAGCTTGGTCCAAAGTGCACAAAAGAAGGTTTTTTGTTTTGTTTTTTTTNGAGATTGATTTGGGTCTGGAGAGAGGGTACGTGCGTTCAGCCAAAAGCTCCCCAGGGTCTGAGGTGCTTGAGAGCTCCAGCAGCGACGCTGGGTCCAGAGGAGGCCACAAAGATGATCAAAAGGATGGAGCCCCTCTGGTGTGAGGACAGGCTGAGAGAGNTAATCCTGCTCGTACCCAGGAGCTGTTTTGCAGCGCTCAAGGAGACTAGAAATAGATGACAAAATGCAACAAAAGCAATGGGTATTTGAACTTTTGTTCCAGATCCAAAACGCGTGTTTACGGTGGGACGAGCGCTTCGGTGAGCGAGCTGCGCACACAAATCGCCAAGAGAGAAACAGGGCTGGAGCCCAAGGAGCCGCCGAACCTGTTCCCTCGCCCAGGGCAGGCGGGTGTTTACACAAACATCTGTCTGCAGCGCTTCAACACGTCCTTCACCCCCCCGTGGAGGCCGTTCCCCAGCCTGCCCAGGCGATGGGAGACTTTATTTTTCCTAAAATCTAACCTGAATCTGCAGCTTTTGCTTCCTCTCCCCCCGACCCCAACAGCAGTTCCCCTCCGCCGCTCCTGTCTGCACGGGGAGACCTCTGCCTCTTCCCCATCCTCCTTTAGGTGATGGACCCTTTCCCTTCACGCATCCTGCTCCCGCTCTCTCCTGTGAAATTCCAGAAATAGCCACTTACCTCTGAGGTTTGACCTCGCAGCCTCCAGCTCTGCCTTCCCGGCTCGGGGCCGACGTGCAGAGGAGAGGACGGCATGAGGTGGTGCAGAAACGCCCAGAGGAAGCCCCGAAGAAAACCTCGTCTCTCCCGAAGCTCCGCCGCAGCCTCTCCTGTCTCTCCCCGTGCCCGGTTGGAGCTGGGCAAGGCAGGAGCCACGTTCCTCTCTTTAGGGCTGGAGACGGTAAGGGAAGGATCTGAAGGAAGATCTGGTATGGTCGTGAGATTGATTTGGGTCTGGAGAGAGGGTACGTGCGTTCAGCCAAAAGCTCCCCAGGGTCTGAGGTGCTTGAGAGCTCCAGCAGCGACGCTGGGTCCAGAGGAGGCCACAAAGATGATCAAAAGGATGGAGCCCCTCTGGTGTGAGGACAGGCTGAGAGAGCTGGGGGGTTCAGCCTGGAGAAGAGAAGGCTCCGGGGAGACCTTCCAGCCCCTTCCAGTCCCTAAAGGGGCTCCAGGAAAGCTGGGGAGGGGCTGTTTGCAAGGGCATGGAGCGACAGGACGAGGGGCAATGGTTTAAACTAGAGCAGGGCAGGTTTAGATGAGACATTGGGAAGAAGTTCTGTACACTGAGACACTGGCCCAGGTTGCCCAGAGAGGGGGTGGAGGCCCCATCCCTGGAGACATCCAAGGCCAGGCTGGATGAGGCTCTGAGCAACCTGATCTAGTTGGAGATGTCCCTGCTGACTGCAGGGGGTTGGACTGGATGGCCTTGAGAGGTCCCTTCCAACCCAACACAGTCTATGACTCTATGACGCTAAGCATGGACAAAGGCAGAGCTGCCTCCAGCACTGGCAAAGCCAGCAGAAACCAGCCCAGAGGACAGGCCACCATGGCGGCAGCACACCCAAGACCCTTGACGATGGTTCCACCGAGGCTCCCCACTGTCCTACAGAGATGTTGTTTTCTCCACTGCCCAAACGCAGCCACTCCTGCCCTACGGCACAGCAACGCTTTCCCATTCCTGAGGCAGAAAGCAAAGAGTCATGTTTATCTGGGGTTAGACTAGGTGACCTTTAAGGTCCCTTCCAACCCAAACTATTCCATCATTCTGTGATCTCCAAACCTGCCCAGACCACCGCCACCAAAGGACCTGTTTGTCCCTTTGGTCTCCAGAGCAAAACCATGGGATCTGCAACAGCAAGAGGCAGCTGCGCATCCTGCAAAGGGAAATCCCTCCTGCCAGGGACCACGTCGCGCCCGGGGGGGGCTCATTCCCCTTCGTGCCAGAGACAAGAGGCGGCCAAACACCAGCTTGCCCACACGTGGACTGGCCGGGGCGAGCCCAAAACCTCTGGCTTCCCTTAGTCAAAAGCAGCAACATGTCAACAGAGGAATGTCTCGCCTTGCCCCGTCACACCGAGCTCCAACTGGAGCGATTAATCTTCATAACGTGTGGAAGGAGGAATGCACAAGTCAGCAAGCGCACGGGGCAGGTGGAGGAGGCTCCGGGGAGGAGAAGGGGAGGGGCAGGGGGGCTGCCTTTTTCTTATTTTTTTTTTTTTTTTGGTAGAACAAGAAGGCTGCAGGAAGCCCAAGACGAACCTGCCAGCTTGGCTCGGCCCAGCCATCAGCCCAGGACTTCACAAGCGGTGAAACACTTTGTGGTTTCGCTCCATCGCCACCGTGGCCGGGCCCTCCTGGGGAGCTCGCTCACTTCTTGAAGCCACTTTGATGCAGGATGGATCCAATAAAATTAAAAAAAAAAAAAAAAAGAAAAAAACCAAACCCAAAAAAACCTGGGGGAGGGGCAGAAAGCTTACCCCATGGGCATGCACAAGCACAGCAAACTCGTTCCTTGGCCTTTCATCTGCCTTAATAACACGCTTTCTGTGGCATCTATAGAAACCTGCTAATAGCAAAGAACCTGAGCTCGTCTAAAACGTGAATCCAACTTCTCCACACGTTAATGGCTGTGACGGAGCCCGGGCAGCACAAAGCGAGGACAGTTACCCAGCTGGGGAGCAGCAGCAAGTCTTGGAGCATCTGCTGGGGTTACCAGCAGCGTCCACATCGTTTAAGCTGTCCTTGCTCCATTAGGTGGGAAATGGGAAGAATTATTGCTCTGATAACACCCAAAGTGCCCAGCTCCAGGGAAACTCCTGGATCTTCACCAGGGGAATTTCCTACACAGCCCAGAGGAAAACCCGGTAACCCAAATCATCACCGGGCTTGGAGCGAAGGGCATTGGCAGCAACCTCTGCCGCATCGACCAGCAAGGCGAGGACCTTCAACACTGTCCTAAACCCAGCTCTTATCCCCCATGATATGGCACCAGAGGGCACCATCAACATCCAGCATTGAACAACTCAGCAGAAAGGCCTGACAGACTCCTTGGCCTTGGTTTTTACCAAACTTACCACGTCAGATAATTCCGTATTGCCATAGGCAAGGCTCATTCAGCATAAAAGNAAGAAAAAAAGAAAAAAGAAAAAAAGAAAAAAGAAAAAAGAAAAAAGAAAAAAAAGAAAAAAGAAAAAAGAAAAGAAAAAAGAAAAAAGAAAAAAGAAAAAAAGAAAAAAGAAAAATAAAAAAGAAAAAAAGAAAAAGAAGAGAAAAATGTATTTCTGCATGGCAGAGGCTCCCACATGGCCCTTGTCAGGTGGAGGAGGCAGCAAGGGCTTGTGGTGCAGCACCAGGCACCAACTCCAGAAAGCTGGGTTTAATACCTGTCCCATCTATTACCAGAAAAACAGGGACATGAGACCTTCAGATCTCACTGTTCCAGTCTTCCTGAAAGGGGTTGACAAGTGCTACGGGAAACATCAAGGAGTGAGATGTACTTTTCTTCTCCATCAGTTCTCCATTGACCCTGAAGCCTCACTGCGCACCTGCAACGGGGACCTTCTTGGCTTCAGAGCTCCAGCAACCCAGTTGCCCATAATGACCACAATCACTGTCATTAGTGACTAAAGCGGCATAAAATCCACATCCCGTGGGCAGGACAGGAGCCCAGCAGCAGGGGTCATCTCAGGAGCCTAAACTCAGCTCTGCTAATTAGCACTGGGCACTGTGCAGACAACACGCAACAAGAGGAACCACCCAAGTATCCAACCATGCTTCAAGATCCTCAGTGGGGATCCATCAGGGATGGGCCAAGGAAATGCCTTGTGGGAAAGAGATGGTCTTAAAATGCCATAATAAGAGGCGCTTGTCCCACTGGCCTGCTTGGCAGGATTTGGTGAGAAGCATGACACAGCTCCCCAGGTCCTTCAAAAACTATCCCACCTCTAGAGCTGTGCTTTGTCCATGCTGCAGAGCTCTCCGAGGGGTTTGTGGCATTCCAAGAGCGGGGATTCCTACAACAGCAAACAAATGCCCATCGATTTCCAGTGTCCTTCACTCACTGGATGAGGTGGGATCTGGAAAAAAAAAAAAAAAACCCACACCAAAAGCACAGGAAAAACACCAAGGAGAGTCCTGATGTCCATCTGTGGTCATCTCTGACCTATGGGCTCAGAAACGCGAGACATGGGTCAGCACATCGGAGATGCGGCACAGATCTTAGAGAAGCCTTTGTCCCCCTGTCCTAAGGCAAGGCCAAACACACCCGCACTCTTAAAATGGGGTCAGAACCAAGTGATCTGGTTGTTTTATTTCCTTCGTTCTCTACCCCACAAGAAGTCAAACATTCCCCTCTGCATTCCCCCTCTGGACCATGAAGAAGGAGCAGCGGGATGTCACGGGAGGGTGGAGAGACCCACCAGACCCTCGTTGGGGGAAAGGTGCAGCCCCATTGATGGCCCCCGACCTGGGCAGGGTGTAGAAGGGCAGGAGCTGGGCCACCCTTCTGCTCCGGGGAGATTCCCTGAGCCGAGGCTGACCTCCACAGGCCAGCCGGATCATAACAGCCCTGCGCTGCTCCACCAGACCAGGAGCACCAGGGAAATATTTCCAAACTGTGCAAACAGGGCCCTTTCCCCACCAAAACCAACCCCAAACAGTGGGCACCTCTGGGATCTGGGACTGCCTGCCCCTGTCCCAGCAAGGACGGGTCCATAGGGGAGCTGCCAGCTCAGGACACGGGAGCTCCTGGGCTTGTTTCTCCTTTCCATCATCCCCATTCATCCAGGGCTTCTTCCTGCGCATCTCCCTTACTGCTGCCTTCCCTTGTTCCAGAAATTAAGAGGTTATAAGAGACGTGGATGCTGCAGAAATGGAAGATTCACAGCAATTCATTAAGCTTTTGGTCTAATGGGGCCTTTTCCAGGGCCCTGAGGACCCCCTTCTGCCCCCAGGAGATAAAGCTTCAGGGCCAGGAGTCCCAATTCCCCAAGATCCACCTCATCTGCTCAGAAAACCCGATGATAGAGGAGGGTCGTTTGCACCTTTGCACTAATGCAATGCCCAGGAGGGTCCATCCTGTCTCCAGTTAATCAGTCGGGCAGCAAACACCGAGGATTTGGGTTTCAGCTGAAAAAGATTTAAAAAAAAACCAGATCTCATCAGTGTAGCTGATATTGAGGCTTCTTTTTCCAAGATGGTCTGAGCAAGCAACGTGTATGCCCTGACAAAGAGCGAAGTCATCCCTGGAGGGCAACGGCAGCGCCGCAGCCTCCTGCCTTGCTGAGGTTTTTCCCTAACAGCTGCTGATCCGAATTCCTCGACGCAGCGTTTGCCTCCTCAAAGCCTGGGGTTTGTCTGGGCGTTAGCGCCAAATCCAAGAGCTCGCTGGCATCCAAGCTCATATGCCTTGCCCCACCGGCGGCCACCAGCTTCCCCAGGGCACAGCATGTGATGGGAACGGAGAAGCGCGCCCACGAGGAGCCGTGTGTGGCCGGAACGGTGGGCAACTTCCCCCCAGAAGGGCAGTTGTAAGCCGGCGATGCTGGGGAGGACTTCGGAGAGACGCAGAGACTCATTGTAGCGCCTGGAGGAGGGGAGCGAGCAGAGCAAAGCCAACGAAATGGCAGGATGGAGTGGTTCACAGGTCTGAGATGTTCGCATGAGGATGTCGGCCAGATGTGGTGTGAGCTGCTCCGTGTCCCTCCAACCCCCCGCCACTGCGTTCCCTCCGAGCCCACCCCACGCCCTGACCAACCCCGCGGGGTCTTGCTGAGCCCCGTCATCCCGCAGTGACGTCGTGTCCCATCACAACGACCCAAAGTCGTTTCACCGAGATGGTAACGCCCTTCAGAGGGCTCAGGAGCAGCTGCGTCCCCAGCACAACCTCCAGCACACCGAGGGGCAGGTTTTCTCTCGCTGCTACGGGTGGGAACTCCGGGAACAAGCGATACCGATGGGAAAACAGAGGGCAAAGACCTTCTGACCGTTGCGCCATGAGGCCACCAGCCCTCTCATGTGGGTAACTGGACTTTTCGCCCTGCGGACACCCGTCACTTCTTCCTGGCCTGCTGCTGGAAAAAGGAGACTCGCTAGACTAGTGCTGGGAAGAAGACGTGAGAAAAAAAAAAAAAAAGCCTCCCATGAAAAGAATCATTCAGGAAGGCGCCTGGCGGACAATTTGATGTACGGACACATGCTGCAGAGCCAAGTGTTTACACTGAAGTGAACTCTGTACCGATACGCACTCCAGGCTGGGCAGAGATCAGGATCACAGCAAGGGTGTAAATAAAATTATGAGTGTAACATTGACTCCAGTTTGCCCGCTAACAACGTTCCCATTCACTCAAGGAAACATTCCCAGGAATGGCTCCTATTTGCTGTCTGGCAATTCGGGCTGCGTTTTTCTCCTCTGTTGAGCCAACGCTGCCGATAAAGCAGGGAGCCTTCCGGCTACCACCTCAACGGGAAGACACAAAGGGACCTCGCCCTTCATCGCCCCTTCCAACCAGACGGCGTGGCCAAAGCAGGGATCCTGAGGAATCGGGACTCCTGGATTCCTTCCAGGCCCTTCCGCAGACTCTGGGGGAGGCACATGCAAAAGTCGGGGGGGCCCTCAGCATGTGCCCGCGCTGCACTGGAACGGGTGCATTTATAAACTCACCTTCCCGCGGATGTGATAAGATCAACCCTTGGCAGCAGCGTAACCGCAGCAGGACAGCGCTGCAGCTGGGGGGGTTTGAGCCCACATCCAGCCCCTCAGAGAGTGTTTCACCCCTTGGGGTCAGGTCGGAGCCAGGGGATCCCTCCCGGGGCTGCGCTGCCCAGCGCAGACACACGCCGGGTGACTCACGCCGGGGCACCCGGAGACCCGGCAGCAGAACCAGCTTTGGCGCCCGAAAGCGAGTAACCTGGCGGGACCCCCAACGAAGCTGTGAAGCTCAGCTATTCTGGGGAACCAAGTCCCAACTTGCCTCGGTTTCAAGGCCTTCTCTTATCTTTTGCAGCAACTTGGGCTCATTGTGAAATCTTACCGCTGGAGATGTTAACAGCCAGGATTTATGGCTTCTGTAGTTTCCCTTTAATAGCTTCAGCTGGGGAAGCGCTGGCGAAGGATGAAAGATGCTGGTACGGGATGGATGTCAGGAGAAGACTTCAAAGACTTCCAATACATTGAGTCGCGTTATGATACTCGGGATCCTTCTCTTACAACCATCCAACGCTTTCGGGAGCCTCTCCCTGCTTAAGCACGGGCTTAACCATTTGGACCCAGCGTCAAGCACCTGCGTCTCAGCTCTCCAGGCTCACGATTCTGCCCCCAGGAGCCACCCTTCAGTTGCTCCCAGCAAGTTCCTCATCGCCTACAGCACATAACACGGCAATCCCTTTCTCCTTCCCCCAGACTCCCCCAAATCCTTCACTCCCAAAGACGCCACAAAATGACAACTGGCTGGGACCAACGCAATAGCCACCGCAAAACCCAATCTGCAGCGGGCAGTTTCATGGGAAAGCTGAGCCAGTTCTGCTGCAACGAGTCAACGACCCAAGAAGGAAAGTCTCGGCTGGAGGGGAAGGACGGAGCCGGCCTGAGAAGGGATTTTGCACACTAATATCTATGGATCGCGGTGCCCTGCGGGTTAGTCATGCTGTGGGAAAGTTTGCTCATGTGCATCCTTCACCGGCCACTAGTACAAAGGGATCTCAGAGTAACTGAACTGGTCTGTCACTCTGTGCCTGGAGGGACGGCCGGGACACAGGGACAGTCTCCATCCTGTGCGGTGCCTGCAAGTGTGCAAAATTTCTCTCCTCGCAGAACCTAGCGGAGAAGAATTCCCCCAATGGCGAGAGCAGCATTATTTCACGCTCCCTCCCACAGCAGGTTTTCCTGCATGGCTGAGCCGGGCTCTCAAAGTCCACAAAACGCTCTGAAATTAGTTAGACCCCCCCGTGAAGGGATCTCACACCGAACACTTCGAACCCGCCAACCCCTCGCACGGTGCCTGCAGTAAAGGCGCATGTGCTGCTGCATATCTGATCCTTCGCGAGTGGGTGCAGCGAGACAAAGAGCCAACCGCTGCCTTCAAAAATTAAAAAACACAAACTACAGGAACTCCCAGTCCCTATAAGAAATATTGCCTGGGGAAATTAAAACTAAGAAGTAGCTGAAGCAGCATATGCCTGCCTACACCTTAAACCCGCATACACAAGCATGAGCCGTAAAAACTCTCAGCATTTCCCTACCCCACGACCTTGCATGGTGCATCCTGGCTTCACACGCCTCTTTGTCACAGGTAAATGTCACCCGGCACCCAAAAAGCAGTTTAAGTTGCCCGAGTGAGTGCCCGGAATGACAAGAAGAAAAGCACGAGCTTCATCATTCAGGTTTGTTTCAAGCGTATCCACAGCAGGAGCCCGTGGATACGGATCAACCCATGCAGATCAAATGAAAAAATTCAGCTACAAGCCACAGGACGGGTATGAACGCTAACGCAGCTTTGTTACCCTCATGTAACTTCATTCCCAGCGAGCCAGCAAAGCAGATAAAGAAGAGTCATTGCGACCAGCAGAGCTAATAAAAGCCAATTTCCTTAGGGCACGTGCCCTTGTCCTCAAGCACCCCTTTCTCCGCTGCAGCAACCTCAGCTCCCCTCTTCACCCCAGGAGCCTCCTGACACCAGGCAAGGAGCAGCAGAGACTCGTCTGGAGCCACGCGCGTCCTTCATCCATCTCTGCCGCCAGACAGCAAGTACATCAGCTGAGCCCTGCCCTCCAAAGGGTCTTCATTTAGATCTCAAAGGGAGATGACTGTCCGTGACGCTTTCTTCTTTAAGTTTCCTCTTTGGTAGGTACAGATGGAAAACGCTACCAAAGTCTTTAAGAGGAACCGATTCCCCTTTTAAGAAAGCAAAACTGAGACACTAACAAATGGAAACACAGGCAAGAAATGAACTCACGGCCCCTGGAGTCAAGTCCAGTGAACTATTGTCTAGACCATCCTTCTTCCTTGTTAGACTCTTCCCAAGAAGGACGTCACCCCAGAAACAATGTCCAAAGAGCTTTTAAGAAAGCAAAACTGAGACACTACAAATGGAACCTGCTTGCCCAACACAGACAAGAAATGAACTCACGGCCCCTAGAATCAAGTCCAGGGAACTCTTGTCTAGACCATCCTTCTTCCTCGTTAGACTCTTGCCAATGAAAGCATCACCCCAGAAACAAGGTCCAAAGATCACAAAGCTACAGAGGAGCAGCTCTGTAGGCTGGTCAGAGGGCCCAGCTCTACCGCTTTAGGTTTAAAGGCAGTAAGTCTCCAATGAGACTTGAGCCTCAGACAGTAAATTGTTCAGGAAGACGACCGGGGTCTTCGTCTTTTGCCTGCCAGCCCACAACGACTCCGGGAGTATCCAGGAGTTTAATCTCTCCACGGAACACGGTGCACACGCAGCACGACGTGCTCTGGGAGAAGGCTGCGTTGGTAGGTACCGGCACTGGGCCGACCGCAGCTGGCTGCCCTGCACGGAAAACACATCCAGGTTAAAGCATCACACGGCTAAGGCTGCAGCAGGTATTGAACCAAAGGAGAAAGAGGAGCAGAAGCTGTCCAGGATGGGAGATACTTTACGCTGGGAATGGGAAGTCAAGACTGTAAGGTCCATCTGCCAGGCAAGAGTCTGATCGACGAGCTTCCCATTCCCAGCTCATGTCGCTCTTCAAACTTGATAGGAAAAGGAAAAAAAGCTTAAAACGATGGCTTTCTGCTCCCACTCCAGCCATCAACTTCTCATAAGATACTGAGAAAACCCTTCTCTGCGACCCACAGTCCCATCTTCCTCATGGGAAGGACTGGAACAGGAGGTTTGGAATGCACATGGGACGAGAGAAGCCCCTCCGCTGCCGAGCTCTGCCTCGCAGCTGGCCGAGCTCCCTCTTCGGCACACTGTCAAACCTGCTGCCTCTGACTGTTCCACTATTTACAGCAGCTTCTCACAACCAGCTTTTTAAACCATACATCATTTGAAATCTTGCCGTGTTGCATATCTAGAGCTCAGCACCGTAAATGCTTTCTCCTCTACCCTGCATTCGACCCTGCATTCATGGACAGCAAAGGCCACTTTAACAAGCATAACCTTCAAACTCATTAAGTGGAGCAGTATCACTTTAATCAGACTCTTTAAAACAAGAATTCCATGTGCAAACTGACAAAGCCATTCTCCTAGGTCCTGCCAAGCCCTTTGCCGTAGGCAAAGGAGTTGAGACATCCCTTAGCATCAATATTGTTTGTTTATTTATAAAGTTCACATGTTTGATCTTTGTTTAGCAACTGTTTTCATCTCTCTGTCCAGTGGTAAGAACACAGCAGTTCTTCTCTTGAGTCAAAGAATCATGAGTTCTCTTTTTCCAGCTCTGGAAACCATCCAGCATCAGCTTTGAGAGCTCATCAGAAACTGAGCTGACGGAGTGGGGTAGGATGTGCTGGGAGAAGGGCTGCCTACCTCCAGACTTTCCATTCCTCACACACGGTTAAAAGCTTGGCTCTTTAAGTCGCCTTAAGTTAACACTCCTCAGAAGTTATCTCCTGCCACTCCACTAATTTACCTCCCCCAGTCTCTGGTTACTTTTGAACGCTGCGATCACGACCCCAAGCTGCTCAGCCACCGCACGCTTTTGGCAGTCTTGGAAAAATACTCACCCAGACTAAAGCGCTTTGGTATTGCCAGTGTTTGCTGCCTTTCTTCCCCCCCCCCCGCTTCGAGATGAAACTGCTCGAAGTCTCCCCACTACGCCTGCTGACCTCAGCAGACCACCGCAAACCCAAGCGCGTGGGTGTGAACGAATCCCCAGTTCAAGGTGAATCTTGCTTTTGCAGGATGAGTTCAGTGAAGGAAGTAAAGCCCTGGAGCGGCGCTTCCTGAACGTTTGTGATTAAAAGGTCAGTCAAACTTCTCACAGACCACTCACCCTCCGTTACCACTATCCCCGGCTCCATACAAGCCCACCAAAGGCTCCCCTCGGCCTCCTGGACCACCTGCGATCCACCGAGAAGAGTTTGGGAACTAGAGTTAAACGTATTCTTGATTACTGAGTCACCACATCCACCCTTTCTCCTGGAGACTTTCAGAGACAGCAAAACTGTTTAGACATTCAGCTCGTACTCAGCCTTCATTGTAATGAGTGTCCAAAAGCCCTCAGGCAACCACGTCAAATGAGTTCCTTTTCCATCCCACTGAATACAAAGGTTTGTCCAGGTTTCTGCTTCCTTCCATAAAAATCTCGACTACCCTCTGACAAATTGGTTTATTCCTTACGCCAGCAAGTACTCGAAAGAAATATTCACAGGGTCTCCTCGGCCTTTTAGCTACTCTATTTTGCTGTTTATAGGAAAACTGAGCTGAGGAAGTAATTAGAATTCCACAGCACAATTAATATTACTGAAGCTTTTGGCAAATAGTACGTTTTAGCCTCTTTGCAGTAAGAAAACTGGGGCTCCTACAAAGCGTGTTAATTGCTAAAGACAAATCAATCTTCTGAAACGTGTGCAAAAGCAGCGTTCCGTTTTTTACAGAGGGCTAACAAAATGCTAAGTTTATTTCTAGGAACTTCTTAGTGAAATGTCACAAAAATAAGTTGATGAGTATCTGAAATAGTATTTCCAAACAAGGTGCCAACACTTCCAGACCAGTGCCATTAAAAACGCATCTCAAGGTGAACGAGGGCTCAAGATCCCCACGTCTCCCCTGGCTTGGTACCAGCGGCTGACAGCAACTGCCAGTCCATCCTTAGGCTCACTCAGAACAGGGCAGAGTACAAACGGAAAGAAAACAATCAATTACATATAACCGGGGTCTAGCTAATCCATGTTGATGTCAGGGGGTGGACAGGACACAGGAGAGGGGTGACGCACTTCACCGCAGTCACTGCAACTCTCGGCCTGCCCTGCTCTGTCCTTACGGCCGAGGTGAACAGACACCGACTGCTTTCACAACTGCCACTTATCAGTGTCTTGGCAGTCCAGATCCTAAACCACTGGAGCTCATTACGTATCTCCAGACTAGTTTTCCTTGGGAAGGTGGGAGCGTTTTTGGAGAGGTAAACCAGAGCTGTGAAACCTGGAGTCGAGCCAAGAATTATTTGGATCAGAGCCGTCCCCGAGAACAGGGAGAACGCAGTGGTCAGAACCAAGTACGAAACATTCAGCCTCACCAAGCTCCCCTCAAGCTCTTAAATTCCTTCCGTTGCTCACAGTCAGCAGCTACACAGAACAGTTTGGGAGTGGGCTCCACGGCCTTCACTGAAGCCAAAAATCCACCTCTTTCTTGCTAGGACATCCAGGAGACACCTTCCACACCAGCCTGGGCAGTCATCTCAGCTGTCTTAAAAACAAAATCTAGCAAAAAAATATAAAGGTTATTAGCTAGTTAAAAACAGCTCTTGAAGCAAATCATAATTATACAAAATATCCTAAGACTATTGCCTTTGCCATGCAAGATGTGCACCACCTTCACAGCTCAACAGCCTTTCAGCCTGCTCTTCACATGAGGGTGTTACGCTACCTTCTGGTCCGTGGAATCATAGAACAGTTTGGGTTAGAAGGGACCTTTTAAAGCCCACCCAGGGCCACCCCCTGCCCTGGGCAGGGACACCTCCCACCAGCCCAGGTTGCTCCAAGCCCCGTCCAACCTGGCCTTGAACCCCTCCAGGGATGGGGCAGCCACAGCTTCTCTGGGCAACCTGGGCCAGGGGCTCACCCCCCTCACAGCCAAGAATTTCTTCCCGGTATCTCATCTAAATCTCCCCTCTTTCAGTATAAAACCGTTACCTAATGTCCTGTGGCTCCCCTCCCTGCTCCAGAGTCCCTCCCCNAAGGATGTGACCAAACTCAAACAAGGCGACTGCAAATCTTATTGCAAAACTGATCCCCGTCAGTAAAAGAATACAGCAATGCAAGTATGTAATCCTACACCAAGGGTTTAATTGCTGGATTTGCTACTACTACAAGCACGCCTGTTACTTTCCTGCACATGCTTAAACTCAGATGATGGCATCCCAGATTACAGGCTCCAAGAATGTCTTCTGGATTCCACAAATTTCCTTTCAAAAACACAAATCAGACCCCAGATGCACCTCAAACACTCACAAGACAGACAAGAGATTGACATGATAACGCTTAGGAAGTTTTGAAGAAAACTTCCACTAGTGGCTGGTGGTCTTTGCTCTGAAGACCTAGTACCTAGTTAACGTGCTCATAATAAAATAAAGGGCGTACGGTGTTTCCCACAGCTAGTCGAGACACATTTGAAAGCAAAAGACAGTAGGGAAACACGGCTGAAACTCAGAGTAAGAGCACTGAGCCCGAAATCCGTGAATTCTGTAGATGGGATCAATTCAGTCTCAACTCCTGAAGTGGCTATTTTAGTGGATTAGCTGGGTGGAAACATGTTGAACCAAACATGAGAATTTTTTTGATGTCTTTTTTTAATCAATTTGCACAGTTTAACTCTGAAATCCTAGTAATTCCACAGAAAAACAAGCTATCAAAATTTATGTTCTGAAGAGTTTCCACTCAAAATCTACCACCCCCACAAAAAAAAAAAAAAAAAAAAAAAAAACAAAAAACCCAACACCACTTTTCATAATTTCCATAGGACAAGTCATTATTTCTCCCCCTGTTCATAATTTTAAGAAAGTTCTGAACTTTGTTAAGGGGCACAACAGTGAGTTACAGAGTTAGAAACAACAGGTATCCTGCCTTAAATCACACCACCACTGAAAAAAAACCCAAACAGCAGGCCAAAAATTGAGAATATAATCACTACAAAGCTTTGTTCTATAGTTTAGCACAGCACATTCAAGTCGTAGCTTATGCAGGCAATAACTGTAGTCTACAGAAATAAGAGAGAGATCTGCTTGGTAGTGAAAATATAATTTTATTTTTAACAATAGCTGCCAGCAGTATACTGGTATATCTGTAAAAGATGTTCCAGAGAGTGAAAGACATAAGCAAACTACAATAAATTGTATCAACTCTTCAAGTATTTCTGCAAACAACGCTCCAATTCTTGATGTCCTGTCTGGGGAGTCTCGATATCCAATTCTGCTCCTCTATTCTCCCATCCCTCCCACCCCCTCCAGGAACAAAATGTAATAGTTGGTGGCACAGGTTCTGAGGCAGATCAAATATTTTTCACTTGGGATAAAGCTTTCTTCTGAAAATATTAATTGGATGCGTTCAGATAGTACTGTGAGTGGCAAAGAGTAAAAAAAAAAAAAAAAGTTGACTGTACTTAGCCACTTTTTGTTCTACATCGAGATAGGCATCAGTGGGTTTGGCTCAAGCATCTTCAATTTATTCATGTCTGTGCTCCTTTGATACGAAATGCTAATTTGCTACTTTAGCATAAAAACTTGATTACATCTCTCTTCTTATCATGGAGCTGCACGCAATTCTCAATCAGTTTAGACATGCCCATTGCGGAAAAAACACCAATTTTATGGGAAAATGCAAACGTACAAGCTGCATGGCTGTGACTGTGCGTGGGGGACACTTACACAGACCAGCAGGGAAGAGCAGATGGACAGGAAAGCTCCGTAGTGCAGGAAATTGTTTCAGAATTCACATGCCTCTTGTACAACAGGCAGCTCTTACACAGAGGGAATCTCTTCAAGGAGAGCTTCGTTAAGGGAAAAAAATAAAAATAAGATCATGCATATACTATAATCTCTTCTCCCACACAAAACCAGGGTGAAGATGATGGATTTTCCCTTTATGTTCAGGAAATGCACAAGTCACCTGTTTTAATGGGAATTTAAGCATATTTCAGCTTGAGAATAAAGTAAGTTATTCAGCATGCTAATACATGCAACCAACTTGCAAACTGGAATGCCTACTTGAAAGGGTAACTGCTGTTTTTAAATTGTAGAAGGGGCTAGAAGCATCATTTTAAATTTAAACAGGGGGCAGATTAATTGCTGTTTGATGAAATTAAAAATGCATTTAAAGATCAGATTGTAAACAAGTTGACAGAAGTCAAGAATTTACATAGTTATGAAAGGGCTTTTTTAATTAATGTAGTGCTGGTGATTGGGGCCAGATGAAAGTGCTCTACCCACACCAGACGCTAAGCCTTTTACACACCGGCCCGGCTCTAACTCTGCTGCTCTGCAGGGATCACCGACGGAGGTGGGAGCTGCTCGCTTGCCACAAGATTCCTCTGCTGAAGGCAGCGAGAGGCTGGCCAGCTTCTGCCACAACACAACTCTGCAATAGGAAGCCTAAGAGATACCGACTCCTTTCACACAGGACAGTTGAGAGCTCTCATAGAGTAACCGCCTTTAGAATTGCTAACCTGGTCCTCATTTGAATCACACCTATAAGGGAAGGGCTCCGACGCTCAATACTCCATTGTACTGAGATAAGAAATACATTAGTTACAGCAAAAGCTTTAACTCTGTTTACAAGCTTTCAGACACAATCATTATAATACTTAATGCTGAATACAACATATTACAATTTTTGAAGATTGCCTACAAAGGAGAGAGAATACATTATCTATAAAAGACAACAAGCCTGGTATTTTAACAAGTTGGGTGTTTGTGTGCATTGATATGCAGGCAGCGTGCATGCTAGAGAAGTGCACCAAGAAGTGCTTTCATGCTCATACACACATAATTGCCTGCTGAAGCCTGCACGCAACGGCTAATTTGCTTTTAAAAGGAGTCAGGCCTGATTACTACAACCTCAGACAACTTCCAAGGGCCATCCTGATCTGGGTTTTAAAGTAGAGTGAAAAAGTTAACAAAGCTATGCCCACAATCGCATTGCTTCCCGTATTTTTGTTTTTAAAGGTTAACTAACTATACGATGGCAAAGAGCACCACACCAATGAGTGCTGGGGTTTTTTTTTATCCTATGTGTCATTAAAAATGCTGTTATCTAACAAAAAAGTCAGTCCTTTTTCTAGATGTCACGTTGTAGCAAAGACTCAACCCCTACAGAGGATTATTATGGCTGAGAAACTTTATTCAGGATGAGAACGTGACATTAGAATACAGTAATTATTAAAAGGCTACAGTTATGTTTTTCCTAACCAGGTCGCTCTGCAGAATTTTCTTTCTGTGCCTAAACACCCCTGTAAAAAAATCATAATAGGGTTTAAGTGTATCTATGGTTGTCTTCGAAAGACATGTAACAGGATTGCTAACTGCCTTTATATTGGAATTCTATCTCTAGAAAGGCAAGACAAGGCACCACAAGCCATGTATACAAATATGGATCTTGTACTCTACCTCTTCTATGTCAAACTAACTTCATGGGTATATAAAGTAGCAAAAGCAGGATGCTTAGAAAAGTCAGGCTGGTTTTCATAAAGCCAGTGCTTACCAAAAAAATTAGTGTATAAAAGTGTTTATGTGAGCATTTCCATGTTACTACAGAACGTTAAATATTCCAAGAACAACCTACCAGGAATAGCACTTTCCAGCTTCTAAAATCAGTTAAATATAAAAGTATCTTTACAAAAAAATAGGTATATAAGTCTAGCATTCTTTGGAGTTGTTTATGATGGTCTTTTAAAAATAACCTATCAGTTTATTTCATGCATCAAAATCATTAATTTTAAGCAAGAAAACTATTCCCTGGTTTAGAAATATTTGAAAATTGCTTTTAAAAAAATTGTAGTGCTATTCCTCAGTGTTGCTGTAAAAAGACCATGTATAGTAGTGCAATGATTATGATTATGCAAAATTGCAGTCCAGGTGCACAGACAAGCAATTAGGACAAATTCAATGTAAAGGACTCCATTTCATGCACCATTTCTTTACAAGAGTAATTAATAGATTCCCTTTCAGGAAAAAAAAAATGCATACTATGATTTAAGGCAAATGTTATCTTTAAAGGTCACTTTAGCTTTCTTCAGGAAAGAAATAGCTTTAGAAGTTCCCAGAAAGACTCCCACATTAACAGCTATCAGCGTTCGGTCTTGCATCACTAATCATTGCACTGCTATTCACCATATACAGTAGCTATTTATCAACTAGGACACTAATGTTTACCTGTACTTTATGACAGCACAGATTTTGTAAGTATCACCAGAAAGACCTATACAAAACAAAGGCTCTTAACTACCAAAAAGAAAGCCACTTGCAATTTTTAAGGTGAACAGATGGCAAGCATCCAGTTCTTCTGGTTTCATGATGTTAAAGGGCATCCTGACAATTATTCGTTTGCTGCAACTGAGAATTCGGGACCAACGTAGGTTGCCAATTTAAAAAAAAAAAAAAAAAAGGATGTTTTTTTAATCTCATCAAAATCTTGAAGACACAACTAAATACTAACTGGGAACTGTGAGCTTCCTGCTATAGCGCTAAAGCCTAGATTCAAACTTCCTTGATGTCTGAGGTCATTCAAATCCAAGTTTCACATCCGAGTCCATTCTCAACCATTACCGTGATTTCAAATACAAGAGAAACTATTTTTAAAAACATTTCCAAATATTCTGCAAATGGCTCTTTTGGATAATAAGTTCCCTTCTATATGTAAATAGGATAGACAGGCAGGTACAGTTCAACGTGTCACAGATATGACAATTGTGTATAGAAGTTCTGGAAAAGCAGTAAATTCCAAAATACATAAATATTCCTTGTACCATATAGCAAGACAGTATCCTAAACCAATTTGTAGACAGGGACCGAACATCTCCAAAGAAAAGTAGGTAGTAGGGGCAAGATAACTCTTCATACTGAAGAATCCACAGTTACCCCCGTGCGACATTAACATAACTGCATTAATGATATTCAAACTTGGTGTGAAAGGAGGTAAGGAAAAACAAGCCTATAATTAAGTCTGCAAACTTTAGGTAATTACTGTACCTGGTCTATCCACCATAACTTTGAATAACTGCAAGTTCATGCAAAAAAAATTGCTATCTTATATGAAAAGAGCAGTCTGTTAGAAGCATTGTTACGGAATATGCAAGAAGTCATCTCTTTTGCAAGTGCTGGTTATTTAGTGAGTCTCTTGGCTACATCGCTGTAAGCTATTTCAATTTCTTTGTCTCCAGGACAGGTATTGGTGAATTCATCCCTGCTATAAGCATTCGTCAGGTATCTCCAAATCCCTGTCATTTCCTTGGGAATCTCAAAGTTGCGATATTTTTTGGCCACCACCTAGAACAAAAGAATTAGATTATGAATTTACATCCTTCAACTTAAACCACTTTTCCATCCCTTGTTGCTCTCTCGTTAAGCTTTTCTTCCTACACGTACGCTCAGAGTCACTGCTAAAGCTAAAGTCAGCAGAGCCTGCCCCTCGGGCTGCCTGGCTCCGGCTGGGTTACTGTCCTCACCAAAGGAAACACTTCTGCACCCAGGCAGAAAATTAATCTGTGGCTCCATCTGCAGTACAAAACTGACAAAGATCATAGGAGACAGTGCAAAGAAATCAAACCATGATTACACAGGCACATCTTCACTCCTATAGTTAGCCTAGGCAACCTCTTTCTAGACGACTTTTTTTTTTTTTTTTTTAATACAATCCTTGTATTTCACATTGTGTCATTTACTTTGTTGCTAATAGAGCAGTTTTCTCTACAGATGTGAGAAGACATCCACTTCACACATTAACTGGTCACATGATGCTCATCTTCCTTCTTCCACCTCATTCTTTTAAGCTTTGCAACTTCTTCCTGTGACCACATTGGTCAGTGCAGTACAATGGGTTTTGGCTTGTGCCATGTCATCATCTGCCACCCAATTTGTCTAATGGTTCACACCTTTGCTGAATTCGACTGCTCTATCCTTAAAACCCCTGTGAATTACCCAAATCTTACACAATTTCATGTATTGTTAATATTGTAGTTAAATTTACATGGCAGCTTAAAAACAGTGGAAATTAGCTGGACGCCAGAATGTCATAAGCCACAAGCATTTTGTCCTTCATTATCAACACAAGGCACTTACCTTGACAATGTGCAGTTTGGGTAGCAGGTTGCAGTCTGCTAATGTCATCTCATTGCCATCCAAAAACTTGCGGGTAGAAACTGTAATATCCTCCATGCTATTTTCATCTATTTCATCAGGAAGAGGAGAGTTCAGATACTCATCCAGCTTCTGGAGGGTTTTCAAGAGGCCACGTTCTAAGGCTATGGAGGAAGGAACAGTTTTAAGAACAAAAAAGAAAGCCAAGCCAAACCAAACCACAGCACACAAATTTCAAAGCACATTACAGTTTAGAATACTGATATTAGTAGCAGCTCTGAAAAACAAAATCCACATACTCTACTACCCAGAACAGACCATATACTGAGGGATTTTTAAGCCTCGTACAATTTCTGTGGCAACACTACTGCTGGAGCTGCCTTCGTGGTCACTGAAACCAAACTATAATCCCTTTAAATATCACACAGATGCAGGTTATTTAAAGGCTGGCTTGTACATAAGTTTGCCCTAATTTAAAATACTCTAAGATTGTCCACAAGCGTTTATTTTTGGTTTAAAAAGTGGCTTATGTCAGTTTCTTAAGACTATTCCTAACTGGCTTAAACTCATTAGAATTATGCTAGAGATTATATTCATTTCAACATAAGCTGTCACATGCTCAGCTAACAGCCACAGCTAAGCACAGAGAGTACCGAGGAGCTTTCTGGAACACAGCAGCAGAGGGCAGCACACCCCACGAAACTGAAAAGTATTTCCCACTGTTTACAAATACTTCGCCTATCTCCATTTGAAATAAAGCAGAAAGGCATTCTGATTCCCTGGCTTGAGTTTTGCCTCCATGTACACCGAGGACGAAAGATTTGTCCTAAAATATTTAAAGGTCTAATTGTGCATTCTTTCTCTCTTATTGATCTCTCTCCTTCCATCTACTACGTTCACTTTCATAGAAAGGTCTTAATCCTTTAAAGAGAGCAACGTGAACTGAGCTTAACCCAGAACTCCGAATGGGAGCCCTCAATCCCAGAAAGGTCAAATAATCAAGTGTGCAGAACAGCCTCGCAGCAAACGCGTGGAATGTCAACCGCTGGGGCACGACACACACTCTGCATGGAATTTCCTTCTGGATGTTAAAATCATTTCTACTTAGTTCAAGAGTTTTTGAGTGGCTGTTGCATAGAGAAGTTTCAATGGCAGGGATATTTACAGACCATGCATACCCTGCTCAAACTCTGACTGAACACTGTTTAATTGAAGTTCCCTTTGGAAGTGTTGAAATCTTTGTCTCAGGCCATTAACTTTAATTAACCACAGGTTTAATGAGAATCCCTCAAGCGTCAATCGACATGCAGCCAAATTTGTCAGAGAGACACTTCACCGTGAAGCTGCTCTGAAAAACACAAGACCATAAAACGACATGTGCACAACTATCGGCCCCCACGTAACCCACCTTCATTAGCTTCTGGTCTAGAATTTTTGATAAATGCAGAAAATTTGGCAAATATATCCATTCCAGCAGTGTTTGATTCTGGATGCTTTGGTGAAAGTTTTAGGTACCTAAAAAGCAGAAAGGAGTAGATCTACAGCACATTTATCAGAACGATGCTCATCGTATATTAACTAGCACAAAATGGCCTTTAAAAAAAAAAAAGATTATACATATCTACATTTACCAATTTATCCATTTTCAGATTAACATGGAGGATTTGCTTCTTAAGTATAATATCACACACTTCCATTTAAGTTAAGATTTTTAAACCCAACACTTTTTAATCGTTTTTCAGAGGAATACCAAAGCACTTTTAATATACAGATGAGGGAGCTGGAGAGACAAGCAAGAACTCCAAGCAATTTTCAATGTCTAATCTTCAGTTTATTGATGCCGAAGAACATCTTAATTGGTGCAGAAAGCCCCTTTGAGAACACTCCATCTCATCTACGGTGAGAAATTATCATTTTAACGCTTACTTGGGTGGAGCCAAAACATCTTCCAGGAACTCTTCAATCTTATTCACGTCTGTTTTCACTTCACCATTGTAAGTTATGAAGGGCGGATGAGTGCCTGGAGCCAAATTTTGAAGGTCTGCTGGCTTTCTAGGATGAGACACAAACCAAATCAGAAGTAAGCATGGGACATCCATGACTCTAGCTTTCATTGCTGAAATCACAAAAGCACTGCCTGAGGTTTTCGCATCCTTACAGTTTTAAAAAGATGTCACCAGTTTTCTTTTTAAAAAGTGAGTTTACAGCTTGATTAGCATTTTGAATATATACTTGATAACAATTAATTTCAAATGCTTAAAAACAACTGCTTCCTCCTACCTCTGGCTAGGGTTTTTCTCAAGTCAATAGAACGTTGATGGGGGGATATATGTACACCACACACACTCACCCTCTCTTTCCCAAGACCTGCAGTACAGAGTTTATATATAGCATAATCTGCGATCAGTGATAATCCTCCTCTTTTACACAGAGCTCCTCTGGAAATAAGCAAGTCTGAGATAGAGCAGTATGTATAAACCACTTATTATGTGCACACAGAAACTGGTTCCAGACAAGCTGAAGGATGCTTAAAGATCACATTTAACAATGATGCTTGAAGTTTTCTCCAGTGAAAAAACGATCTACAAATAAAAGCAGCACACTTGGGCAAAGGGAGAAGAATCCCCCCTGTTAGTATCACTAGACACAAGAGAAAGAGAATGAAGCTAAAGTACTCAGACATTTCTAAATCTTAAGTCAGTTTTGGCAATATCTGTCGCTATTCACTCCAGCTCCTTTCATACTAACCCTTATCAAGCTACGCCAGTTTATTTTATAAGCAATTGGCTTCTCTCTCTCCTCTAGCTGTGCCTTGATGCTGCAGTGACAAGGAACAGCACTGCAGGCATTTATTTAGAAGCCTATATGTCAGCTGCACATATACATTCACCCCAAAATGCCTAACTAATGCAAAGCTCTCACGTCTGCCTTGTCAGCAGGTTCAAATGCAAAGTTGAAGTCAATAAGGAGATGTGGATTCATTACAAGCTATAAATTCCAAAGCATCATCTAAAAAGCTGCAGCCAATTTTTTCCCCAGTAAATCACCACGGTATTAGTTAGTCCCAGGCTAGTGCAATCATCTCAGTGCAAGCAGAAATAAAAATACTGTACTACTTGGCACTTCTTCAGTAGCAGCACTTAAAACTTCCCTCTGATGAAACTATTGACTACGGTCCAGGATGACTGCTCAGAAGGACGCAGTCTAACTTCTCTAGGAACCTCTCCACGTTTGAGAGGACAGTCTGCAACTCCTAGTTCCTCAGACCATCCCTGTGTACCAACAGCCAACAGCACACGCTGTCCGGATGAAGCATGACCGTAAAATTACAGTCAACTTGAGCGGAGCACAGGCTACAGGATACCCACCACCTTCTGCTACCATTGTGCCGGGTGAGGAACAACAAACCGCACCTCGGCCAGCAGAAAGTTTGCCAAGATAAAGTTGCCCCTTTGTTACTGTTTGAACAAATCCAAACGGGACGCTAACCCCTTGAACTGGGTTTGTACTTTGTACGATGCAGCCGCGCTTCTGAGCCAGCACCAGGCATCCAGCAACTGGATTTACTGGATTCTGGTTCAAGAAAGTCTCCTGACAGCACTGGAGAGGGAAACTAGGTTAGTAATATACACAGCCATGGTCACTAAGGGTAGCACGAGGAACCAGCATTTTCGGGGATAGCACTCAGACTCTGCAAACTAAGCACAGTTTTCAAGTTTATCCTCTAGAAACGCTCCTTTTCAAATGAAGAAATCCTGCCAGAATTTCATGTCCTGCCCCCTGCTGAGCCTTTTAAGCAGGGCAAACAGCAACAGTATATAGTGCCAAAGCACAATTACGTCAGATACAAGCACTTGGCACTATATGTAAAACTGAATGAGAAAACCCATTTTCATACTCAAGAACATTAAACACTCTGCTTTTAGCCAGGTGACAGAACTCTTATTAATACAAGAGTTTAACCATTTTCAGTTTTTAAGCTTCCAAGAAGTTATTTCTCACTAATAGTTACCATCGTCCTCTTACTCTCAGGATTTAAAGTCTGTCATCGGTTAATGCTTTAAGTAGCTTAACACTTCATTTAAATACAGCTTTGTAACCCACAACAATTACAGGAAGTCATTGTGGCTCACTTCCAATTTCACATGTTGGCTAGATAAAATTCCTCAAAAGGAATGTTATTTTAAAAACAAACAGGCAAGACCACCGGATTTGCAGTGATCCTATTAAAGGAAAGATTTATTTCAGAAACAGACCACTCCAATGAACCAACCAAAAAAGTGCATCTCAAGGTTCCTAGAGCATTTTATCAACCCCTCTTGCCACTCCAGCCAGACCACCTGTATCTTCCAAGAAAACAGAAAGCACAGATTAACATCCCACAGCCAAAGCCCAAACATAATACAGGGTTTGACTTCCAGTTTGCTACTCTTGCCAGCAGATGATAAACAAACCCTGGTTTACCACATACAAGCCACAACCTTTAGAGCACCACAAGTACACAGGAATATCCTTAAAAGTCTAAGAGTACAACTTCCCTTAATAGTCAAACAAGGCGGCAATTAAAAATATTATAGTGAAGTTTACTTTGGAGATAATACTGGATAACTTTTTCTTTAAATAAAAACAAAATGAAACAAAAACTTCTATAACCACTCAAAACAATTCCATGATAGCCAGTACCTGCCCCAAAGTTTACAGGGGTATTTGGAGGTAGGACCACATCCTTAACTATCTGGCTATCACTAGCTAATGAAGTGGGCAGGCTCTTTAACACCAGAGTTAAGGTATAAACATTTCATGGCTTTGCCACAAACCAGAATAGCAATTAGCACTCAAATAGTTTCTTGGAGATCAGACAAAAGTCAGCCCCCAAATGCAGTATGCTCTACAGTGATTTATAAATTATGCAAGTACTGCAATGAGTGTCTGAAGAGTACTGTGAAAAAAAAAAAATGCTAGCAATAAAAATACCCCTGTCTCCAGCTCCTGAGCAGTATTTTACGCTGCTGAAGTTGCATTCACCTCTGGGCAGTCTTTTAATATTTACTAATCTCTTTATTTAATCTTTGTCTGTCAACATAATTGTAAAACCACACAATAAAGAGGTTTAAAATAGGATTTCAAAATTTAACTGAATGCAAGCTAGCCCTGAATGTCGTTACAAGCGCAACAAATGGTTTGTGTACTGCAACTCTGCTCCAGTCACCAGAACGCGTCCAATCTCTGAGCACTGAAATGCCGCTTCTGAACAAGGAAAGAATAAAGCCTCTGTCTGACTAAACAGAAGCCAGAAGTGCACGATTCCTTTGAAAGGGCGGTACGTCCCACTTCGTTTGCCTATGTGCATATTTTTGTGTTTTAAAAATAGAACTGAGAACTGCAAAATGTTCTTTTGTTAGCACACTATGATGTCCAATGCAATTAGGGAAGGGAAAAAAAAAATACATGCCACAGCAGAGGCAGACAAATCAGACTCAAGTTTTTCCTGTGTCCCAAGTTACTTGTGAACTTCTGTACCCAACAATGACCTTTTAAGCCTGACAAACAGAGCGAGCTCGCCTTTCTGCTGGGCAGAAATTACGCTGTGAGGCAGAAGCATGTTTGCAAGCAAACCCTTTTTTTTTTCCTTGGCTAGCAAAATAAATTCAGGTGTTTAAAACCATTACTACCCAGCTCTTCAACAAGTCTGTGTCTTTAACAGGAACAAAAAGAATTTGGCTTGAATACTTGTAAAAGCAGTTTCTTGTGACAGAATTAGAAGCACTGAGGCAACATCTAGCACCTATTATCATTCTGGCAATGCTAACAGGGGAAAAAACACCATCTGGTACAAAACATTTCCACTTGAGCAGTTAGCCCAACGTGACACTGCGCAGTTACGCTACTCTACAACTAGGTATTAGACAATCCAGAACCTGAAATTTGTATTTATGAAGCTTTATATAAAGTATAAAAGGAATTAAGTTTGTACCAACACCTATTCAAATCTGAGTTTGCTTCAGTGGTCCTTTACCAGAAAATACATTCAGTGTACAACAAAAAAAGTAGAGTTCACTTGACCTACTCCCATGCATTTTTAATTTACACTTACTTAATGTTTTGTCCTTCCCAATATGAAAAAAAAAAAAAAAACCAAAAAAAAAACCAAAAAAACCCAAACCAACTGAAAGAAAGCTTTCCTTGTGTCAGAAAAGACAGTTTTGAACACCTGCAAACAATTTATATTCTAAAAGTTAGTCTTACATCCCATTGCTCCATCCAATTAACTCAAAGTTGCCAAAGGGACACAAATAAAGCCAATTCATCAGGCATCTTAGGCATTTTAATGGTATCTCTCAGACTGTATCGGCAGTAAAAACGCTTCCAAGTATAAAGTATCTTTCAAACTTCTCATCCCCACCCTCAGTTCCAATTGACTGCAATAGGTTAAATAACACCATCAAGTCCAAAACTACAAATGGTACGCAAGAACAACTCCTGAGGTTTCCACAAACCACACGCAGTGCTAAAGGGAAGATATGATGTATTTGGTTCCTGTGTGCTGGCAGCAACAATTATATTTGCAGTAAAATCCTGAATTGGCCAGAGAAAGTCTTTGAGCTGCTACAAATGCACACCCAGTTGACAAAAGTTGCTTTCTCCCCCTCTGTTTGATTGTTTGAGTGTAAGATCTGCCTCAGCCTTACTACACATGGAAATATTTAACACGAGTTGCCAGCGCTGAAGCAGCAACTTCAGTGATTTTTTTAAAAATCAAACAAGTCACCTCCTTCAGAAAAAAAATTACAAGAGGAGGTTAAGTCTAGCAGGGTGATTTCTTTCTTACACATTTTACACTTTTCTCATTGGAGAACACTGTATATTTCTATTGGCTTTATTTCTGAAAATAAGGTTTGTAAGCACTGGCAGTCTCTCCTCTCTCCAGAGAGCTCAGTGACTAACATCACATTACATTACTGCTGTGAAAACATTACTTCACACCAAAAACAAACACAAGGCCTCTGCTGAATGTAGCATTACCACTTTTAAAGTACACCCAACCTTAGAAAATTACGACTCCTGGATTCACATCTCACCCTTCTTACCCACTAAGCTATTAATTTCCTAGATGGAGAAGTTGCAATTTAGGTCACACGCACCATCACGATATATTTGGCTAACACTATACAAAGGCAGAGTATTTTACATTTTAGTCCTACCCACTTCATTTCTATTTCACTCATATTTACCTCATGGATAGATAATTTTACAATGTTTTTATTCTTATTGCATAATAAGCAGAATTATCTTGAAATCTTTAAAGAGTAGGTTGCACATTATTTGTGACAGTCATCCCATAATCATTGGAGATTTGATCAAAGATTGGTTGATATAAAATACCCATCCAGCAGTCTTCACTTGCACCGTCTCAATGTGAAGTTACTAAGATTCAGTATTCCGTTACAAGAGACTTCATGTTAGCTATTAGTTTTATAGAAGTGCATCATTTAACAAATTGAAGGTAATTTATCAAACCAATTCTTCTTGATTACAGATACTTACAAATAACCATCAATGAATGCACCATTTACATCAAGGGTAACTCTTAGTATTTATGAGGACAGATTTCCTTTTTAATTTCACAAGATAGGCCATGCAAGATCCAGAAGCCCCAAACAAACATTCATTACACCAAGTGTACTGTACTCTCGCTTGTCAGATAAACCAAGTATTTCTTACCTCTTCAGGTCAACCGTTGTGACACTAAACACCACTCCCTTCAGCCAAAGAATCATGAACAGCCTCTGCGAAAAAGGACAGTTTCCTATGCTTTCGCCATCACTGCCAGCCTGCAGAAGAGAACAGATCATTAATCAGAAGGCAGGACTAAATCACCTACACAATTAATGAAAGACCTCTAAATAAAGACAGACTCAATAACAGTTCACGGGTTTTGCTGCCTGTACAGTCTTCACATCACCAACTCTTCCAAAGCCCTAACAAGCTCACAGTCAAATCCAGTACCATCTTGCAGGAATTCTCCTTTTCTTGCAAAGTCCAGCTGACACATCTGGAACAGATATCCTGAAGGCATATAATTCTCCATATAATGCACAAAGATGAGCACCCTCAGAATATTTAGATACTCTAAATACTGGGCATTTAGATACTGGGAAGGCATGCACTGACTTCTGCATCATTTTGTTGGTTTAGTTTTTTTTAATACTTGCACCTTCCAATGATTTTTTTGCTGCAGACATAACCAGGATTTTATTACAGTGAGATCTGAGTATTCATGAAGTCAGCTAACCTATTTACTCGTCACGCCCTCTAACAATTGCTCACAAAACTTATCAAAACAAGATTTCAAACAACCAAATAAGTCACCTTTCACACTTAAGGTGATCCAACTGCTGTTAGCAGTAAAGAAAAGGCAGCTAATCATATTCGTCTGAGCAGCCGCACCTTCTGATGGCAGTATTCCAACGTCAATATTGTTCTTTGTTCTTTATTATTCTTTTTCCTTCTTCTACAAGGCATAGCTAATTAACTGTAGTCATCTTCCAGTTTATTGCTTATCTCTCTCACTGTGTAGTGCTACAGCAAGCCAACTGCAACCAGGAACTACAAATCTATCATATTGCAGGTGTCGTAGGGAAAGACATAACTGTAAGTACATAGAGACTTCACTGACAATAAAGTAATATTCCAAAGTCATTTTTTTATAGGCAATTTATCAATAACTCTTTGTCCTACCACAACAAAGGTCCATCACATAGCAACAGTAAGCCACTCCAGGGCAGCCAGTGATGGCATGCATCTCATGATTGCTCTGACAATGAAGTTATGTATTGCCGAGTTGGAAAATTTTAGTTTTTAGTGGGCTAGAATTAAACACACGAAACCTTGAATCTTGTTATAAAATTCAATCCTCTGAAAAGAAAACTGGTTCAGTAGTTAAAAAAGCCAAGTATGTCAGATTATCTTGACACGTACTTTACATCAGACAAGTTTCAAAGAATTTTGCTTATTATTATTAGTGAACTTCAAATAATAATTTTAATCAGTACAATTCTCAAAACCTGGCTAGTTCTTTCATCATTGCTATTACCGTTCCCTGAGACATTTTAAAACATACTGTAGGATATGTTGGCTGTACCCCTCAGAGAAATGACAGAAAACAATGATGTTCACTAAGCCCAGGCTATTTAGAAGCAGAGCTGCACAAGTGGAAGGGCTGAACACAAGGCCTGAGCATTGACTGGTGGAGATCCAGCATTTTAAAAAAGGAAGGCGTGAGAGGGGCTCGGGAAGAGAAGAAAAGCCAACAAAAAGTATCATCACAAGGGAACTAAGCTTTAGGACCAGAACTGCCTACAGAAAGGTTTAGACACTCAGGCAAAGGAACTGCTTTTTCTTCAATTCTCTGCCAGTTCCCAGCCGTGCACTGAGTGGGGCCCACAGGGGGGAGAATGAAGAAAGACTTTGCAAGTTAAGAAGAGTAACAGTAGGATTTTCTGACAGCAGGATTTTCAAAGATCAGGAAAATAAAAAGCTTTTCAGTGAAACCGTCTTAAATTCAGAAAGCTATTTTCTCTTTTAAAAACTCATGGTGCCTTTGCAGATAAGGCTGAGACTCCTTTAACAGTTGTCAACAAATACCAGGACATGAGGACTCATAAACTTATGTTCTCATTTCTACAAGTATCCCTCCTGTCGGAGCTGACTAACCTTCTAAATACTTTGTTGTGGAGAATACGTAGAAACATTTTTCTTCAAACTTTTATTGGTGTCATTAATGAAGATATGAAAGAAAAAAGTTGTTTTTCTGCCACGAATTACAAATTCTCTCTTTTATCTTTGGAAAGTAAAGTAAAACTTGCAGCAGACTAACAATACTAGATTGTCTTAAAAGTTGGCACGTGACTTCTCAGTGTTCAGGAGACTAAATTCTCAAAGCGTCTACAAAAAGGACAAAACAGTCAGCTGGGCTACTCTGAGCACTCTGCTTCATACTAGCTCAATCCACAATTTTCTGCTGTACGTGTACCTGCTGTGAGGATTCCAGCTACTCTACGGAAGAATGTTCCTACCTCCCGGGATGCTTACATGAGGAAAGACTTCACCCTGCACTCTATTTACAATAGCTATATGGTTTTATGGATGTTAATACTTAACCGCAATGCCATCCCTCCAGATAGCAGTGTATATTTCAGAATTTTCCACCACTGTTACATTATCGTGTTTACACTGGAACAGACATTTCCTGCAGGTAAATTACACCAAAGTAGATTTATACTCATCTACCTTCCCCCCCCCGCATGCAAGATCTTACCTACCTTTGAAAAACAATAGAGAAAAAGACTATGCTTCATCCCATCTAGGGAAAATATGGTTTGTACTGCCCAGGCTAATTCATACTTGTACGGCCCAGACTAATTCACACTTTCAAGTAGACTGAGCTCAGTCTTCAAGTTTTATGGCAACTTCAACAATGCTGTTTAAACCAAAGCACCTGCGTTATGCTGCAGTAACAGCACAGGCCTGCATGCCCCCATCCAGTTAAGCTCTACCTCACTTCCTCTGATGGCAAAGCTACCAGATGTTTACTAGAAAGTGAAAGGAGGAATATGTGGGCATTTACCAGCATCAAGCCATACCTCAAGGAACTGTTCACTCTGCTGCGCTCAAGTGACTCTGGATCTGCCACCGGCTGCCGCGCTCAGAGGGTCCTAGCCTGTCTGGCTCACCCGAGCGCTCTCACCTAGTTGGGATAAGCTCTCCTCACTCCCCATCTTTTATTTAGCACTTCTGACCTCAAAACCAGAGACCAGAGCTGGTGCAATATGACATACGTTGCCTGAGAGCTCATCTGATATGGACTAAGGAAACCTTTGAATAGAAAAAATAAAGGCATGTAACCAAAAGAGGAATCACTGGGATGTAACTGCCTGCCACCAACGTACAGATGATGCTCAGCACCAAATGAAGTGCAGAGGCTTGGCTTCAGTACCGGGACATCAACAAATGCAATTGAGGCACTTCCTGAGGAGAATATTAAATAAGCACTAGTCAGCTCCCCTAATTTCAAACCAATATTTGAAAATGCATTACTAGTGTCCTAATGGACAATGGGCAAGCATCTAGAAGCCAACTAGTTTTTCCAAGTCACTTTGTTAATTTGTGAATTGCAAAACATGACTTTAAAATACCTCATTGCAGAGGTCTGATTAAGAGCTTTAAAGATTTATGATCCATCACCAGATGCAGAAAATAAGTTACTCAGAAGCTGAGAAAAAAAAAAAAAACTTTTCGCAAAAGATTCATATGAAAAAGCAAAATGGTTCCCCTATGCCTTTTTGCAGACAGAGCCAAATATGAAAATTTGTTATTACAAAACTTCAGGGCTTCTCCTGAGCTCAGGAGTTAGTTATACCATCAACCAAGTCTTTGGCTGCCCAGGTTTTGCTGCCTGTCAATGTGATAGGGAATAGCAGTGACGCTCCACTAGCAAAATAAAGTTCCAAGGGTACGGGGTGTGGGGGGGGGAAGTTAATGACAGATGTTCAATTCCAAAGTCTGTCTACTATAAAAATGTTTATCAGCTACAACAACAGAACAGTTTGAAAAAAATCTAGGGTATTGGATTAAACCTTATGCCCTCTCTCATGTGATACAATTCCACGATGGGGCTTTATTTCTAGTAGGAGATTTAAAAATTGCAACTGAAATAAACCAAACTCAAATTCAGAAGGCAGTTTTGTTTATTGTACTAAGAAAAGAAATCTTGGCCCATCTGGAACCCAAAGCAAAGCTACTTTTAAGTCATAGAACTGAACAAAAAATGGTTTAAAATTTAAGGCATAGCACTGAACTGTGCCTTCATTAAGGTCCATTTTCCTAAGCCAAAACCAATACCAAAACCAAAGCAACAAATGAGGACCAAAAAAGGTCAAAATGAATTTATGCTGTAATGCCAACTTGTACCGAAACTTTTCTACTCTCCTAACACAAGCGTAATGTTCAAAATGAACAAACAACAAATAACATCTGCTTTTGTTTAAGCAAGATAGGCTTTTTGGATTATTTGAATCGGAAAAAAGAATTATAGCCCACTAACATACACTGCTTTGAACAAAACCTAATGCAATTTCAAAGCTGCAGCTGAACAGCTAAACTGAGCATAGACTTTTATGTCTACATTCAAACGTTTGTCCCACTTCTGCTCCAAAAAGTTCCAAGTTATTCTGAGCACATAGTGGAAAAAGAATGCACTCAGAATGCCAAGAAACTTTTGGCTTCAGTGCTCTTGAGCCAAGGAATTCTGCTATGTAACTGTTTGCCCGAGAGGCCCATTCTCTATCTTCTCATATTTGATGCACCAAGAGCTACAGCTGAGCTCTGTTACACCCAGTCACCAAGAGCAGCACGACACTGGCGATGCAACACGTTATTCTTCTTCCATCACATAAGGGTTTTTTTTCCGGACAGACCCATGTTTGGTAAATGTTTCCCTGAGAATCAGTTCTAACTCTGATTTTCTCTACTTGAATAGAGCTGTGCTGGCAGTTTAAATATTGCAAGAATATTCTGAAATTCTACATAATTATTGTGCAGGGGGTTAATGATAAAACAACTGTTGCTTAAGCCCACTAGCAGAAGCCAGAAACTAGTCATTGTCTTGTCTTTGAATTCAGGCCATAACATTCCAGGGTATCTTCGGTGTCTAATCCTCACCAGCATCACAGTAAAGAAAATACTAAATGTTGACTTCTCTATACTAACATCAGCCTAGATTATTTGTTTATTCAACAAGATTATACTCATTGTATACCAAGAAGCTTTGAGTCTTTATTTCAAATTCTTTCTAAAACCAGTCGAAAAATCTTCATTACTAAATAATGCCAACCTTCCTACAATTAGGACTAATTTCCAGTTGTTACTAAAACATCAAGCTACCGTTATCCACGGAAGGACATGTACTCAAGAACATCATCATACATCTGTGTTTCACTGAATGCCAGGTTTTCACTTTTATGGATTAGGACCAGACAGAAAAAAAGGGCAACACCACACACAGCAAGGAAAAATGGTATTTTTCACTTGTAAATATTTTGCTTAATGATTATACCAATTGAGAACTAGCTCTGAAGAGCCTGGCTTTTATTTACGTGCCAAACACAGTGTTTAACTTGACCATGACCCATGGCCAACTCCCGCCATGCTAGAGATGCCACCACACAGTCTGAAAAGCTAACAGCTACCATAGAGGGTTTATCACACTAAGAAAAAACTACAGATATCCAGTTGCCTTGAACAGAGTTGTGTTAACCTCCACAAACTGACTGTAATTAAAAAATTTCAGAAAAGGTGGCAAAACAGAACTTGTTAACGGTAAGATGTGACACGGAGAAACAGCTGGGCGTGCACACGCCATAGCACCCTACAGGATTATATGAAAACCAAACAGGGCTGCTTTTTAAAGAAACCTAAATAAGAAGGTTAAGTGCAAATAAGAATGAAAGTTATTAGGCAGTCAAACAAATCAGTATGCTGAGAAGTCAACCTGGTTTATCATAGTGACAGTAAAACTACTGGCAACTCCCAATGCCAAGTAGCTCAGCCCATGCAAGACTGCCAGCTACTTGGGAAAAAAAAAAAAAAAACAAACCACAAACCAAACAACCAAAATCTACTTATCCCACTGTCTGGAAGATTGAGCTTTGCTGATCCAGCCAGTGCGGAAGCCACCTCCTCCCTTTCTCTTCCCCTGAAGCAGTGATTTCATTCAAATGAGATTGTTTTTCCCAAAAAAAACCCTCAGAGAGTATAAGTAATCATACATCTGTTTAAGCGGCTAAACAAGCTAAGGGAAGGAAAAAAAAAAAGAAAAAAAAAACCCACATTTTAATTGTGAGATGTTTGTCTTTCCAGCTGCATAAAAATTAGTTGACTCCTAACACAAGAACCTGCATGTATTTACCAAGGTAGTGCTGAAGTTTAGTGAAAGACTAACAAGAAAAACAGACAAGCAAAGAAACACTTAAAAGGACACAAAGCCCTTATTATATAGCACAGATCTGAAAGACTCAGGAGTAAAACACAATTCTAGAAATCTTTGGTCCCAGAGGCATGCAAAATTGTTTCAAACAGCAACCAGTTAAAAGGAGCACACTACAAGTTTCCCAAACTGAAATGCTTGCAGAAGTAACAGTAAAGTCAAAGTGCAACTGATGAGAAACATAATACAGTTCAGTCTCTGCCTACACAAATACAACAAAAGAAAAGGGCAGAACACTAGAAGACCATTTCCTAATTTATCCAAAACTATGAAGGGAATTCTCTACCAGATTTGACATACCAGGAGCAGGAAAAGATAAAGTTTGGATGAAGAGGGAAAAATGCATTTTAGAAATACCTCACAGAAGACCTTTCACCGAAGACAACCACTGGAGCCATTTGACTATACCATCAAGGAAGTCTGCGCTCCCTCGAATAAGAAATCTGCAATCTGCAAAGTCTAGAAGATTAATGTTTCAACAAATAAACAGATTGGGGGAAAAAAAAAAAGAGAGGGTATGTTCAAATTTTGAACTCAGCAATGTTGAGTTCTAACAAAAAGAAAATCTGTTGGGGGAACTACATGAGAAAAACAACATGACACATGCCCATTACCTTAGAGCAGCAGATAACAATCACTCTTGCATGTTTCATACACAGTAAGCTCATTCAAAAAACGTGTAAATTAATAATAATCCTATATGGACTACTGTTTTGAGAGGAAATGGTTTAAGGTAAACTAACAAAGTAATTCAAGTGAAAAACATGCAGCAATTCAAAACTCCTGAGATGAAAGAAGACAGAAAGGAGTGGTTTAATGTTCTACACATGAATACCGAAAGTGGTCTAGTAATATCAGTCTAAATCCTTGCAGCATCTACTCTGACCTTTATCTTGCCAAGCTGGATAAACAGAATTCCATGCTGTTTATTGGGCGGTGTTTTCAGATAAGATGTAAAGAATTATGTCCATGAAAGGACTATAACCATACTTGATGTAACACCAATCAAACGCCTCCTCCGTGTGGTGCCACTACACCGATTGCTTTGTGTTTCTGCTCAGGCAGTAGATGGATGAGCTTCGAGGATGTTATATGTAAGCACTCACCCTGCAAGCCAAAACACATCTTAAAGGCTCCCAATGTCTCAAATATTAACGAAACATCATTCAAAAGAAGAAAACAGGAGACAAGGTAGGAAGCTGCAGAGATCAGGACTGAAAAAGTGTTGTCTACAATACACTATGTTCAATTCCTTCTCATGCTTTCAGACTAGTGAGTTTGAGCAGGGAGTTGTTTTGTGGTTTTATGGGAGGAACAGGTCAGGGAGCAAACTCCAGTCAAGCCCTGAACTCTGATGCTAACTAAATCTGGTTCAACCAGATTTAATCCGAGGGATGACAAGACGAAAGGGACGCTTCCGCCTGTCAGTTCACCTTTTATCTTGCCTCTCTAGCACAGCGGATAGCTGGTGCCCCAACTTACCCGTGAGAGCTTTTGTCTGTGTGGTGTCCTTTTCTTAATGGATAAAAAAAAAAACCAAACTGTTGCATGTTTAAAGATCCACGTCAACCTCTTAAAAAGAGACAGGAGCAAAGGCAAGTCTCAAGAGAGCTTCAGGCTGCTGGTATCTTAAGCACCAAGGCACAGGTCCTGTGTATTCCAGCTCACACCACAGAACAGCTTCTTAACAAACCCGTCTAATGTATTTTGAAACTTATCCCACTTACTGCTAACATAAGTTAAGAAGTCACTGAAGATTCAGTTTAAGACCAAAATAAGCTTGCAGCAACCCTTAATAAGATTTATTCACACTATTAAATGTCTCTAGCAAGCAAGCTAACTCCTGCAATTCTTTCACAATGTTAAGTAGATTCTAAATAAAACATCCAGCATCATTCTGATCACCTCAAAGGTCAGCAGTTTGGCACCTTATAAGTCCCCTTACTATTACTTTGTTCCCCTTTGTTCATCATGTTGTGTGCTGTCAGTAGCTGAGCCCACAGTATCGCATACACTGCAAGCAGGGCACTACCACTGCATCATGTCTTTTCTACGTCACCTTGTTCTCTAATGCCATTGTTAATTAACCTCCATCATAAGTTTTCCCAATACCTTTCAACTGCTTTTGAACTCTGAAGGTAAGGTAACTTTTTTTTTTTTCCCCCCCCACAAAGGAAGTGACAAGATAAGCACATATCTCTTACGGGCCACCTAAAAATAAGAAATTATCTTCCAGGAAATAAATGTACAATCATTTCCAAACTGAAGACAGCTGACCTCAGAAAGCACCAAGTTAAGCTTACAGCATCTATAACATAGTCTTATCTTCATATGAACAATACTGATTAGTGTAACCCCTTTATTCCATCTTTATAAGGGAATTTTAAAAAAGCTTGGTAGCACTGTATCAAGTTGGACTTAGGCTCTCAAATCACAACCACCACACACGCCCCAGTTTTAGTTCTACAGAACAATTCAGGTAATCACTGCTCTCTTAAACAGACAGTTCTTTAAGAAAAACACAGGAAAAATAGAAAACAAAAAGCTATAAGGCCAGTGCTCATACCGGGAATAAACTGCAAATATAAAAAGCCCAAGATGATTAGTCTATATTTTCTATATGCTGAAAGACATCTACCCCTCCCAGGGAAAAAGCAACCTAGTTACCACTGCCTCTTGACAAGCTGTATCATCTTTGCTTAATTTGTAATCAATCCATTTTCCACACCAGCTGAAATTCCTGTAAACTCAAAAAGCTAAAAAAAAAAAAAAAAAAAAAAAAAAACTGAAATCCCTGCATTTACTTGAGATCTGACTATTAAACCAGAGAAAGGAATGTTTATCAGCCCATTAAAGCAGCCTCTTAAATCATTACCTTTCCGATAAGCCACCACTGTGTTTCACATTTGACTGACCATTTTAGGATGATGCTATTTTTGAGCCCTGTGATGCTATTCCCAACAAAATAATTAGCAGACTTGTCTTGTACACCTTCCCGCACATCTTGTATACACTGCTAGGCAATTCTCGCTGTAAAGCTTTTGGAAAAAAGCTATGGGATCTTCATGATGTATCAAAGTAACTTCACAATTCAGTGGAAATTAATTAAGCACTTCTAGTTCTTTGGAGAAAAGAAATTATCCCATGTTCATCCTTTGGGAGAATCAGCTGAAGAGGCAGAATGAAAACCTGCATTAAATACTTACTACCCTTTTCTCCAGTGAAGAAATTAGCTTAATGTTATGAATACATACACTTGGTATTATTGTGCACAGCCCCACACATGACCACCTCCTAGCCTGAGACAGGACAATTAAATTATTCATTAGTGGCAGAAGCCTGGCATCCCTTCTCTTCTGTCCCTCTTACTCCAGTGGCAATACGTTTTAACAAAGTGATCCAGTCGTAACAAACCTCAAGAAGATAAACAGCGACAAACTGACTAAAATTTGCTGTGTAAAAGCTTGACGCATTCTTGTAATATTCCAGTAGGAAATTGTAAGAAGGCAGTTAACTATTCAGTATTAAGGGTTTCTTCTATAGTGCTTGAAACTTGCCTTTGGGTACCTAGCATATAAACTTGGAAAAGGCATTGTATACGACAATGATTCTCTCCCCCCATTCGTAATAAATTTGTTAACAAAGTACAGTGTGTGCTTTGGCTACAGCCCAAGAGATCCATTTCCAGAACTATATATATTTACCCATCCATAAAATCTATAAAAATTATAGGAAAGAACTGCAAACCTTGTCACTGGGGCTCAGACAGACAAGCAAAATTTTTATCTTTGGCATTTATGCATTCTTCAAATAAAACCCTGAACATGCATCACTGCTGGAGGACAGAAAAACAAAGACCTGTTTATGGTATTTCATAACCTAATTTACAGAGCTAAGATGAGCAGTGAGTTGGACAGATGAGCAGAGAGGAACTTCCCCTCGCGTACTGCTCCTTCTCTACCAACAGCCAGGTCACCAAGTCCCCAGGATGGCACCAACTGAACCCTCCCAGAAAAAGAGCCCACGGCAAATGCCCAAACGAGCTTCACGTCAAAAAGCTACCCCAACAGCAATCACCCAGGAGTGTCAAAATTCTGATAAAATAAGGAATGCAGCTAAAACTACAACTGCCTCCAAATCAGAATGTAAACAGCAACGGCCACAGAAGAATGTGCCAATGAACAGAACATTGCTCAAATTCTCAAAACTCACCGAAAGACAGCTGCAGTTTTGAACCTGTACCCCCCGCTAACAGCATATTCAAAGGTTCCAGCAAGGATAAATGTTATCTTAGGCTGAAAATGGTGTTGGAATTTTTATTTTACAGCAGCTAAAGCATAAAGGTTTTGAGGAAGGCTTGCTCTCTGTTACTTCAGGTTCCAAGGCAAGCAGCATGCAACTCAGCTACTAAAAGGCACCTCTATAAATGTGTTCTACACCCTTCGGGAGATTGTATCCAAGTTCTTCAGTTGCAGAGTAGAACTTCCTCCTTCAGGACATTTTGCCTTATCTCATTAAGTTCCAGTACAGCATGTCTCACTAGGGAGGCTAATACATCACTTTGAAAGACTAAAGAAATACACTTCTGCTTGCTTTGATTTTATTTTTAGACAAAACCACGTAAAAAGCTATTTCCTTTATTTAAGAAAAGCAGCTCTCCAAAGTACAGAGCACCAAGCTCTAGCCAAAATAGTAATGCTTTAACAGAGCCAGAAAACTCTGAAGCTGATCCAGTAGCACTGACTGATCTCATTAGCTCTTCTCATGAAAATATACAGATATGACTTCACTCCTGGATTACACGCTATATTTAGTTTATACCTAATATGGATATGCAGTGTACAAGAGTCAGTCATTTCCTTTCCTCGTGTAAAGTTCCTTGCCCTTTGTCTAGCCAACAATACAAGGAATAAGTTTGAACTCTCAGAGAACTCGCACACAAAGACATTTGTAATTAGGAGCACTTTAGCTTATGTTTTTCACTTCAGCATAAACAAACACAGCATTCAGAGCCCTAAAAATCAGATTGTGCCAGAAATGTTTGACCTGAATTTAAAAAAAACCAAACAACTCAAAAGAAGTTTTTTAAAAAGTTAACTATTATCTTTTTTAGGAAAAAATATTCCAAATAAAGGATTTCAAGCTCCTGAAGTCAAAGCTCTACTTAAATCTATGCAGCATAATTATTTGGGGCTTGGGGGTTTTAACTGTTAAAATGTTCACAAACTCGTAATACAACAAATGAGCACAGAGTGAGTACCTAGCATCTATTTTAAGAGTGAAACTATATCATTCCGAAGTGAAGAATACGCAAGGAAAAAAACCAAACCCCTTGATTAGGACAGTAAGTGGTTTGTTATAGGTTATTTACAAAGAACTTTGAAGATAAAAATCAAAATAGATGGATAACAGGTACAGATGTAAACTTTTTACACAGACAGTCAACTCACAGCCAACCACCATATTAACTAAACTTTGTGTCTTAGACAAACTGCCTACACTGGCAGACAAAACCACCTTACTTTCTCCCATGCTGTTAAGGTTTTATAGAATTGCACTGCTCAGTCAATTACCAGTCGCAGGGCAAACAAGAACATTTACCAAAAAAAAAAAAAGACAACAAATCCAATTACTGCCAAGTACAGTTACCCAGTCTTAAAAGTAGTTCTTGTGGATTTCTAAGAGGTACGTCCAGCCCAGCAAGAACTTGGAACTGATGTAGACACTGTTATAAAAATGTGTAGGCCTTGCGTTAGTCTCATCACAATAAATTTAAAAGAGAATCTGAACATGCTCACACTAGTGAGAAAATAACGATAGCCCAGGGCTCTTTTTGTCCCTTTTAACTAATGTACACTTTTAAAAATCAAACTTGCAATCTCAGAGTACAAAAGTCATTTTCAAAGTACATAGATTACTATTTAGCCATTCAATGAATTCCCCAACTAGACTCTTGCAAACACAAGTTTTTGTAAGAGACAACACAGCCTTCAAAATCCCACAAGCTGAGGTACAGAACCAACTGCTTCTCTGCTCACCCTGTTCACGTTAGGACAGAGAGTAATACTCTTCAAACAAAGAACTCTCTCTTTCCTCACTGTTTCCTTCCACAAGATTCGGTCAGGATAACCAGTGCGAGACTAGACAGTGACACTGAGTCACTTCAGGCCATCAGGGTAACGATTACTAATTTCTTAGGATGCCAATACTGTCATGGTGCTGCCCACTGAAAGATTATCAGACCCTCCCACTCACTTCCTAACAGCGAAACCGAGTTTACACAAACATTCCTCATACCTACATGTTACTTCTAAACATTCCACTATCACTACCTACAGACAAGACATCACTTTTAAGAGGATCTTCATTCTCTTCAAATAGTTTCACATGAACTTTGGTGTTGTGTCAAGTACACTCTTCCCTGCTTCTGTGAATTCCTTACAGACACCCATCGACTGACATACAAAAGCATCAAGAACAAGACTCAGAGTGCTCACATCCTTGATGTGCATTTACGCCTGACTTTTGGTAGGTTCCAGGCCCTCAAGTGTGCCCCACAATACATGCTCCAATACACAGGCATCTCTTTCCCCTTCAATACACAGCCTGAGACATTTCCCATCTGGGAAAACTGAGGACAGATCTGTCCTTTACAGCAGTATCCATGCTCAAAGAATGCATCCATGACATACAGCACTTGTCCACACCATGGAGCAAATGATTCAGAAGCTCCGCAGCAGATGATGGTCCAATCCCCGCCAGCAGATGAGCAGTCTGCAAAGGGCAATGAACTGAAATTCAGGAACTCGGCCAGTTGTCAGACCACTTTGTAGGGAAGGGAGGAAAAGTGCACGAGTGTCAGACATCTTTCAACTGCAAAGTAAAACGCAAGTTTTCTTGAAAATTTAAGTGCGCTGTCTAGATGTTAATCATTGGAAAGGGGAGAATAGACGCCAGTGAATAAAACCATTACTGCCAAAGTGTATTCAGGAGCATTTTGACTGAGGAAAAGCTAACTCATCTGTGTAATCCCTTCGAAAATGATTGCTAGGAGTTAAACTTACTTTCCAGTGTTTTGCAAAAAAAGTAACATTTACACTTGAGACCAGCTCTGTATTTGTAAGCAATACTGTACCAAGTGCACCAGTTTCTGTATTAGCAATCAGATTCAAATCAAAAAGCCGAGGAGGTTTCTGGCAACAATAACTTTCCCAAGCAGAACTTAAAGGAATATAGTCTGCCAGCCAAAGGAGGAAAAGGCCTGATTTATAACATCTAAGCACAAGATATAACGAAGATGGTTATGCCTCAGTTTATAAAGGGGTCCTTTACAATACTCCAGTATTTGCTCACAGGAAATAAGCCACCCATGAAATTTTGCTAGCTATATCAAACACGTATCAAAGGCAGACTGAGAAAGTTCTCAGATGCTCAGGTTATTACATCACAACCTCCAAAGGATGATCTTATACGTAAGGAGGAGATTTATCTAATAAGATTATCAAGTGACAAGCCTGCCCCTGACAAGACCATCTCCAAGCAGCCACACTGCATGTCTCTAGTCTTATTTCCTTATACTGATGCTCCTTTTAATTTTACAGATACATTGCAGTTGCCAACCCCACCCCACCACCCCAATGACGACAAACAAGACCATGGGATGGTTTGTTATAAACCAATATACAGCAGCCACACTACTCCAGAATGACACACCAGAGCTTACGTAAGGATACTCACAGGCAACAAAAACTGCAAGACAAAGGCAGACCTGAACACATGCAATTCAGACAAATCACACTCCTCCTCCTCTCACCCAGCCCTCAGCTAATATCAAGTCTGCTGCTGGAGATGCAGGTGCACACACATCCCTTTTCCTGCCACGGGCTCCAACATTTAACTGAACAAAACGGACATGGATCTCAAATAGTTCATCTGCCAAACTGCTGTTTAATTCAGATATACAAAAATGTAGACAAGCTTCTGTTACACTCATTGGGAGTGTTTTAGAGTAGGGTATTTATTAAATGTGAAATCACAGGTTTTTTGCTACTGACAGTACAATTCACGGGTAAACAGACAGCAGACACTATCTGATTTTCAAAACAGGTGCCCAATTTCGCAATGACATCTTATTTGAAAGCTGCCAGAAATCCAGGGTCTAATTAATTTGCAAGTACACACACGTTACACAGTTGAAGAGAGCACCTTCCTTAATAGTTACCTACATCTACTATAACCTGTCTCATGCCAACAGATATATGACTATGAAATTCTTGTTTGTTAAGTTTGTTGGGTTTTTTCTTTAACACCGAACTTGTTGATCATCTGTGTCTTCACCTTGCTATTACAAGAGGAATGCAATCATTCAGTGCCCTCTAGAAACCAAGGGCTGAGCTTTGAGCAGCTTCCATCCCCATCTCCTTCGTACACTGTAATAAAGAAACTGCACAAGTAGTTTTGTAAGCTCTGCCCTGTGGTTTCCACAGATGAGTGGATCTATTTGACCAAGTCAGTCCACCACACTGTTTATTTACAATAAAAATCCACACACAATCAACTAAATTAGAGTTATTGCAAGTGGCCTATATGAGTTGTATTCAGATCACAACGCTGGAGTTTCTGCGTGCGCGTTCATTACAATGCAGCCTTCACTGCTCTAAAATGCCACTAGGGCATATAAAAATATTCTTGTTAGACAATGGAAGCAGGCCTCCCTCATTAATAAAACATGCGAACATATGAGGAAACCAAACGAAATCAAATACATCACTAGTTTCTCCTAATCAGCTCTCAGAGGAAAGACTTGAAAAATATTTACACATTGTTTAAAGGAGACTGCAGGCAGCCCACCAGCACTGTAATGAAAAAGTTGATAAAGCAACTCATTATATGAGGCCAAGAAATAGATTATTCACCTCAGTTTCAGAACTGTAACCCATTTTCTTACCGAAGTATCCTAATTCTGCACATATGTTATCACCAACTATGAAAATACAAGTTACAGCAGACCGATACACTGTCTCCTTGAATAAATCAAAGCAATTTGCTGGTGACAAACAGCCCTGTATAGTTATTCATAAGTGAGACCTAACCATGTGCGCACTCCTCCCCATGCTGTGCCCACCCTATTTTGTTACTGATCACAATTTAACAAGATTCAAACCCAACATTTTGGGGCATGAAGCCAAACAGTTTCTCCTGCTTCACAAGTTTGTTTCTCAAGCTTTAATCCCTACCTTTGTTTCATCTTAGTCTGGCTGCTACAATCCTTTGTACGCAGGTCATACAGTTACCGCCCTTCAGCCGCAGGCATTTGGCAGAGATTTCTTTTTTGGTCAAGAAGTCTTTCCACTACCTCTATCTTAAGAGCTTCGCTGGCTAACAGTGCACAGGTAGAACCAAGACCCTGTATACTGTTTGAAAAGCGATTATCTACATTGTGAAATCTTGTTCTAATATTCACTCTGTAACTTTAGACTTTTTCTAGATTGCAGCCGTAACCAGGCGAAAACTGTGCAACAGACAAAAGCAGACACCGAGCTTCCCACTTTCAGGGGAGAAAAAAAGAAGACTAAACCAAAATGCAGTGCTCTCCTACACAGGCACTATTAGTTTTATTAAATAAATATTCTGCTTGCATTTTATGAAGTGCCCATCTTAATGAGACAAGTAGCAAACAAGACTTTACAAAGCTTTACAAAAACACTGTTCCGATAATACTCTTAACAGCTTCAATAAAGCGTGGGACAGGTGGCAACACCCAATGAAACAACTGTTTTGGTCTGTTTGCTGGGGTGGGGGCTGTTCTTCCTCTGCAGGATTTTACAGGGAAATAACCTTTACCTGAAGATCATGAAGGCAGACAAGAATAACGCCTTTTTAAACCTGAACTCTATCCTAAAGGCAGACGGTATACAGATTGCAGCAGTCAGTCATAACACTGGGAAAAGGCTTCCTTAAGGGAGATACTACTCACTGATAATCCCAAATATAGCCTTCTTAAATCCACGCCAATAAGGAAGTTTCAATTAAAACGGACAGAAAAATTCCCTTTCATACAGTCTTGTTCTTAGTCTTTTCTTAGTCATATAGCCCTTTTTCCCTTTCACATAGTCTGACATCTTTATAGGCGCAACACTGATTTAATCAGAATCAATACATTTTTCTCACAACCAATTTTACACTTTCTTCCATGTTATTCCTCATGCGTGAAACATCCTCTTTAAACCAACCCACAAAGCCTATTCCCCCTGCCCCCAAATCCTTCTGCCATCAATCACTGTTCTAATTTGTTTAGAAATAAGAAAAATCGTCCAACGAACTTTAGGACAGATGAAGATAAGTTAGCATGTTATATTAAAGAAGTACTGCTATAAATAATTCAAAGTAATCTGTAACTTAATTGATGTGCTAGTAAAGTTCTAACCTCTACACTAAGAACCTAAATTCTGACTAAAATCAGGTCTGGAATCCTCCACTGCAATTCTCTCTGTGTCCTGTTATTGCCTCTTGAGACAACTAAAAAATCCAAAACAGGGAAAATTCAATATTTTTAGAGGATTGTTTAATAAATAAAATCTATATTTAATAGCTTATTTGCAAAGCTCTACCTAGCTTCCTGGCAATTTTCACGTTTGTCATCATGGCTTTTATACTAAGCAATTCCCAAGATTTCAGACGGAGGCTTTCCATTATTTTCTCACCACAACCTAAAGAAACTTCATCTGAGAAAAAAAAAAAAAAAAAAACAACTTTTTTTCCAGCGAGGCTTTCTTCAAAGTAAGCTTAAGCACAGAAAGAAAAGATAAGCACCATTTACTCTGAAGTAAAAGGAAGATGCTGCATCACTAGAGCCCCAGAAGATGAAAATATTGCATCATACTGCGATACGTGAATGCAAAACATGTGGAGATGCCATATGGTGGATCTTTGCCAGATAAGGGCAGCCCAACACTGGCTCATTCTTCTAGTTTGGAAGAAAAACAGGCGATGCGTTTAAGACGTTCGGTTTCTGACACAAAAGCAGAACTTCTCGGGCAGGGGACTGAGTGAAAAGTAACTCGTGTTTGTCCAGCCTCGGTGGGCAGACAATGCGGAGC
>VXBH01003700.1:483167-513167 GCA_013400035.1 Rynchops niger
CGGAGGGGGCGTGGCCCGCGCTGAGGGGCAACGGTTTCTACGGCAGGGCCGCTGAGGGGAAAAGGGGGGGAATCCCGGCGGCCAGGGCCCGGGGTGGCGGAGAGGCGGCCCCCCGGGTGGCGGGGGGANGACCCCCCCCGCTTCTCTCACGCACACGCCCCTCCGCCCTTTACCTTGACAAAGAGCTCGATGACGGGCTCCTTGTCGCCGTCCTTCAGCCCGTTGACCGGCACCGACAACGCCATGCTTCCCGCCCGCTTTCTCACCGCTGCCAGCCGGGACNGGTGAGGCGGGCTGCTGGTGCGGTGCCCGATGACCTAACGTCTGGGAGCGGCCTGCTTGGGCCGGGCCTTGGCGCAGGCCGCGGCCCTGTGGGCGCCACCGGGCCCAGGGAGGGGGTGTCGTGTGTCCCCCCCCCCCCCACCACGCCGCCATCGCCTCAGCGCCGGGGCTGCAGCCCGCATCGCATGCGGGGAAAAGCTTCAAAACTTAAAACTTCCCCCTCACGACCCGCCACACCATGGGTCTGAGCACCAGAAATAGCTTCTTTCCTGGCTGGGGGAAAAATCTATTTGGAGTGGTAAGGAGGAGTGTTTCCAGCCTAGTTTCTCCCTCGCTATTAAGGTCAGGGACTGAGGAGCTGGACAGAATTGGGCGAAACGTCAGAACGAAATGAAACCGTTTGCCCTTTTTTCCAGGCTTCTCACCAAAATAGCACAAGGCAGCACACAGCCTGCGATCACATTTTCCCCATGCGACTAAAGGCCTGCAGAGCCCAAGCCGCTGCGAACAGAGCGGCTTTTATGCCTCGGCAGCACCCGCCCTGGCTCCCAGTCCTGCCGTTTTTTCAGGAGCTCAGACCCTATTTTTAATAGTCTGAGTTCAGCTGCACCTGAATGTCTCGGCAGAGCCGTTCCCAGGGTAGGATGCGCTGGGGCTGTGGGATACCCCGAGGTGGCATTGAATGACTTGCAGACGCAGCTCTTACTGCTTTTATGCTGTCTGTGACCCAGCACTGGGACGAGCCTCCCTGTAATTTGTACTCAAATGCATCCGTGCAGCCAGAAATGGCTCCGGATGAAATGGTTACCAACAGAGCCTTCACTGGTAATAACAAAGCCTCATATCTCTCCAGGCGTTTTACTACCCTCAGTTCTGCATAACCGGATGTCTTTAAGCAAATTTCTTCTTTGAATGCCCTTGAATTGTTCATCTAGAGCAGGAAAAACGGCTGCCGGCCCCTCTCCCGGCGCTGATAGGGCTGGGCAATCGATGTGACAAAGTCCTTTTCATTCCCTTTCCTACAGCTTCTGCACAGCCCTCCTCAGCTCAGCCCCCTGGATGGAAGATTCGTTTCTGTTTTTACAGAAAGTCCAAGGAACCTTGCTGATTCATGGGGTGGGACAGGCTTAAATTGGAAATCGGTGTGTCACTGTAACCAAACCGATCTGGGAGCAAGGCAGGACCGTGCAGTCCAGCCCTGTCCAGGAACCTCCCTGAATAATCGCCCTTAAATTAATTGCAGCCTGTACCACAAAGGACATCGTCGTTAGAGCGTGGGTGGGATAGATGGGAGGGAAAAACATTTCCCTTAAATGGGAAAGTCACAGAGACCTTCCACAAGCATCAGGTTTGGGGCTTTACATGCATTTTTTCCACATGGCAGAGTAAGAAATTTGCACCAGTTGGGCCCAGTGTCCCCGGTAGATTCAGGAACTGGTAACGGAGGGGCTTTTATTGCAAGTTTGTCATTGTACCCCTCTGGCAGGGGAAAGTTGTTATCCTCTGTCTGCTGGGAAAGAGAAGAGCTGAGTCTTCTGGACCGGGGCTGAGCAGCGCCAGGATAAGGAACGCTGAGACAGATACTCCCCGCTCAGCCGAGGAGCAAGCCTTCCTCTCTGGGCTTCACCATCCTCCTCCACAAAAAAAGTTTCAAAATCACAGGGTTTTGTAAAACTTGAAATACTTTATAAGCCTCCCCAAAGCAAAGAACCACCTACTTTTGAAAAGGCAGTGTTTTTAGTACAATAGCTCTCCCATGACACCACTAAAGGTACGTGTGGAGCAACAAATTTGAGGTCTGCGAGGCACTTTGTGCTTTTTTATGTTTTACCAGCCGTACAAAGGAGCTGCCAGGGCCGTGTTTTTCCCTCACTACCGCTGAATTTCTTCTCCAACAAAAGAGCTCGCATGCTGTTACCTTGCAGAGCAGCTAATAGCTAGCTTATTTCATTTATATCCAGCTGCACTAGTCTCGTCTGATGCTTAATATCTTTTCAGTTATTTTACTTTTAGATGACATTTTCCTGGTTTCCAGCTGGCACCTACTAAACCCCTCATCCTGCCCATTCAAATGAAACCTCTTTCTCTAATGACGCTCAGAACGGTTTTGAACGTTAAAAGCTCTCGATTCTTTCCTAGTTCTGTAATTGCTGCTTATGTTATTCCGGAAGATTTTTTTTTTTTTTTTTTTGCAATAATACTTAGAATTAATTTGCCCCAGCTTTACAAAATAAATAACCAGTCCTCCTAACAATCCATAGGGAAGGGAGCATTACCCACCTTTTACAGCTGTGAGGAATGAGTCAGAAAAGTTAAGTGACTTATTCAAAGCTAAATTTGCACCGAGTCAGGGAGTCAGAACAAAGCGGTTTTGGCCCCCCCACCTGTGCTTAGATCAGTGGGTCACTCCCTCTATATTATTTTATGCTGTATTGAGAAGACTCATTTCCATTTGGCAGAGCAGCAAAACAGCATATTATTGTTTCACTTCTCTAGCACTTTTGGCCTTTATGCAGCGATTTTCCATCTCAAACTTTCCAAGTGCTTTTGAAACTGGAGGCATCAGATGTTAAAGATATCAAAGCCAAGCGCTCTCCTGCTCCAGCCCTCGCTGTGCACATTCAGCCGGTGGAATTCGCTGCTGCCGTGACCCCCGGGGTTCAGAAATGGCTCTTTATTTCTACGGGGAGTTTTTCGGGCACTGGAGGAGCTCAGCACGCAGGTCACGGTGCTGCTGAGCAGGACCCCATGCCGTATGAACATCCCGGCTTTTAACGAAACTGCTTCGAGGAGGAAGGGTGCTGAGGAAGGGTTGGAAGGCAGAATGGACCTTCCGTTGCTGGCTGCAGCTGGAAGCGAAAGCCCGGCCTGAGAGTCGGGTTCATTAGAGCTCTTTAAAGCAATGGTGGATGAAGCTGTGAGAAGAACCTGCCCACGGACACCTATTAAAAGAAGGGCAGAAACGACACACCCTGGTTTAAAAATACCAGCGTTCTCATTCCGATGCTAATTCGGGTTCCTGGGCTTGTCTGCAGGCTGGGATGCTGCGAAGTCCTTCCCTGGAGACTTGAAGCGGAAGAGCAGTGACCACAGACCCAGAGACCACGTGTCCCAGATGCTCCGCCACAATGGTACCCCTTTAGCAGAGTAACCCCATATGCTCCCACTTCCTTCAGCCTCCCATCCAGACAACAGGCGATGTTTTTTGGGCTCCATCCATCACCTGCCACCTAGGACGGCGTATTGTGTTCCGCTGATATTGCTCATTCGTATTTTATTACCCCTGTGTTGAGCAGCGTTTGTTTTTGAAGCTGATGGGAGGCTGTTAGCTCGCCAGATTCACAGGGAGTGCGGGGGAAATCAAACTTCTGCTTGTGTCAGACTGTTTGCAGTTTGCTGTAGCTCCCAACCAGCTGTCCCTCGACAGCTCATTTTCATCCAGAGCGGATGCCAAATTTTAGCATTAACTGCAGGCTGACGGAGCTGGTCCCACAAGGCGCTGAAGTGAGCAGCTGAGGAGCCGCAGCGCTGCGTGGAACCGGACCCGGGGTTAACGTCTGCCACTGGTGAAAAATACAGTGGAAAACAGCTCTCTGCTGCGGGTTGAAGCAGAATTACAGGAGCTGAGGACACATCCCGTATCATTATGTGGGAAGGTGACTTCATCCCACAATTTCTGGGTCACTCCTCTTTTTTGCATGATCCAAGTTAACACTGCTCCAAGCAGAGAGGTTGGAGGACTAAATGTTTCTAGGCGATGTTAATCAAGAACTTTTAGTGGCAGTAACTGCAGCTTGGAGTCATTTAACAATCGATGTACTTTCCATGCAATAGCACGCGCTTTTTTTCTGGTTACTGGCATATGGTCCTTACCCCAGGGAACTGGACGGTAATTAATGCATTTTGTGGTTAAATGTTTGGACTCAGCATCTCACGGCGCCCAAGGAGAAGGGAGGTAGACAAAGCAGGCATTGTCTGCAGGTCTCCCTGGGCTGCCGTAGGTCCCCTACATTGGGGCACAGTGGGGGCAGGTTTAGGGGAACGCTGACACAGGCAGAGTTTTTCACCTCACTTCTTTTAGTGCCGCCGAAACACTGGGAAAGTTAAACGGCTTGGCATCTCCGCGTGTTTGGAGGTGATATCCAAGGAGGGGAAAAGGAAAGCTGGCTCTCAGGACCACACATGCAACAGGAGTAATTGAATGCCCGACTCTCCTCTTTCAGCAGGAGGCTGTTGCCATGCCTCTTGTCTCCTCTTCGTGTATTTCTCACTGCCCTACTTTTAAAATTCAGATATTGGCCTTTTCTCTACCGTGAGCATCAAGAAACAAAGATTTCAACTTTGCCCTTTTGTAGAAAGGGACCTGGAAAGGACCAAGCGGCAGAGTTCGAGCCTCAGTTAAGCGTGAAGGGAACTGGGAGCTGAGTCCAGGCACTGGGAAACCTCCCGGGACGCATCCCTACAGCGGCACAGCGCAGACGCACACGCACCAGGGCACCTGGGGTTTCTTCAAGAAAATCCCCAAATCTATTGCACTTCTGGTTTTAAAAGTTATTCGGCGAAAAAAAAGACACTGTTTCCTGTGCATGTTTAAATAAAATCTATATTTCTCCACCCTTATGTATACAAGTCGCCTGAAAGTAAATAAATTAAGGCCATTGCTATTTTCTTTTAAGGTTAGTCTCCGGGTGAGTCAAAGAGCTGGGCTGATAGTGTGGTTTGGTTAAAGAAAAAAACCCACTAAGCAACCTGCTTCTTTCAAAATAAAAATACCGAGTTTGCCTGGCTTTAGTTGATTAGGGGGTTAAATCAGCCACGTTACCCTGAAGACAGCAATCCAACGCCACCACCTAGGTTTTCCTCCTTCTTCCATCAGCTGAAAAGCCTGAAAGTTGCTGGTAGCTGGGGACTCCCCTAATGAACTCTCCCCATTACAGCCCAGCAGCTCCCAGCTGGGTTTCAACACTGCGGACTGGCTTCTGTCATGGAGCTTAAATGGAAGAAACGCTGTTTGATGTGACTTTTTAATGGTCTGCGAGTTCTGTAAAAGACCCCGGGGGAAGATGTGGTGTCGAAAGGCAGCGCGGCACCGGCAGCCTCTCGTGTCCTGCGTGTGCCATTGTGTGTGAGCGGAGCAGAAGCACCCGCCCCTTCCCCAGCTTTCATCAGCCCCCAAACGGCATCTGCAGAGGATCAGTCCAATTAAAATAACGACACCATGCCAGTGCATTTTCTCTCTGGGGTGCAGGCTAACATCAGAGGGAAAAAAAGTAATAAAACCGACACCAAAACCTCTTTATCCCCAGGCTTGCTTGATCCAAATCCGTGCTATCAGTGTAGGCACCTGATAATGATTCTGCGATAATCCGTCCCGTTCTATGAGACTGGAAACCATTCTATGATAATCCATCCCAATTTATTGCAAGCCTTTAAAAATACAAACCACTCTATGTGTTTTCTTCTCAGCAAAGGTACTGCTGATGTTCTTTGTTCCTCAGCAAAGCTTCAAGCATGGGAGAAACCCTTGAAGGAGAGCAGGGGGCTACATTCTGCTCGTGAGCAGATGAAGGTGCGCGGTGCTACCCCCTGCCAGGGCTCGGAGCCAGCAAGGGAGGGAGAGGACAAAGCAAATGGCTCCTCCGAGGCCTCAGCAAGGACCCCGGCTCATTTCACTGGGATATATGCTAAGAGTCAACTCGCACCCAGGGTCTGAAATCTCTTTATTTCCATATCTGCACACTTGGAATGAAATGGGCCCTGCCCTGACCTGGCAGAGTCTTCTACTGACCCGGCTGGTGTGTCAGCAGCGATCGCAGTCAGCTTGCTTCAGAGAGGCCATCAAAACCAAACAATGCAATTAATCCCTCCACCTCGGGGAATGGCTAGATGAGGTTAAGTGATTTGCCCCAGGATCGCCTGCAGAGCAGCAGATCAATCAGCAGTCCAGGTAGAAACTAGTCAGCAGCAGCAGTTCTGCGTCTCTGCTAGCTCCCAGGGCCATTCCACTTCCACCCATGACGACGAGCATCTGCCCTCCAGGCCTAGTCTCTTTCCTTCCCAGGTGCCGATGTCCAGCCCTGTTTTGCTCCCCATGAACACCAGCCCATCCTCAGCACAGCCCCGCTGACCTCCGCCTTTGTTCTTCTGGAGTTTAAGATGGTCCAAATGGACCTACACCAAGAAGTCGGGGCTGGGCTTGGTGTAGCCCTAGGGTGGGTGGACAGGAGATACGGTCCCTGCCAGACCCTTGTTGCATGAGGGAGGATTTTTCACCTCCCCCTCGCGGCCCTGAGCACTTACCTGTTCCTCCATAACGTGCAAGAGGGAGGCAGGTCACTTGCTCCAGCCTGGTTGGAGATGTGTCCCCATCACTCATGTCCTGCCCCAGGCTGGGTGGAGGTGTGTCCCCATCACTCGTGTCCTACCCCAGGTGCCCTCCTCTTCCCCCTGCTCTCAGCCTCAAAACGTGGCGCTGGGGTACCCGCCCTCATGCCATAGCCACAAAAGCCCTTTGTGGTGCGCTGCCGCCTTGGCAGCCGCCTCTCCCCAGCTTTTCCCCGGGCAGCAGACTCGGGCTGTTCCCGCAGTGCTAAGCCCTGAACATCAGACAAGCGCCGTCCAAATCCCTCAGCGGATCAGGCAGCTATCGGAAGCAACGAGGAACCCAAATTGTCTCCCTGGGTTCATTTGCCCCTCCAGGCCTGGCAGGCAGCAAGAGACTGATGAGACTGTTCAACTGGGGTTTTTTTATCACGTAAGGACAGCGGGATTGCTGGAGCCCATCAAAGGGCTGCCTGGGGGCTATAAATCACAGCCCAAGCCCGCAGTGACAGGGACAGCGCTGCGTATGGGCTGGGGACTCGCAGGGAGCACCAGACGTGGTCGCCGAGAGGGTATGTGACGTTACTCCCCCAGAAACACGAGTCCCTTGCAGGCTGCTGCTCTCCCAGCTCAGCCCCACACCTCCCCGCGGGGACCTCCTGGCACTGGGGTGAAGCCGTGCACCGCGGAGGAGGCATCCGAATTCCCCCGAGCCTTCCAGGCGGTTCTTTGGGCAAAGTCCACGTCTAAGATTAATTACATTCGTAACAAAGAACAAAGCAAACACCCATCACCGAGCCAACCTGCTCCAGACTGATGGCGTAAGTGCCGATCCGACTCCAGCGGTGACATGATGAATGTGGATTTTATTTCCTCCTATCTGAGTCACGGTGGAAGGAGCCAGATTTTTTTCAAAGGGCTCGAGAAAGAAAAGGAAACGCGGTCGGGACAAGAAGCCAAGATCTCGCAGTTCTACCGGGATTTAGAAATAATCTTTTTTTGATAAATTTATTGGTATTGCAGCAGCATGTAGAACGCTAGCAGCTCTCTAAATACAGCGGCAGAAACTCCTCCACCTTCTTTAAACCTTGCAGCCTGCGGTGGCACAGCGGTGCCAAGGGAATGACGTCCCAACGCCCTGATGTGCCGACAGCAGGACGGAGACCTGAACAGAAACCTCCTGAGTCACGGTTTAAAAACTCGCAGAAGCGGCTGCGGTCCTCGTTGAAGCCATGTTGGCCCTGCAGGTGGGGAGAAGAACAATCCTGCAGGGCAGAACCAGAGCAAAGATTTCCCAAATCTTCCCATTCCAGATCCGGTTATCTGCGGCACGCGCTCTACCTGCTCAGGCTGAAATTCTGGTATTTCTGAACACCGGGTATTTGATTTTGCAATTTTCATAATCACCTCTTTAGGCCAGTGGTTTTTCTGTGTAATGATCGCTGTAAGACACTCTTCAGGCTCCGACTGAGTTACGATAAGAGCCATTTAGAGCCAAAAGTTTGGGCACAAAACGGGGACAGATATTTGAGGGCTGGAGCCATCCCTCTGCCCACAGCCCAAGGGCCACCTGAGCCCACCCAGGCCCCGCATGGCATCTCTCCGATCGCCAGCGCTGCCGAGATTTTTCCCCTTTTAAATCCTTTTCATCTGTCCCAGCCATGAATTGCAGGATTTCTAGGCGACCTGCATCGCTTCCCTGGGCGCAGCGAGGTGAGCAACGGGCTGGAAACGGAGCCGGCAGCAGGCGAACGTTGGCTCCGGGGTGGGTAAAACACGAGCTGCTTTTCTCCAGCCCTCCTAAGGAGACGCACACGGGATTCCAGGGATTCAGGTTTCTTTTACTGATTTAACACTTGCCTCGGGTAAGCAAATGAGCAATTAGCAGGGCTGCATCTGCGATGTCATTTAAATTCACATGACACCCTGGCTGCTCATTAATCGCGGGGACGTGCAGTTCGAGACAATAAACCCAAATCCTCTGCTGGCAGCGGGCAGAAATCCCTCTCTCCGCACACCCCTTGTCCCGGGAGGACAGGGCCAGGCGTGCAGCCCCGCGCCGGGCTGGCTTCAGGGGCCTGACCCCCGGGGCAGACAGATTTCGGACTCCCTGAACATCCTGGCAGCCCCCCCATGCTTTGTACGGGAAGGTCCCCGCTGCCTCCCCCCTGTGCCACGCCACCTGCCTGGGCATTGTACCGCTAATCCGCTCCTCACGTCGGAAGATGCCTTGCTTCGCGTCGATGGGCACGATCTGGGGGAAAACTCAACGTGCGCAACTGCTCGGGCGTCAGCCCAGCAGGGCGAGTCCCTCTTTCTAGCACAACAAACCCACGCGAGGCTCGGTTACGTCCAGACCCACGTAAATCCCCGGTCTCGGCACTCCCAAAGAGGCCCCATCCCACCCAGGACAAGGCTCCAAGGGGTTATTTCCTTGCGAGCTCCATCTCAGCTCCTGCACACCATGGAAAGCCGGAGCATCGAGCTCACCCCAAGGCAGGGCGGTGGCAGCTCACCCGTCCTCGATCCCCTCACCCAAGGTCCAACACGTGGCACATCACCATGGGGGCCACCATGGCTGGTGCTGGCAAACTCTGCTCCTTGCTTTTTGTATCCTCGACATCTCCATCTCCAGGGTCCACGCAGGCAGGGAGACGAGGGTGGCCACCACGGGGACGCTGATGGGCCACGGTGGCAACACACGGCCCAGAGGCCACCGTGGGAGGAGCTGGAGAAGGTGCTGGTGCCACCTGGGCTCCGCAGGCACATCCCCACCTGCAGTCAAGTGGCCAAGATAAACCAGCGCTGCTGGGTGCATCCAAACTCCACCTCAGTTCCTCCTTGATACGGAGGAGACGCACGCGGCACCATGCCAGGATACACCCAACTGCTCTCCCAGCTGGAAAACTGGTGTCCAGCACAGGCAGAAAGGGGGTCCCACAGCTCCGAGCCCCCCCCCGGAACTCCCGCTGCATCACTGGAAAACCTCTCGGGCACGATGGCAAAGCACGGGGGGAAAATTGCTACAGAAAAAACCAGGCTGATGCGGGCAGGGGCTTCAGGGCATTTTTTCCTTCCTGCGGGGGCCTCACTTCCAGCAATAGATGCTAATTTTTTTTGACAAAAATCAGAATGTTTGTGGTTGATACCAGGTGGTGTAACACTTCCACGGCAAAGCAGAGCCCTGGGGATGGCAGCAGGTGCGGGAAGGAGTTGGGGGGACCCGGACCTTTTATAACCCGGAGATCAGACATTTACCTTCAGGGTGGGAGAACGCGGTGGGGCTTGTGGCGGGAGCACCGGGGCTCAGAGGCGGCAGGACTCAGCATCTGTGTCTTGTCCCAGGAATCTCCCACCGCAGCCGTTCGACCTGCAGCATCGTCACAGCTCACCCAAGAGCTGGGGGGGAGCCGGGGCCCCTTCCAAGCACCGGCAGCCGCGGGGCTCACAATAGCAGCATTCAGAGCCACGGTCCTGCCGCAGTGACACGGGGAAGGTCCCGACGGAACCCGGTGCCAAAGCAAGGCCAAGCCGGGCAAAGGGAGCGGCGAAGGACCACGGCGACGGCCGGGAGCTGCAGCCACTCCGGTCCAAGCCCATCCCGCACGCTTTCTGGGGGGAGAATGGCACAGACAGGAGGGCGTTTCTTTTGCCGCTTACTCTTATCCCTGCAACTGTAAATCTTGGTTCCTCTCCTCTGTTTTCCCCCCACTCTGAACTTTATCCAGGTTTGGGATCCAGCCATGGGGGACGCCAGCACCAGGTGCCCCGGGGGGCTTTAGGAAGAGTGTTACAGGAGTGAACGCATCCCAAAGCCGTGGGGTATCCCTGCCACGGCACTCACGGGTTCTGCTCCTTGCCCTCCCTGCAGCAAAGTTGCCTCTTTAACTGCCAGAAGCCTCAGTTATCAGAAAATTATGTTAATTGCATGAGCATCCCCCAGCATTTGATCAATGTGAATCTTCATTACGCCACCAGGGAATACTAAACCCACTGTGCTGCTGGGGAAACTGAGGCAGGAGGGAGGGATGCCATGAGCTGCCCGGCTTTACACACAGCCAGCATCCCCAGCTCCGCACCCGCCTCATCTCCCTCCTCCTCCCCAGCGAAAAACACCCAGCAAAGGACACCGAGCAGTAAATTAGATCAACGTTTGCTGCGGTTTCTCCTCGCTGTGGCGCAGGCAGTGGAAGGCGCTGAGGGCCGGGAGGAAGAAAGCAGCAGCTGGAGAAAGGCCAAGTCCCCCATGGCAACGCGGCAACCTTGAGACAAGGTGCTCCGGGCACGCAGCGGCCGTCGGGCGAGTGATGGAGCAGAGCCCTGGAGATGGGGAGCAGCGCTTTCGGCCGGGGCTGACGCCCGGAGCAACCCCGTCAGCCCCATCCCGAGCCGTAAGGAGACGCCGGGGTGACTTAGCTCCTGGGATGCTCCGGCTGGAAGAGTCTCATCGCCCTTGGGAGGGTGAAAGGTACCTTCACTTATCTCTGTCCCACATAACGGCGAGGTGTCCACTTTCCTCGTCTGGAAAGAAGAGTCGGAGCTGAAAGCGGAGTCTGTCTCCTCTCAAAGCTGTGGGAGCCGCTGCCTTTATCCTCCCGCATCAATAATAGAAGGATTCATTCACAGGCTTGTAATAGATTAAAAATAAATAAATAAGAAGGAGCTCAATTTTGCTTTGCCAATCATGCACCTAATGCAATTTTCCCTCCTCGTCCCTTTGCGCCCGTGCGTGTGGACTCACAAAGATTTTAATAAGCTGGAAAGGCGCCAAACCGTTTCCGTCTCATTAAAAAAATATCATCGCACTGACAAAGGCAATTTTTTTCACCTCAGTGGCCAAATCCACTTGCGGAACGAAAATCCAGCTGACAGGGAGACTGTTAATTTTTAATGGGAGTTTCCCCCCCCTCCAGGAGAGAGGAGGCATCGTGGGGGGGTTATTCACAAAAGGGATTGACATTTTTCGCAACGGCTCCGCTGGCTTCGGTTTCATGTGAAGCGCGGAGCCGATTATTTTTGAAACCTGAATGAGGAATTTCAAAACGCGGCTGCTTCCCCCCCGGCATGAGCTTTCCAAGCAGCGCCGGGAGCCCGGCACAGCCTGTCCCACCGAGATCGTTCCCACTTCCCACCGCCCGCTGCCGGGTCAGGGCATGGACACCACGATGGCAGCGGGGGTTTGTGCTCCCGGGGCCGGCCCCGCGCGGGACACGGCGGCAGCAGAGGTCCAGGGTGGGGAGAAATCTCAAAGGAAGGTGTGGGCGAGCAGATAAGTGACGCAGGTGCCGGGGGGAGGCTGGTGGCAGGAGCTGAAGCGCGTCCCCGGGGCCATCCCCGGACTGACCTCGGCAGCCAAAACGCCGTTTATTTTAGTTCGGCCACAACAATTGACACAAGCTGCAGCTCTGCCCCTGGATGTAACACAAAGCTTTTGTGGAGGAATTGAACAATTCTTTGCCCCCCCCGCCCCGGAGTTGCTTTCCCAAGATAGCCGTTTTCCGTGTTTTCTTTTAAGTAAAACAGAAGGATTCAGAGCTTCCCAGGCTGGGGACGGGGAGCGTCGCCCGGCCCAGCGCAGGACCAGCAGAGGTGGCTCCTGTCCAGGGACCAGCCCCTCTCCCGCAGCTGGAAAGAGCGACCCGAGCACCCGTCGGACGACATCCTTCTCCGTTTCATTTAAAAACACGAGCCACAACGTGCTTCCCGTGAGGTTCGAGCAGCTAACAGGTATGGTGTGGGGCCAGCCCAAGCGTCCCAGGGAGGGCAAATGCCGATTTTAATTAAGTAAGGTAATAAATGCTGGATTTATTACCTTAATGCAGCGACAAGAGCTGTCTCCCAAGGGGCTGCGCCACGCTCCCTTGTCGCTGTCGGGTGCCACAGCCCTCGGTGACTCCAGCTCCCGCCTCGTCTCCCTTCTCCCGCGGGACGACCGCTCTTCCCGACGCACGCTGCCGTGCTCAGCGCCGCGCACGAAGGCGGCATCGGTTTCGTGAGCCATCGCCACCGAGGGGCAACGGCATCCTGCCTTTGTGTAGGAGGAAGGAGGCAGCCGGACCCCACATCCCTTCTGCTCTTTGAGGCCTTACGCCGTGCCCAGGCTGGGAAACAGATGTGGGGAGTTAAAAACGATTCCTGTCCCCTCCCCGGGGCTTTGCAGCCTCCCCCCGTCCCTGCTCGCGGCCCCGAGGTCAGATCCCGCTCCACCGTGCGAACACGGTGTGATCCCGGATGAGAAAAACACACCAGTCTTGAAGAATCTGCCACAATACGAACTCCAAAGTTAATTATTTCATGATTAAAACACCTGGCACTAAAGGCTCAGAGTCTGCGGCAAACCCTGTCCCGGAGCTGCGCTCCCAGCACCGGCACCGGTCCCGGTTTGGGAGCAATTTACCACAGCGCTGATTTTTTGGATTTTTCAGATTTTTCCAGATGGATCTCAGCAGAAAACAAAAGCAAAACGTGGCCGAAGAAGCCGGTGCGTACGGCACGCGGTGGCTGCTGTCCCCGTGAGTCACTGTGTGCTCTGATCCCGGTTTCACCTGGCCGGATCAAGGCGTCAAACCCTGACTCACCTCCCCGGGAGTCGGCCACGTCCCATTATAAAATCCGACACTCCCAGCTAAGGAAGGGGTTTTGCAGCATCTCCCTTCCCCGGGACACTGAGGCTGGCTCTGCACAAATCCTCTTTGCTGCTCCAACCTCACGGGAAGCAGGTTGCGGCTCGTGTTTTTAAATGGAAGAATGGGGGGCGGAGGGGGGAGCAACCCCACCTCCTTTCCAGCAGCACTTTGAGCTCCGCGATGGACGGGCTGCGACCCTTCTCCCTTAAGGAACAGCTTTCGGTTCACCCCTGGCGAAATGCAGGCAAACCCGCCCGCCGCTGAGAAGTGAAGATATAAAAATCTAATTAATGGGCCTAGTTTGCTGCTCCAGGCGCAGAAATTGCCCCGATGGACGGGGCCGGCCCCATCTCGGCCGCTCTCTGACCTCCAGCGTCGGCCGAGGAGCCACCGGGCTCCGCTCCCGAGGAGCCCAGAGCTCCCTTCGCCCGGCTCCAGACGGGAGGGGGCAACCACCGTTTCCTATCAGCCTGCTGGAATTCATGGAAATCACTAATTTTCATCCTGGTTTACAGTAGCATCTTTTCAACTCATCCGTTTTTATCTTATTTTGCAGTTGTAGTTCCATTTTTCAGAAGGAAGGTAATTGGTACCGCCTTTAAGGGTGGGATTTACACTTCCACAGTCTCTTAACCCTAAATTTAAGGCTATTTTTCGGAAACTCGACACACCACCCCGTACACTTTTACACTTTTAAGCTGTTACCACACGTAGTTAACACACGCGTGTTCAGATTTTGTTAAATACATCCTTTTCTTTTTTTTTTTTTTTTGTGACCACAACTACAATTTTTACTCATCATTTTCCCAAGCTGTATTCAGGTGAAAGTTAATTACCACAAAACATGAGAACATTTCCCTCCCCCCCAGTTGTTTTGCAGTGACTGATGATCTTAAGAGCCATTTTCCTCTTCAAAAGCTGAACAATTGAACAATCCCCAGCCCATTTCGGGAGGTTTGCTGACAAGCCCAGCAGCTTCTGCGCTGCCCGCAACTGAATCCGTTTGAGGAATTCCGCTTTTTTGCACTTTCTTGCTCTTCATTCCAAGTTCCAGACGGCCCAGACAGCGCTTAGAACAGTTTTGGTAAAGTTTGGTGTATTTTCTGTATTTTTTTTCCTTTGGAAAAACGTTTACGGCTCCGCCAGGCCACGCGTCTGTTCTTCGTTAATGGTCAGCAGCAGCTGATGCTTTAATGAATCCAGCACCATTTCCTTCCCACTCCTACTTAAAGACTATTTCACAACCTCAGTAATGCTTTTCTCCCAAATCTTTGGGGCACAGACTCAAGTTCTGCACCGACATTCTTAAAAAACGAGGCTTCGTGCCCAACTTCCAGCGTCCTTTTCTGAAAGTTTCTACACGGAGTAACTTTGCGATAGGTAACGCTAAATTAGACTTTAACAGATGTAATTTTAAGGAGACATTCTTCCCGAAACAGGCTTCGATCTAATTTCGACGGAAACGGCAGAGCCCCGCTGCGGAGGCGGCGCTGCCCTCCTGCTCCCAGCCCCACCGGGGAAGGGCACTGGAAGCGCATCCCGGCCCGGCGGAGCGCGGCTCCCTTCTCCGCTTCTTCAAGGGCAGCCCAAAAGACGCAGGCGCAATAACCGCAGCCTGCACCTAAGGCAAAACACCAAAATACCTTCCTTTAAAGGCAAAAACACAGGGCTCCCCTACGCTGAATCCCTCTTCTCGTAAGCACCTTCAGCTGCTAAATCCGTACCGCCCACGCAGCATCCGAGCTACCTGCAGCACTCCGCCCTCACCGGACCCCGTGAAACAGCCCAACGCGTTAATAAATTTACAGTGGTGAACTGAGGGCACCCCTCTGAACAAAATCAGATCACCTCCAGCCCCAGCTGGGCATCGGTGGTTCTACTATTTTGAAGGCCCATTAAATTACATTTCACTCTTCCCAGCCACCTTTCCCGAGGTTTAATTCGGGCACACAAAGGACCTGCCCGCCTGTCTGCAGGCTGGTTGGCCTCCAGGCAACCAAGGCAACAAACACAGACTATCACAAGCGGGCCGAGAGATTTTCTGAAGCCTGATGGATGGCAGCTGAGCTTCACTCTTACCAGAAGGAAATGCGACTGAGTCAAGCCAGAATTAAACCCGAACCAGAGAAAGCGCAAATCAAACTGCCTCTTCCAACTAAAACCGAGCTTGGAACAAAGTCGGGGTTCCAAGAGACAGTTTGGCTGTTCTGCGCTCGAGAGCGTCACACAGCGGGGACGAGGCAACGTTCTTGCTGTGCTTTAAGCAGCTGATAATCTGATTTCCGAGACGGAAAGAGCGCAGATAAGAGCGTGAGAGGAGACCATCTACCTCCGGCCAGCGGGGTGCGGACTCATCGCTCCCTTCTTGCTTCCTGCCGCAGCTGAAGGGGCTGGAGCAGTTTCCACCTCCCTGGGCTCGTTCTGGGAGAGCTGCAGGAAAGTTCCAAAGTCAAACTCTTGAGTAAAGTCTGGAAACACACAACCGCCTACACCATCGTTCTCAGATTTAACCGTCTTTTTATTATCCTTTAACAGATATAGTACCTCCACAGCAATTTATTACGATGAGTGAGACCTGATCAAGAGAAACAAGTAATTCCACTGGAAAGTTCCGTGAAGGACACGGGAGAACAAAAAAATTGTACAAGAGGGAAACTGAGTCGCTGCTCAGGAAGCTGGAAAGCCAGGTGGGAAGGGAACACCTCGGAGCAGCCGCTCTCCCTCCCCTGCCAAAGCCTCTCCTACCGTTTTGGAGCCGGCCGAGCAGCGAGTCGGGTGTCGCGGGTGCTGTGACTGCCCTGCCGGGTGCTTATGTGACACAGAACGATTTTATGAGCAGATGATCCCATACTAAAACGTAAGTTATCGCGCGCAACAACGGAAACGAAACTCAACCAAAATACGGTTCAACGCCCTCCCCAAAGCCACTCTCCCACCAGGGCTACTCCATATCCAAACACACGCATCCGAAGGTTTGATGTTTGAGGAAAAGAGAGCAAAAACGCACGTGCTGTTTAAGCCGCCCCTCGGGTGAGGGCGGCCCCACCACGGCCTGCACAAGCCAGTCCTGGCCTCTGCTGGGAAGATGAATTTGTGTCAGACGACGCGGAGCTGAGCGAGGCTGAACTTTAACGTGCAAAGTTTTACTGTAAAACTGTAAAAGGCTCTGCCTTACCGCTGTTATTTACCATTCAGATTACATCAGCTTTCAGGCAGTGCTAGACGTTTTCCAAAGCAGCAGCAGAACAGTTTTTGTCCTGAACTTTAAGGCGATTCCTGCATTAGTTTCAGAGTGTAAACCCACGGTGGTGAAGCTCAGGAAGCTGATCCGCACAGAACTCCCGACGCAAACTCTCAAAGCCACACAGTGGAAAAATTTAATAATCCAAACTCCAAACCACTGCACACACACCTGCCATTGTCCGTCTGTTGGCATGACAAATACATCTTTCTTTGTTAGGAACAACAGATCTTGACCTGCCAGTGACTCACTTCATCCTTACGTCCACTCACTGTCATCTGAATTACACAGCCCAATTAAACACAAGTTTTTAATGTTTTGTGCGCAGTTAGATATAGTTATTTCAGCACATCACTTATCTAAACCCGGGTATCTGTCATTTCAGGAAGGGAGCCTTGATTAACGAGCAAACATACGGCATGGGCAGTTTCAGAATACAAAGAGCAAGCGAGATTCACGCAGCAGAGGCTCAGGGCATCGCACACAGCTCTCTCCGAACTGCAGCAGCGCGGCTACAAATACAAGGGTTGAGAAACAGAGACAAGGCGTCAACCAAGAAGATCGAGCGGTGGACGGTTTGGGTTTGGATACCAAGACCTCAATTACAGAGGATCAGGAGAGAAACCCCAGGATGGAAGTCGGCAGTCCCCCCAGACAACGTGCGACAGAACCGAGACCGCCGCCAAAGGCTGGCTGTCACCCCAGCCGGGGGATTCCGCGCTACGAAGTCTCTGTGCAGCAGCGCTCAGAGCAGCGGCAACAGCCTCACAGCTCTGAGATGATATCAGTATTGAAACTGAATGGCTAAATTGTAATGAAAATATTAAACGAAACACAGTTTTGAAGTTATACTCTTCTTAAAGAGCATATTTAATTGCTCTTTTTAAACTTAAATCACTCTTTATGGATAGATGTTAAAAAAAGGGGAGGAGGGAGCTCCTAATCATAGAAACTCCAGAGAAGGAAAAAAAGGTGGGGGACACCTGGGTCTTGGGAAAGTCTGGGCTGCCTTCGCGTCCTCTCCAAAATCAACAGCCAGGTCCTTTATCAGAGCGCAGGCCTGCAGGCAGGAGACGAGAAACAGGCGTAAGGGAAGATAAGCGGTTAGTGACTCAGGTACAGAATATATTTAAAGAACTTCTACTAGTCCTCAGATTAAAGGGCACCCAGAGGTCACAAAATTCAGAGGAAAGTGAGATTCAGATTCTGAAGAACAAAGCATTAACTCCTTGAAGGCTACACACGGACGGTCTTTTAAGACTAGATTTCAGAATCATTTGTGAACGTCAGGGGAAAACAAAAGAAATGAAGGAGGCAAAGAGATGAGCACAATACAGTGTCGGGTTCTACAGTTTCACAAGCACCAAATTCACTCAGATGTACTTTTTAAAATCTGTTTGTCCAGAAAGTTCTTGGAATTTATTATACACATTTAATGACAGATGATACTCAACATTCAAGTGTTGTTGAACTAAGTTTACAAGCACTTTAGCATACAATGTATACTTATGCTAAGAAACAAAAGATTCAGCATATCAGGAAGTGCAGAAGGAAGCTACTGTAAAGATATCCCCTTCAATCCAGTATCTACATTAATACCTGTTTTATTTTAAAACCCTACACGATGTCAAGTAAAAAGACTAATCAAATATCTACACTTCATTGTGCACATCACATCTACTTCAGATGCAGGACAAAAAAAAAAAAATCTCAAAAGCACGTTCCATTCCTCCTTCCAGAGGAACCTCAGACTTCAGAATTGGCTTGATTTCAGAAACAGAGCTTGAATTTTTAAAAAAATTCAACAGTAGCAATCCAGCATGTTTCAAATGTGATTATGAAAAAGGCAGCGAGCCACCGGGATTCTTCAGAAGAGCATTGAAACCAGTGTTTACGTGACTAAAAGCCTGTAACTTAATGAATGCAAACCTGCCATTAATTTTTGGCAGGACCTTGAAACATTTTACTTGCTACGACCAGCGATTTTCACCAGCAAATATTTTGTCTGTGTCAAGTTTATCCATCCGAACAGAGCGCTGACCAGGTAGACTGATTTACTCTTGCTTTGCAAGAACACGGACCCAGACACAACAGCAGCGTCACTGAATTAACAGAGGGCCATTTCTGCTACCCCAGGACAGTTAAAAACAAAAGCCCCAGTTTTTCAGAAGCCAGCATATTGGATCAAATACTTTTTCATATCTGTGTATTCATTAACCCTGTACAAAAGAAAGCTGATTAGCAAATGTAAATGTTCATATAAAAATAGCCAACATCTGTTTAAATTTAGAAATTTATTTTGTTTAATCCACAAGCTTTATATAGCTTTAGTTAAAAAAACAAAAACAAAAAACAGTGAAAACATGACAATATCCAAAGTTCAGGTTCCTCAAACTTTCAAAGACCACAGCTCTGAAAGTTGCTTATACCATTCAGAAGAACCGTAACGAGACAAGATTTATGAATGGGGCAACGACATCTCACAAACAAAATTAATGTAACTGAAGGAATTTTTTTTTTTTTTTTCTGGGACTGCTGATCATGGAAACTGCCCTTTAAAAAAAGAACATAAAAATACAAATGAAATTCCAGTGTTCCAAATCAACATGTTACATCCATATAAACCCACAGTGTCCTGGTAAACAACATGCTTTCATTTATGTACCATTCTAAATTGCTATTCTTGATTCGCTTTAATGGAGACTATACAGGCCACAGTAGAAAGCATTAAAATATACGTACTTCCTCGGTAATTCTGCAGTGGTTTTACTTCTGGGCAAGCTTACAAACCACAAAGGTTAGTAGCGTAATGTAAGTGGATACAAAAGAAGTCAAATGAGACCCTCACAAATTATGCTAAAGGCTTTGTTGAATTTCAAAGAAACGAGGGAATTGATGGTCATGTTTAAAACCTTCAAAACAAATTCCTACTGCTTCTAAGAAGTCTCACTCTAAATGAAATTATGCTGACTGTCAATGAAAGAATGTCACTAGTACACTGTGGACACCTTTTGTAATGTAAATCCATGCCCTTTGTACATGGTGAACCTCAACCTAGCAATTATTACAACAAATGTTATATTCTAAAGCTCAAACACGTTTAGCAATTTGAAATTGAATTCTGAGTACAAACCAAATAAAATGTACATTATATCAAAGGTTTCGGCCTAGGATGGTGGTGACACTTGCGCCTTCCTCATCGACCTCAGTGCCTTCTCCCGCAGGTGTTTTTCTAGATCATCAAGGTTGTCTTCGGGTTCACTTTCCGTCTCCTTCAAACAAAGATAAAAGCATTTCTTCAAGCACTGAAGGCTAAGCCAGGCTGCAGCCCTCCCCATATCATCAAATCACGAGACACTAAGAAGCATTTCTGAAGTAATTTAGCTCTTTAGACCATCAAGAGCACTATGTGCATTCGCCTCCATCTATTTTCTTATATCCGACTCTGAGAAAGTAACAGATAACATTCCTACCTTTTTGGGTTCTGTCTCTGCTTCCTGGTCTTCCTGTGCTGAGGTGGTATCAGCTGCAGCCACAGCAGCAGCTCCTGCAGCCGCTGCAGCCTTCTCCTTCTTGTGTTTTTTGTGTTTCTTGTGCTTTTTATCCTTTTTATGCTTCTTATCCTTCTTTTTCTTCTTCTTCTTTCCACCCCCTTCTTGATCTGAATTCTGTAAAACAATTCAACAGGTATCACAACTCATTCCTAAGGCTTCAAACATTGTTAAAACAAAGCCCACAACCATCCCGGGCACTTTGAATGGACTCAGCAACATCTGAAACTCAGTAAACTCAACACCGTCTTCAGAACTGAGGGGAAGCCCCATTCCCAATCAACGGCCAGAAGCAATCCTAGAAGACAGGTGTCGTAACGCGTGGTCAGGCTGTGTCTGTGTCAAACAGAACATAGCACCATGCAAACTCGATACACTGGTCATAGCAATGACAGGCAAGGCTCTTCACAAAAATTAATACCACAGGTGTTGCAAACTGTTTTGAAGTTTTAACTATGAAAAATCACTCCAAGGATTTTTCTTCCCCTGTGAATAAGCTTAGAGCTTTTCAGCGGCTAAGACTTCATGAAAATAACTACCCATATAACCCAAAACAGTACTGCTTTTATTAGCAAACAAATACCCTTGCAGGTGATGGGCTCTGAGTTGGGCTTTTAGCCTTTTTTGCAGGTGACCAGTTGGCAGAAGGGGAACGAGACCGAGCAGGAGATGGAGGTCCTTGATGTTTTTTCGGTGCTGGCTCAGGTGATCCTGATGCAGACCGTGATGAAGACACCCGTCTCGCAGATCGTGGACTTGGCGTGGAAGCCCTTAAAAAAAACAGAAGGCCCACAATTAGAGATAAAAGAGACAAAACCAGAATGTAGAAATTAACAAAAAAGCTAAATGAACATATATATGCTTAGAACTTGGCTAAGCTGCCACTTAAGGAATTATTAGTTATTTTGCTGGTGTATGTTACAAAAGGCAAAGCGATCTAATACCACTGTGGATCTGTAATGCAAAAGGATATTGCAACTTAATAGCTTGTTAAACAATAATACTATTGTTGTTCAGGAATGATTGCTCCCTTTCTTACGATGTGACTAATTTATAACCACATTAAAAGTCAAGAGAATACCAATGCTATTTTATCAGCCAATGAAGAAAGAGTGCAAGACATTACATTCAGCTACATTTTCTTTCTGAAAGAATTAATAAGCCAGCATCATACTCTTGACTATCTGCTCACAAAAGCAGCATCACACTAAAGAAAAACGCTAAAATTCTAAATGCCTTCCCCCTCCCCCCGCCCATGGATGGCCACTTATGAAATGACTTGTGAGCTAATGAAAAGCGTTGATTCCCTTCTGCCGTTATCTCTAAAATAAGAGAAAGCTCATTTTTCTTTAAACAAAGCTAGCAACAAAACTTCTCTCAAACTTCTTTTCACCTGCTCAGTCCCAGCGTTTTGTTTTGTCTACTAGAAGACCCCTCAAACTCTACATAAACCCTCTTTAATGCTTCACCCCATGTTGCACTTTATTGTAACAGACGCTTCCAATCTAACAAACTTTTGAAAATCCATGTTATGCTGGTGGAAGCTGAACAGAACCACCAACACTTGAGCAATACCAAGATACAAGAGCCATTTTAATGTGATTCTCTATGTATACCCACTGCATTAAAACAAACCCAAAAAACAAACCACCCGCCCAAAACCACCACCAACAAAATTGGATTTTTTACTTTGTCTTCTTAGGTTCTGGCGTTCTTGACACCCTCCTGATGGGTCTAGTGCTTGGAGATGGAGACTGTCTTCTCTGGGGTGAAGCTGAAGCTCCCCTTCGTGGTGGTGGTGGGCTTGCAGAGGTATGAGAAGCTCTAGGCCGTGGTGAAGGTGAATGCCTTTTGTTTTGCGGTGGAGAACGTGTTTCCCGATTGGACCTACTGGGAGGAGATCCCTTCCTGTGCTTGGAAGATATCGAAGGTGAACGCCTTTTAGCGGCTGGCGAGCTCCTTTGTTTTGGCGGTGGCGAATGGGAGACTCTGCGTTTTGACTGTGGAGAAGGTGATGCCCTTCTTTTAGGTGGAGGGGGAGGAGAGGCTGTTCTTCTCTTAGGTGGTGGTGAAGGAGAGTATCGTCTCTGTATCGGTGGAGAGTATCTCCGTGGAGAAGGTGAGCGTCTGCGTGGGGGTGGTGATGGAGACCTACGAAGAAAGCAAATGTTCAGGTGCCACCTTACAAGCGTTTCACAATTCCCCCAAAGAGTGGAAAAAGAATACTTCTAAAAATTCTTTAAAATTTACTTAATACCAAACTTTTTCAAAATCAGCTTAATGGGTGTTATTCGGTATTTGATACAGCAATCACATGATATTCCAGACCACGCACCTACCACACAAACTCTCACTAGCAAAACTACACTTGCCTCAGTAACGTCAATCAAGGAATGTTTCCTCAATCGCGGCATTTCTTTCTACATGTCATAGTTGGAAGTCAACAAACAAAAAGCAACCACTTCACGGCAGAAATGCAATACGCTACCTTCGACGAGGTAATGAAGGTGACCGCCGCCGCCTAGGAGGAGGGGCTGGTGATGGAGAGCGTCGCCGCCTGGCTGGTGGGGGCGATGGACTTCTCCTCCTCCTACTAAAGAGATAAGGGGATTTCTCAGAAAAGTTGCAATTAAGCAATGAAATCATTTTTTGTTCTTCTGCTTTCACTATACAAAATCACCTTGTTCACACACCTCAAAATGAAATTCTGTTAGAACCACTGACGGAAAGAGATACACTCAAGTCTTTCTAGAGAGGGTGAGACACGACGTATTTTACTGTAATTCTCGGAGCCCAGTACAGCAGTCAGGAGACAGTTTCACATTCTGCTTAACCTGGTCTATTCGCATCTTGTAGCCAAAGCAGCAGCTCAACTCTCCCATTTTCTTCTCTGAAAGCTCATTTCTGCTATTTCCCTTGCACTGGATCTAGTGATCATCTAAGGAGTCGGACCGATTCACTGATCTGCCAGGAAACTAATCTAACAAAACCACCTCTTTGTCATCATGCAGTGACACGATCGCTCAGTCCAACACAGGGAAGAACTGGGAATGCCCAGCTGTGTCAGGCAGAACAAAACTGCGTTCAGCAGCAGGCTGAAGTTGGCTCAGATTAAGATCATATTAAACAGTGTGAAACACTACTTTTGAAAACAGCTTTTATCTATGGATCTGAAATCCAAAAATGACTTATTTCTTGAAATGCAGAGAAAAATCAGAGTTGTTGCTAAACTGCAGCTATCTGGATTAAAATTATTCACAAAATGAGCCATTTTCTGCTCTGCAAGATTTAAAAAAGACTTGTGGGAGGGGAAATTTCAATCAAACACATAGTTTCCTAGAGTTTTAAAGGAGAGAAATATTGGTATATTTTGTAAAGTAAAACATTCCTTTTTTAAAAAAGCAACTAAGATAAAATGACAGTATAAAGGAAAAAACTAAGAGTAATGAAAAAGCAAAGCTCATCTACATAAACTGAGATTTGATTTCAAATATGCTGGCTGTTGTTCTCCAAGGCAATGAGTTACACTTTTTAGAAATAAGAGTTTGAGCCAAAAGACAATGTTCTTTTATGATCCGAAGGAATGCCAGCCTTCAAATGTCATGGCTGTCCTAATTAAATACGTATTTACACAATAGGCAGCAGGTGAATTTAGTATGTTACAAAACAGATTAAGATCTTCAAATTCCAATCTGCTTTACATAAAATTGTTTGAGAAGATGCATAATTAGAACGGTCTACAGTTGAAGTAGTCATACTTAATCTCACACATCATTACGTGTGCTGTGACTCTGTTCTAGCGAGGTCTTAATTACAGATTGCTCACAAGGGTTATTATATCAGATCAGTAAACCCAGCAAGCACCCAGCGTCCTGCACCTTCCTATATTCCAAGATCAACATAGAGCAAACAATTTCACAAATGAAAGTGTTAACGATACTGCCTACATAAGAAATGAGAAAATAAAGTGTTCACTACTAGTCTGCTACTTGTCTACTACAAATATTTCCAAATATCTAATGAATTGAGGAATGTGACTTTTTTAAAAAAAAAAAAAATCTAATTATCTGTGACCCAGAACACCTTAAATCACTTGTTGCAAGTCTACAGGAAGGTTTTAGCCAGAACATCAATGGCAGCAAAAATACAAGTTAATGGTCTCCCAGCTTTCAAACCTGTGTATATGGAGTAAGAAACCCCCTGAAGAATACAAGCGTTCAGTTGTTTTCAGGTGTCAGCAAGATGCTAATAACGTTAATGTTATTGGCTGTTACAGGCTTATGTGAATTAACAAATAGTGAACAATGGAGGAGACAGAGCAGGTGTTCCTCTTTTTCTTTCCAATGAAACAGTCCCAGATCCAACACATTAAGGAACACATCAGTCTGAATTTCCCTCACCTACTCTGAGTGTGCAAGTCCAAAGGACAAAGGATGGCAAGTACTTATCCACGGCAAAATAAATGAGAGCCTGACTAAATGATTTTCAACATGTAAATCCTATTTAACAGATTAATTTCTAACCAACCTTTTCATCACTGGCGATTGCCACCTCTTTTCCATCTGCATCCTGATAGCAGTGGAGGAAAAACAAAAAACAAATCTATCTGCCATATATTTGAGGCAAAAACGAACATATTCAGATAAAGTTCAGAGTAATTCTTACCAAACGAGCACAACAAGTTTGGGCAAGCTGGACATGACTTAATTCTGTTGTGTATTTGCTGACAGTTGCATAGCACATAAACAACATTAAATAGAAAAAAAGACATCAGTTACATTCAATTCAAGAAGAAATTACCGAGGGGAGGATTCCTTCTGTCGTTTTCGTGGAGACGGTGAGGGACTGCGTGAATGTGAATGGCGTCGGCGTCTACCAACTTCCCCATTCTTCACATTGGATCTTTTAGGTCTTTCTTCTTCAGATGAAGATGAAGAACCAGAATCTATAAACGTAGAAGAATCACTCTCTGGAAAATTATTCTCACGACACTGTTAAGACATTTACTGACAGGGTTATATTGCACTTTAAAACTAAGAACCTCCTCTCCCACAAAATACAAAGCCTCCATTTAAAAGCAGTTCAATTAAAAATATTAGTTGAAGTGATAAATCCATCAGAGCTGGGTAAAAATATTTGCAGCAACCTAACCATCCACATAAAATTTTACTAGCCAGGTAATTTAAAAGGTGAACTGCAGTTCCTTATAGAAACATTAAGTGGACAACAACTTATACCAGGTCCAGGTTAATTTATTAATCTCAAGCATACAAGAGTCCAAAATATTAGGAAATAACCTATTGCAACAACAGATTAAGTAATCCATAGCAAACAATATTTGTGTGTGTGATGTTAAGATTTTAAAAGTGAAACTTTTGAAGATGAGAACCCATTACCAAGAGATATAACCTTTAAAAGTTATAGTTTATCCTTCATGAGCGATAATTAAAGTGACTTCATTGTGATTGGTAAATCTATAATTAATTTACAATAGCACTGCAGTGCACACAGCAAATAATTTTAATCAGTATTTGAACTTAACATTAACTACTTCCTGCAGAAGTAAACTACGGTCCAGTTTTAGGAAACCTATGTCATCCATACCAGATGAAGACTGTTGATTTTGCCTCCTGTACTGACGCCTCTGTTGAACAGAGTCTGCTGCAGCCATTTTGCCGCCTTTGTCTTCTTCTGAAAAGGTACATAAACAGACAGAATATTTAAACTGAAGAAACAAACATGTCTCCTTTAGGCAGAAGCGAAGTCCTATTACAGTATATGATCAAGCATGCTTTCCCCTGCCAAATCTTAAGGTAACGCTAAGGCTGGAATACACTTTGCCTGAGCTTTTCCCAAGAAAGCTTGGACGCAAATATTTGAGGCAGTATGAGTGACCATCTTTATACTTTGGAAAACTCCTGCTTTAAATGCCAGCCTATCAAGATGGTTCAGCACTTTACCACTGCCTTTTATTGTCATGTATCTTTGATTAAAAACCCCACTCAAACCCAGTGTTGAAAAGTGAGAGCCATACCTGATTCAGACAGTTCTGCTTTCCTTTGTTTCGGTGCTGGCGAGGGAGATTCTCTTTTTTCAGTACTCTTATGTTTGGGTGCTAAAAGACAAAGTCAAATAACTCAGTTGCAATTTGTTGCATTCTTGCATGCTTTTCTGCTCATACAAACTGTACATACCATCTTTGAGAAAACAAAAGCACAAAATGATAAAGCTGCTAGAATGCAAATTTTTCATTGATTACCTGATGATCTGCTAGGCGAAACAGAGCCACGACTTTTTCTTGCACGATTCGACTGCTGGGGTGTTGGAGACCTACGTGGTTTTGGAGGCGGACTTGCTGGTGGGGATGGTCTGTGCCTCCGCCTAGGAGGGCTTGCCGAAGGAGAGAGCCTACGCATTTTACGAGGAGGACTGGATACAGTTCTTTTAGGTGGTTTCTTTGGTGGTGATCGGGAACGTGAGGAGGAGGAGGAAGAGCTACTGCCAGATAAGGATGCTGATGACCGTCTTCTCCTGTAAATCAAATATTACATTAGATTCTGACTAGCCAGCTTAAGAAATGTTTCAGCATGAACACAGAATTGCATTTGTTTGCAAGCACATTATATAGAGCCACATACAACAGCACTTCCAAAACATGGTGGACAGCCTTCAACACTTGGTTTGTAGAAGAGGAGAATAACCACCAATCTTTCACAGTTATTTTTAAACTACACAGTGAGCAAAAAAAATTGTTAGTGTTACCTTTGCTTGCTTTCTGTCAATCTACAGACTACAACACTAAGCTTTTCTCCTGGGAGAAATTAGTTTTGTTTGGGCTCTCTAACTTTTGGACGGTTAAGAGAATTGTCCGTGTTAGCACATGTGATTTAACGACCTTCAGAACAGATCTGTTTAAGAGTTTAGTGTGCAAGTACACTAAAAAGTTTTTATACCAGGAGGTAAAAATTTCAGACAACTTAACAACAATTCAGAATCAATCTACCCATTCTTATGTTTTAGTCTTTCATCTTTACTTTGCAATTTTAAAAAGGTAGGGCCTCTAGAATTCTGCGGCAAAATTTGTGGCAAGTTCTGTTGCAATTGTGTACCTGCAGAATCCACCTTTGGCTGCAGAATTCCTGAGAACCTGGAAAAAAGAAACCCTACCTTGAGCGAGATAAACATTTGCTGAAAGGGAGCTCTTGTACATCTTGCAACATACGTGTTAGATACTTTTCACAGTTTTCCCAGTAACTGTGTGAAATGAACGTCTTTACAAACTCAGATAAAAAAAAAAAAAAGAAATAGTCATCACCTTGTCATAAAAAGGAGGAATTTCTCCTTCCTAAAAAAAGAACAACTGCTGTACACAGGAAGCACCACTTTAATTCTCTTCCTACAAAGAGGATAGGAACCTATTCTCTTCCTGTGAAGACAAATGTCTATTTTGACAGTGCCATAAGTACATAATTTTCATTCCAAGGCAACTCAGAGCTTTGCTACTAGAACAACTGCTCATGCCATCAAAAACGTAACATCCAGCACTAGAGAGCAGACCTTGAAGATTTTTAAGTAAAAGAACATGAAGAAACACATTTCAAGGCAAAATTTAACTTTGATTTTAATTTCTTGTGATGGAAATTTAAGTCATAATTTAAAAACTCCCAACAAGTAAAATCCAGTTACTTCTTGTAATTTTTGCCCAGGCAGGAAAAGAAGTAATAAGACTTTAGCAAAAAAGTAGTAAGAGGCGTCATGTAAATCTACGCTAGGAGCTAGACAGAGCCAATTAAGAAACTGCTGTTCTGAAATCGCTGCTTTTTGAAAAGGTGGAATTCTCATCACCATTTCAGCTCAAAAGAAATCATTTCCCAGCTACTATTATGTTCCCCCACAACACACTTATGAATATGACACTGCAGTTTATACATCACTCAAATCATATGACAGTACTAAGGTAAGACAAACAAGGTATTTTTGATAACTCTTATTCCTCACAACTAATGTTGCCTTCAACTTTCAAAGTTTAATGCTTTCAGTTATCTCATAAAAGGGAATCTTACCGCCTCACAGGGGATCTGCTTCTTCTGTGTCTGGGTGGGGGAGGCATTCGCCTCGGAGGGCTCCTTCTCCTTGGAGATGGCCGTCGTCTTGGGCTTGGTCGCCTTCTAGGGGAGTAAGACCTGTCACAATCAAAAATTCAAATGAAAAGCAACTATCTAATTTTCAGATGTGAGGAAATTTATCCTCAGGGCACTGAGTGTAAAGTTGCTTTTCTCCAAGTACATCACATTCGAGCATTTAAATTATGATGCAAAGTGAAACATTCAGACGATCAATGCTTTAAAATTTACCAACACCTTTCTACTAAGCAGCAAAATAACTCAAAAAAGGTAAAAAAATTCACCATTTACAACATCTTCAGCATCAAATCTATCTCCTAAAAGACTACACAGTTCTCATTAACTAAGAAGTGCTATACTCAGCATTAAGTACCCCGTTCCTTCTCCAGGGAAGTGTTAGTCACTGTGAGCATCTTCTCACCAACTGACAGGACGAAAACAACTCCTGAACATGTTTATCCGTTGAATGCATTTTTCTTATTTGGCGTAAAACATCCATAGCTCAACATCTCTAAAAACATCACTACTTTAACCGAGAAGATTACATTAAGTGCCACCGTCAGGAGTAAATATTAACTTCTGAACCTTCGCAATCAAGATAAATCTAAGTCCTACCTTGACCGTGATCTATGACGCCTTCTTGGTCGAGAATGAGATGGAGAACGTGATCGAGATCTTGACCTTGACTTGGACCTAGTTGGGGATCTTTGACGAGTCTTCTCTTTTTCCTTCTCTCTCTCCTTCTTTGAATTACGTTCTGGTGAAGTTTCCTTAATCTCTGGTACAGGAGGTTCAGGTTTAGGAGCTTTTGGGATATCACTGTTAAAAATAAAGACTTAATTTATAAGCACATACAAACTGCAGCCCCTGGAGTAACATTTTAGAAGCTGCCAATCTATTTCATATACAATGAACATTCTACTGCCCATCCTCTGACAAAATGATACACATCCCTCTCCAAAACCGTGAAAAGAATTAGAACATGGGACGAGTCAAGGAGAAGAAAGAGTAATACACAGGCTATGCATCAACTGGCTAGAAAACAAGATGCCATTGTCAGAGGTGGAAAAGATGACTAGAACAATGAAACCACAGGGGCAGCTAAGCATTTTACCTTTAGAATTCTACATAGGAAAAAAAGATATCTTACTGAAGATTATTAAATAAATTCCTTTGCTGCTGCAAGGGGACAGGGAGAAGCAGGCATTCCCCCAACTTAATCTCCAAATGGGTATTAAGATAATTTCCATTTTTTAAAAGGTAATATAGAGTTCTACACACAAAGTTATCACACTTACTTGTTTGAAGTTGCCTCTTGAACAACAGTCTCCTTTGGTTTCACAGAGGGTTCTGGCTCAGGAGTCGCCTCTTTCTTTTCTGGTGCAGGAGTAGCACTACGGCTCTTGGTTCTGTGATGAGGGGAGCGAGAATGACTGCGTTTCCGCTCTCTTCTGACAGGTGACGACCTCCTTCGAGGGGAAGGAGACCTTGATTTGCGTCTAGGAAAAAGAAGCGGCATTTAATAGCATAGCATAATGAAACAATATATAGGGAAATAAAACCCATGATATTCATTAGATAAAAGCTCTTCTGAATCAGGTAGATTCTCAGTACTGTTCACAGCAGTTAGAACATGTGTAGGACTACTTTATATTTTCTGCTAGTAATTGACAGCCAGATTAAGATGTCAAACAAAAAAAAAAAACCAAACAAAAAACAAACTGCCAAAACTGAAACCAACAAAGCCTGGAATGGATAAACCATTAAATAAAATTCCTAGTGTAAACAATATGTGCATCAAAGTTGCTCTGTGTTTACTTGCAATTATTGTTCAGTAGTAAGTCAAGCTAGCCTGC
>VXBH01003700.1:518167-520481 GCA_013400035.1 Rynchops niger
GCAAATAAGCCTTTTCAGGTGCCTTTCGATGTTAGCACTACAGTCTCCATCTACTGCTGAAGATTTAGGGGTAAGCAGGCTACTGAGCTCTACAGTGACACCATAATCACATAATCCCCCGGCATACTACTTACAAGTTTAAAAGTACAATAGCGTCAAATTGTTATGAAAAGTACTTATGCTGGAATTCACAAACTCCTCAAAAGGAATAAGCTCTTTTTCCTCTGTCCAAGAACAAAAATGTCATATTTGTTTACAGTGACTTCTATAAAACCTTTGGGTAAATTTCTCTGAAGCAAGTCAGCCAACATGAAGCCATCAAGAGTACAAAGAATACTATTTTATTGATCATGCTCTGTTAAAGTTCACCAACTCGTTCCACTTTCATGAACAGAAACTATAGGTTAATTCATTTGGAATTGAAAGGCTTGAAAGTCCGGTTCTGGAAAATTTACTTGCACAGAAGTAAACAGAACCACACATGAACAAAAGTAAGTGCAGAACCGCATCCAAATACTAATGACCTGTTAATGATTCAAAAAAATCCCACAGTTCACATGTGAAGTAAAGTTTATTCAGGAAACCAACCTGACTGAGGGAAAATACGGGAATTTAATACATGCCATTTCCTATGCATGGAAGAAGGGGTTGAGTACCAGCAATAACACAAACTACTAAGAAACCAAAAGGTAACAAATAAGAAGCTCAAATTCTAAAGTAACCTAGTTACTTAATTTGATCAGAAAGACCCTTGAAATAGAAACATAGCATGCTAAAAACTCATCAGATATTGAAAGGAAATGAACGATCAACATTCCCATTTGCTATTCTGTAACACAGGAATCCTAAATACAGATTGTTACACAGCCACTTACCAGGATTACGTCTGTTTAAAACTCTTTATAATATTTGCAGTCTTCTGTATGGCTTACACATTAGCAACAAACGCAATACTTGCCAGATCACTCAAGAATTTAATGTTGTATACTTTGTTTTTTTAATTTTGTCTTTCACAACCCAGAAGCAAAATGGAAAGGAATGAAATTTTTCTTAGCCTGTTTGTAACACATGGCAAGCAGTATTGGTAACCAAACAAGACACAGAGCACAATATTATAGGAATTTCAAGGCAGAGACAAAATAGTTTGCACTAACAACTTTATAGAAGTGCAAAGAACTGAAAGAATTATCAATAGCAGCTTTCTTGATAAGGTGAGTCCAAACTGCTGCTCTGCTGCACTTCTCTATTTTCCACAAGAACTTTGGTTTCTTCTGAACACAGACTAAAACTAGACCAGAACACTGTTTTACAGCCCCGTTTCAGTGCCATGCGGTTTTACTTTTTTTAAAAACAGTCGCCTTTCACATGCCAATTTAAAAATATATTAGATTTCTAATTCAGTGTTTTCAGTCCCAGTAATTCTGCTGTCAATTACAACCACTTGATTTATAAGCTTTTTAACAACTGCATTAGACAGAATAAGTATAGATTTAACTTGTAATTATTTTTTTCAGGCTAGTACATTAACACAAAACTGAATTAAGGTAAGGGTTATGTGTGTCCTTATGTTCTAAAAGCATCCTGGTTGCAGGAATAGAAAATAATAGGGCTGAACAAATGAATGAATCTTGGAAGATGAAACTGGGTTTCAAAATTGTCAACGAAATCCCCCAAAATAGGTTCATTCTTATTAATGGGAGAAAAGGCTGAAAGGAAATATACCCTGGGTAGGTTTCTGCTTAATAGTCTCTGCAGAAAATACAGCACAGCTGTGAGAAAATAAAAAAACAACACAAACTTAAAAATAAAGCATAACTCCTTTGTGCATTGAATATACTTAACATGCTGCGTGTCAGCTTAAAAATATGTCTCAAAAAAAAAAAAAAAAAGGCGGCACTTTTGTTTATTTGCTTTGAATGCGGGCACTAAAGTGCATTTCACTGCAAAATCGGGTTCACCTCCCATCTGCCCCCTGGGCCTTTTCTCCCACACCTCCCCGCATTTCAGGGCCGTCAGCGTTCAGCCCTGACACGGGGCAGCCCCCAGCGCGGCGGGACCCCTCTTCCTCCGGCGGGGTCAGAGGCCCAGCCGCCCCGAGGCCTAGCGTAGGAACCGGCAGTCCCAGGCCGCACCAGGAGAGCGCGGCCCTCGGGGACGCCCAGGGAGGCCCATGTACCCCCGCTGTGCACCGAGCAACCGGCGAGCCCGGGCCTGGAGCGACCACCCCCTCCCGGCCGCTCCCCTCCCTCTCCCGCAGCCCGCCGGCGCGGCAGCCTCGCCGCTGGGCCCAGCCGCACCGGCGTCCTTCCCGGCG
>VXBH01003700.1:520504-538610 GCA_013400035.1 Rynchops niger
CGGCTCCTCACAGGAGCTTGCGCAGGGCGGGGGCGGGGGGGGGGCACGGCGGCGCTTCCCCGGGGGAGCGCGGCGCCAACGGCTTCGCCCGCGGACGGCGGGGCCCGCAGCGGCCCGGCTCGGCCCCACATGCCCCGCCGGAGCTGCCCAACCGCTCTCCCCGACGGCTCGGCCCCCCCTGAGGCCGGCACTTACGCGGAAGAACCCCGCGTCCATCTTGCCTCCTCCGCCTCCTCCTGGTCGCAGACCGCTGCCGTCCCGGCGTGCACCGCGCGCCCGCGAGCCCCCTCGCACGCGCGCCGCCGGAGGGGCGGAGCCCGGCGCGCCGCAAAGGCTCTCCGGCGCCTGCCCATTGGCTGGCCGCCGCGGCGGAGGGTCGGTGCGCGCGCGGGGGGCGGCCAATCAAGAAGCGCGGCGTTCCGCCGGGGCTGAGAGGGGCCGCTGTCACGGGAATCCTCCTCTCGCGAGAGCTTGGCCCGGCGCGTAACGGCTCCGGGAGGGGGGCGGCCATGGCGGCCCCAGCCCCCTCAGACGGCACAGCGGCTCCTTCGCGCTGCTCTTCCCTCGGGAGCCGCCACCTCACGGCAGCTCGGGTCCTTCCTCGACGGAGCAACGGCCCCTGGGCTGATGCGGCCCCGCAAAAGACAGCGGGATCCCTGCGCCACCGGGGGCTGGAGGGGCAGCTGCTCTGAGGGGCCGTGATGCCGGCCCAGGCCTCCGCGGCCCTGTGGTGCCCGTCAGCGAGCACCGTGGCCTATGCTCACCGCCGTGCCCGGCCAGTAGAGGCTATGGGCGCTGTTCAGTTACCCTGCTGGAAATTGCCGTGAGCAGCCCGGCCCTTCCTCCCACGCGAGACAAATTGGCCTGTGGCTTGTGCAGGCAGAACTCGCGTGTGGCACTGGAAGACGAGAGAGAGGAAGGGAGAGTCAAGTCAGAGTCCACTGGCGTGAATACAAATTTATCCGACGTAACAACCCTGGTTTTATTTAAAAGAAACTTGTATGTCCTTTATCTTTAAAAAAGGAAGTACCAGGTTCCTTTAAATAGACTATATATAAAGCACAACAGTTGTTTCCCACTTTATCAGTAGTCGTTATTTAAGTGTCACGTGTGAGAGACACTGGCTTTTTACATATGTCTTTTTGGAAAATAAATTGGCTATGGGACTCGGGAAAGTAACATTCTTGCATTTCATCTGCTTTGACTTGCAATGATACCTCTGCATTTTGCCAAACTTTGGATGGCGTTCAACCCGGCCACGTAACATTCCTGGCACCGTGGGGTAAGGGGAAGGAGGACGGGGCTGGAGGGCGCAGGCAGTTTCTGAAATTCAGTAAAGTTGGCAACTAAATTTGGAGTTTACTGAAACACGAGTTGCAGCCTGTTGGGTGGGAGGCGGACACTAGGTGGAGCGCCGTGCTCTCTGCTGGAGTAAAGTGGGTGACGGGCCCAGAGGGGGTGAGCGCTGCCGTGCAGAAGTTTTGGGAAACAGGACCCAGAAGTGAAAAACTGAAATGGTTTACCAGTGTACTTGCATCAGTGTGAGACTGAAGGATCCAACTGCTGAAGCCATACATTTTAGAAGACTTTTAGGAGCAAGAAAAAAAATACTCATTCTTGCAAGATCCACTGCAGGCCAACTATTGAGGATGCCCTTAGGAAAAAAAAAAAAATAAAAAAAAAAGCAGTATTTCTTTATATGACCTGCAGACCAGATGTTCTTATTGTCACTGCTGAATGCCCAGCTGGCATTTTGTAAAGAGAGAAATTTAACCAGAGGAAGGAACTAGAAAGGTTGCTTGTATCCCATTGCTGAGCAAAAAGGCCCTCTGAGGCACTGGGCCGCTAAGGGTTCAACTTTGTGTTAATTTGCAGAGCTTCAGGGATAATCTCTAACGAGTGTGTTAGAGCTGTTACGCTTACATTGCCTGTTCTCTCCAAAGGCTTACATGGTCTGGGGTTTCTTTAACAGACCAGTTTGCAATATCAGCTTTCAGTTGTTGTTGTGGTTTTTTTTTTTAACCAGCAGGTTTACCTGATGGCAAGTCTGCACACAAAAGGCAGCTAAAGGGGAGCTTTTCCCAAAAACTAGGAGTTTGAAAATGGAAGGTGAGTGCCGAGAACAGGACAGGTGAAATCAGCACTGCAGCAGCTACTATTACAGGACAAGGACAGTGTGGGATTGTTCCTAGAAAACTTATATCCACAGCAAATTACACAAGACTTATAGTGGTAGTACAGTGGAAATACAGTGAATTTTGTTTCTTAAGAAGGTGATTTTCCTTGGTCAGCATAAGCTCTGCGTTTTGCTGACGGGAGGCAGAATGGATTGTGGGGGCCTCCCAGGCTGTGCCAATATAAGGCAAATTTTACGGGTAAACCAGCATGTTTTGAATTTTTCTGATTGAGCAATGCTAGTGTGGTCAAGGCAGGATTTCTCCTGCCAATGATAGTAATTCTACTAATCTAGAATTGCTTACTCTGCTTCAGTGAAGCAAAGTGAACTTCATTGTTTTGAATAGAAATGGAAAGTAAAATTTGCTAGCTCTGGCTGCTAGCATTAAAAAATAACAGTAAGATGGGACTTAAATCTTTTCTAAAGATATTGATTTTGATACAGTGGAACACGCTCAGAAAACATCCTTAGCTGTCCAGAGACAGGAACAGGAGATGAACTCCTTTACATTTTCAGAAAAAAATGAAATTGGCACCTGCAGTCCCTTCTGAATGATTCTATCAATCATTGCTGCCACAAAAAATAAGTTAGAGAACTAGGACAAGTAAAATATTTACAACAAGATCTAGAAACTTCACAAACAGCTGTCTTAATATTTAGCTTGGAATTCAAACTGTGTTCCAGTTTCATACCACCACCACCACCACCCCCCCCCAAAAAAAAAATAATTGCAAATTAAATTTAGTTTGTGCACAAAAATACCAGTCAGTAAAAATGACCTGTTCCAGAGATGCATTCACATCTGGGAAAAAGATATCAACTTATTCCCCCGGTACCTCATCACTTTACTCTGAGAATGAGCAGTTTTGTTTCAGCACCGCGTGATTTAAGGATGTAACTATTGGTGATGTGTGATGGGATTGGGGAGAATAGCAAGTGAACCGCTCCAGGACAAAAAGCTTTCCAGCTGGCAGCACTCTGTGATCAATTCAGTTAGACAAGAGTAACATTTCTCTCTACAGTTCCCAAAAAGGAGTTAAAATACCCTACTAACGGTTTTAATAAGGTCTACAAACGGGCTGGAGCCCTCTAACGGCCACAGCAGCTTGGAGCCAACCTCTGTCTCAACGCAAGACACACCATCCAATAAATCCAGACTGCTGCGGTACCGCTGTCTTCGCTTCACACTCTGTCCAGACATTCCCCCAACATCAGAAGGACACGGAGCTGTTGGAGCGGGGACAGAGGAGGCCACAGAGACACTGCAAGGGCTGGAGCCCCTCTGCTGAGAGAGCTGGGGGGTGCAGCCTGGAGAAGAGAAGGCTCCGGGGAGACCTTATAGTGGCCTTTCAGACCCTGAAGGGGCTCCAGGAAAGCTGGGGAGGGACTCTGGATCAGGGAGGGGAGCCATAGGACGAGAGAGAACAGTTTTAAACTGAAGGAGGGGAGACTTAGCTGAGATCTGAGGAAGAAATTCTTGGCTGTGAGGGGGGTGAGCCCCTGTCCCAGGTTGCCCAGAGAAGCTGTGGCTGCCCCATCCCTGGAGGGGTTCAAGGCCAGGCTGGACGGGGCTTGGAGCAACCTGGGCTGGTGGGAGGTGTCCCTGCCCAGGGCAGGGGTGGGACTGGATGGGCTTTAAGTTCCCTTCGAACCCAAACTATTCTGTGACTCTACGATTCTTCCTAATCCTTCCCCTCTGTCCTGTCAGGCAGCATTTTGGAGCTGTTTTGATGCCGACGCTCAAGACAATCAGCCACTGAACGTCCAACAATGCCGCTGTGTGTCCCTGCTCAGTGGGCCGTGAGTATCCTTGGGAATTTCTTTGGTGCATTACTGTACACCCACCATCATCACACTTGCACAACAACATCACTTTTGGTTAGTTTCTAGAATAAGAAATTTCTAAAAATAGTTCAAGCCTAGTCTGCATTCAAGCACAAAGCATTTCAGGATGCGAGTTGTGCACAGTAGCTGTGTAACACCTCGCTTGCTTTATACCGCCTTTCCATGCTTACTTTTTCAACTAAAGAATTCAGATTTAGTATAAGACAAAACATTCTAAGGCAATTCCAGTAATGAGCTTAAGGCAATTCTTGGTGTGAGACCAAAAACCCTTAGACACTGAGGTCATTTGGAAATGGATAAGTTACCAAGTTCATAGAAATATTCTAAAAATACTTGAAAATAAAAAGTATCTTTTTCTCTTTTATCTCAAACCATACACGTGTGGCATTAGAAACACAAAAGATGAGTAAAGATAAATACAATTGTGATACTTCCTGTACTATCCATCATGTATAAAATATACTACAAACCTGTTTCACATAAATCACAACAAACCCAGGTTCAACCTGAGTTGCAGCTCGCGTATCCCAGTTTTTCTTCCAGTTTATCATCAGTCATTGCAGAACAGAAAGAGCTCAAACCCTCCAAGTAAGCAAAAGCTCCACAAAATATGAGTGCGCATCTTTTCTTCCAAGGAATGGGATTTATTCAGTCTCTCCATACCCAGAGGTCCGTAAGGCGGCTTGCTGCGTTTTTGATGATTTAAATGCCTCCAACAGTTGATTTCATCCATACAAGAAGCGTCCAGACCTTTTATTTTGCCTCACAAAGTGGGAAAGCAGGACTTAATTATAATCTATAGACAAAAAAATAACAGCTCGTTGCTGTTCTCAATGCAGCGTCGCTTTGCTGAGGAGTCCCAGGACCATGTAAATAAGAATTCCACGTCTCTTCCCCGCAGGGAGGGAGGGTGTTCCCAGTTATCTGTTCTGCATGTGGATGTCCACAGGTATGAAGGTCACGGTGGGATGCTGAGACAGGCTGTTGCTGTTCTGCCCTAAAGCCGGTGGCATTGCCGGTTTGGCCGTTTTGGGTTCCAGCTCGCGCTTCACTCTCATGTGCCTGTAAGGGTCAAAATGAAATAGTCACCAGGACTGGCACGTGCTGTGTCTCTCCCATGAAGAGTATTGGGAAGGTTCCCACGGAAGCAGGTTACATCGAACAGCTACTGAAAAATCAGTACAAGCCAGGATTTCATCCCAAAGATACTAAATGGCAAGTCAGCACATCTCGAGCGTGTAAATCTAACCCAATGCCCTGAAAAGTGAGACACTGCGCTCCTCTCGGGCAGCCTCGATGCCCACAGCAAACCTTCCCTATGTCAGGAGGAATCCCTAAAAAGAGCTTCCATCAAACGTCCTCCACCGGGAACCTCTTTCTGCTCCCTAGCAATTCAATCACAGCGATTCAGGACGCTTCAGTCAAGCACATTATAGTTTGCTTTCTCCAGGGAATTTTCAGCAACAAATGCTGAAATGGCCTGTTAGATGAGAGCACACCTGACAGTGGTTTTAGTCCATCTCATCTCACCTTAATGAAGGACAAAACTTGGCCACATACCTGTTGTACGTTTTCAATATAAGCAGAACCACTGTGAAAATAATAATCACTCCTACTACGATGGCAGCAACTATTGCTCCAGAACCTAGCAGGGAAGGAGAAAGGCAAAAAAAGCCTTATTTACAAAGCTGTCATTGTACTGTGTGAAGTTTGCTAAGTTTGAGGTCCATTTAAAAAAGAAAAAAAAAGCCACCACCCCACTGCTTTTCTTACTTTGGTAGAGACTTTGTTCTTGAGACTTCGTGGTCACATTTACTGAGAACTGAGTGTTATTGATCGGTGGGGCGGCTGTTGTCATCTTGATTCGGCTACAGAAAAAGAGAAGAGTGAGTTCATAAAATATTAACCAAATTTTGACAGCACAATTCAGTGATAATTAGGCAACAACCCATTAAAGATTCAGAGCTCGCTAAGTGCGGGCTCACCAAACTGGGGTTCTTCATATTTTCTTAGTGGTGAAAATTTGGCCCTGCTGAAGTCAATGGAAATCTGGCTACAGTCTAGTCATGAGCAATTTGCCTTACAATATACACTGCTCAGTATTAACAGGATAAAATCAGATATAAACACAATAATGCATTATTACCTATACATATACCTATACATATATATTGCTGTTACAGAAGTTGTGGATAAATGTAAGTATTTAAAATGTTTTATTATTTTAGATTATCATCTCGGGTTATGAGATTCAGATCACTGAGTAAATAAGCATGAAGAGTAATATGGCTTTAAGAAAGGAAAAAAAGTCAGCACGGAAAGGTATAAAAACATCTTTATAGAATAGAATTTAAAGTAGCTCCACTCATCTAACATGGAGAAAAAAAAACAACAACCACATTTAACATCCTGACTTGAAGCTCCAAAAGTTACGTGACAAACAACAGCTATCCCATGACACGAAAAAATACTGCAATGTGACTATGGCAGAAAGTTGACGTGAGTTTGGACCAGCCCCTCGCTTACGGCAGTGAGACCTGATCTCAGGTCTGTGATCAGAAGAGGACAAGCCTGCAGGTGGACAGCTGAAAATACGCCTGCTCCTGCATTTTGGGAGGGTAAAACTCTTGATATAAAAAGAGCAGCCTGTATGTTTACTGATTTTAAAAGCGTTTTCCAAATGTTTTCTAAATGTGACTGGTAACCTTCGCCATTAAAAGACTCCTTCAGTCTGAGAAAGGTGTGAAAACCACTTCAAACAGACCTCTGAAAGCATTTCAGTGCCCAGCTTCAGAGAGCTAATACCTTCAAACTATCCATCGAAAATTAAATTATTCTTCAACACCTGACACTGGAACTGAGCTTCCCGTTTCAGATGCTGCCTGGTACGACCAGCCAGGACTCTGTTATATGCCATTGGGATATTGTGGCTCTGTGGCTTGTTCTTGGTAGCTTTAATTTTCCAGAGCACAAGATATACAACAGCCAGGAAATTATTAAGTGGACAGAAATCAGAGGGTAATAAAGAGAAGTGCGAGCATGAAAGGCAGCGTCCCTTCCCTTCCCCCTAGGGAGGCTTTCCTAAAGGTTTCTGCAGACTCGCATCCACCAAACAGTGCACGTGTAGTGGCGGGGTGCAGTTTTGGGAGGCCAGGGGGACCCTGCCAGGGTGTTGTTTCGGGGCGGGGACGCTGTAGCTGGGTCAACACACGTGTACTTGGGAGGCTCCACCAACGGATGGATCAGGAATGAGAGAAATCAGTTACCGGCAGGAAGAGAAACCATCCACGTCTGCCTGGGTATGAAGGATCAGAATTGCAAGGTCGATTCACCAAATACTCCAATCCCCTTAAGTTAAAAAGGTTGGGTTTTTTTCTTAAAAAAAAAAAAACAAAAAAAAACCAACTCAAAAACCACTCTGTCTCAAGTCTGTAACTGGGTCATTCTGCTCTGACTGAATGATTCCTTTATTTAACCAAGGCCAAGTTAATTCAGCAACACGATCATCAACTGGAGTTGTAGATCTTTCCACACTGAAAGAAATATTTTGTCACAGAATCATAGAATCGCCTGGGTTGGAAGGGACCTTTCAGATCATCCCGTCCAACCATCAACCTAACTCTGACAAAAACCATCACTACACCCTATCTCTAAGCTCTATGTCTACCTGTCTTTTAAATACCTCCAGGGATGGTGCCTCAACCCCTTCCCTGGGCAGCCTGTTCCAACGCTTAATAACCCTTTCAGTGTAAAAATTTTTCCTAATATCCATCCTAAACCTCCCCTGGCACAACTTGAGGCTGTTTCCTCTCGTCCTATCGCCTGTTCCTTGGGAGAAGAGACCGCCCCCCTGGCTACACCCTTCTTTCAGGTAGGTCTTTGTCTTTGGAGTTTGCCCTGCGTTAACGTATAGCACAGTGAGAGGATTTACACAGGCCTTGGAGGAACCTGTGAGAGGCACCGAAACTCGGGTGACAGCGCTGATCCCATCTGTTTCCTCACCCATCCATTTGAAACCACGTCGATGGAGGTTGTGCCACTGACGGGCAGAGGCTCAGCAAAGCTGGGCGAGGATTTTGGCTACGAACATAATTCAGGAAAAGCCACCTCCAACTTTTACTTTGTTGCTCCCGACTCGGAGAGCACAAATTCCAGATTTACAGAAGCGTTTTTCTCCTCCTCTGACTCCTAAAATAAAAACCTCAAATAAATAAGGCTGAATATTTAGACACAAAGCCATGTAATATTCAAACTCAGTAACTTCTACCTGGTTCAAACCACCTTGGTAACGGTGAGCTGTTTGTGCATGACTCACTTATAACCAAAGAATTTTTATTGTTGTCAGCGAAACCGCCTGTTTACAAAAAAGGATGAATTTACCCGACCAGGTGTAACGATCTAAGATGCAATTTCAAAAATGCATCAAGTCTTCTTTTTTTTCTGCATTGTATAGCAAGTTAAGAGGTCCAAGGTCTGTGTCTCAGGCCAGGGTGGGAGGTTCCAGTCCTTAATTCTTCTGTTTTACCTCCAGCAATCCCAGCTCCATTCCTCCCCCATGAATCAGCGGGGTTTCGCCTGATCCAACCTGTGCGGCGAGACTCAAGGACCCAGCAAAATCCAGCAAAATCCATGGGAACCTGCTGATTTCAGGGTATTGCGGGCTGGATACCACTCTCTTTAGAAAAAACCACTTGGAACGTCAAGAGGGCTCAATAAAAACTAGACAGCAGGGGAGAAGAACTGGACTTTGATACAGCAATCACGGGACATTCTTTCTTTATGACACATGGCGCGCACTTCCCCCTGTGCACACACACCTGAGAGCACTAATTCACCCGCAGCTCTCCAGACTGGGGCTGGGGGCACACACTGCCGCTTATTTTTGCATCCCCCTATTACGGAGCTGGAAATGTTTCCGTAAAGTTAAGCTTCGGGCACATTTCCATCTAAAACACCTTCGCAGATACAAGCGGAGAGGTTGTTTTGGCAAGTGGTAGCAATGCCCCCATTTATCCAGCCGAATTCTGAGCTGAATGGCCGCGCTCATTCGCAGCAGGATGGGGATGGGGGATCATCTGTCGGGTGGCTCCTGGCAGCTCTTGGCAGCGACAGGAGAGGGGTGATGGGGAACAGAGGGGTTTGGTCAAGTTTTTCCAGGAGAACTGGACTTTGAGAGCCAACACCCTGCCAGGGGAGGCAGGTGCTGGTTAGGAGACACACAAATTCAGCGCTTTGCCACCCAAAAAAAAGAGCATCAAGCTGTGTTGCAGGCTTTAAATTAGACAAAGTCGGCTATTGTTTCTCCAGCAGTAATATATACTAGTTTTGACCCCGAAGCTCAGTTAAAGAATTAATTCATCCTTTCAACTGCACTGCTGCACAGACAGTGTTTTCATCTTATATTGTGACCAAACACAGGCTGAAAACCAGGTGATTTTTCCCCCCTTGCTTATCCAGGTCTAAGGAAGAGCGCTGGCTGACAGCTCTGCCGCGCTGGGACTTGATGCCCTTCCCAAAAACGTCCACAGGGCAGGGTCTTAAATCACAAAAACCACTAGCGAGGACAACAAAACCCAGCACCATTTTGCTTGATTTCTGCACTGTATCACAAAAATTTTAGAATAAATTTTTCACTGAGGGGGGTGAGCCCCTGGCCCAGGTTGCCCAGAGAAGCTGTGGCTGCCCCATCCCTGGAGGGGTTCAAGGCCAGGTTGGACGGGGCTTGGAGCAACCTGGGCTGGTGGGAGGTGTCCCTGCCCAGGGCAGGGGGTGGCCCTGGGTGGGCTTTAAGTTCCCTTCTAACCCAAACCATCCTGTGATTCTATGATTCATTTGGGCTCAGCTCAGCTCGCGCAACACCCTGAGCAGCGAACTCACTCCCATCCAAGGGAGAAGTTAATCCTTCTAAGTCAGTCCAGAGTTTTTCTCCCTTCCAAAAAGTAACAGGGCTCAAGATGCTCACCTGGCTTGTGAGCATTCCCCAGAGGAATCAGGTGGGTGCTTCAGCTCCATTCCTCCACCTGAGCAGCCTGACCTTCCCCGTCTTTGCCAGAAGGTTCACCTTGTCTGATCACAGCAAACACCGAGTGGTTTGAACCTGCAACATTTCATTCTTCCCAGCTGTTTTCTAGCCACAGGGGAATCAACTGAGCATTCATGGCACAGCGCAGAAAGGAAACAGGCTTATATTTAAGAGTCACAAACTCTGCTCCAGCTCCCTGTAACATCCATCCTTGACCCGAATGGCCTCACAGCCGCGTGCTCCCACGCTCGCCTGCCAGCAGCATCACGAGCCACGAGAACCAGGAACGCCACCAGCGTTTAACTTCAGAAAGTCAGAAAAACACAACGTGCTTCAGTGAGACCTGGAGGTGCCTGCATTTCCCTTGCGAGGCTCCACGAGGGAGGAAGGGGGGAAAAAAACCCCCAAGTTCAAACTGGCCAGTGGGAGCCGCGGCATAAACGTGGCCTCAGGGAAACAACCTGTTTGGAGCCTGTGTGTTCCGACGTGTGCCCATGTCAGACCAGCACCTTTATGGAAGCATTCGTCTCAGGTTCTGGCACGAGCTCTCCAGGTTTAGCTGTTGTTAAAGCACATATTAAAAGCATTTTCACTTCCTTGCCAAGACAAAGTTACACAAACTGCAGGCAACTCTACTGGGCAGTAGCAGCACCAAGAAAAAAAACCAACAGTAATTCTACCTGCGTGGCTTATATCTTTGCAGAGGAAGACAGAGGCTTGTATTTTCACAGAGGCTCACGCAGAGGACGAGAACTGAGGTAGTGAAGACAGGTCCCCAGTTTCGAAAGCCTGGACATTTGAACCAGACAGACATTGTCGTCGACTTGCCCAGGAGCAATGTCTAAACCGGGCTGTGAAACTGCCAATTTCCCAATTCTAATTTTCTGCCTTAAAATGCTGGGCCACACACATTTCTCCTTCTCCCTCGGTGTGAATGCGCTTATTCATGGGAACTGCAGTAACTCCACTGCGTTCAGCGAAGCACATTCACATGGTTAAAAAACACTCCGGATCCTTCAGCGTAAGACTGTCCACGCAGAGAAGCCAGGACAGGGAAGCAAAACAGGACAGAGATATTTTCCCACTGGTTACAGGCCAGGATCTAAGGCACACGCGGATTAGAAGACTTGTGAAATACATGTCAGAAACAGGATTTGAACTTCAAATGGAAAAAAACCCCACCATACCACCACCACCATGCTGGTGGCTGAGGTTCCTGCAGCTCAGATGTAACCTCCCGTTCCCGAGCTGTTCAGTGGGGTCTGTCAGGTCGAGCTCAAATGCCTGTTGTTGAATTTTATGTTTTTAAACCCCCCGACTCCCTCTCTTTCACTGACAAATATCGTACGTGTCATCTGGAGCTTCCCACTAGCTCTGGCCAGTTGTTTGGGATTTCCCATCCTGGACCCACTTTACTACTTGTCTAAATTTCCAGGCAGACCCGTGGAAGCCGGGATGCAGTACAACCCCCTCCATCCAGAAACGCTACACGAAACTGAAATTTTAAACTAATACATCATCCAAAAGAAAATGGTCTGTTTAACGTGCTGTGATTCTATAGTAAGGCTCTTTAAAAGACATTTACAACAAATCATTTGGACCAATGGTTGCGTTTGCAGAAGATTGAGTTACTTCATTATTATTTAGATCTGAAGTTATTAATTTAAGAGGAAAGGAAATAACATTTTAAAACAAAACGACCATTTACATGTGATACACATAGCAGATATCAAGAGAGACCTGGGAGCAATTTTGCAGCTTATTCCTGAATGGAATGCTAGAGGTTTTCCTTTGTGGGCAGCTTTTTAAAATTATTATTAGAAGGCTCTTATTCTATATTTTTAACTTATGACTGTACACACATGAGATGCTAAAGTAACTAACCAGGAGTGGTGGAATCAAGAGCAAATAAGAAGTCTCACAGGAGCTACCTTGCTCTCAGAAAAGGCAAAGGTGCAGTACGCTGCCTGGCCTTTTTTTTCGGAGGAGGGATTCCTTCCTTTCCCACAACACACAACCATGTCTCGAGACTTCAAGTAAAATAACTCACAGACTGAGCCCACCGATTTCCAGGTCCATGAGGTGGCCTCCCAGGCTCGGGCAGTGTCTGTAATGGCTCTTGTTTTTGCGGAAAAGCCCTTTCTAACAGCGCAGCGTGACACACAGGTGATGGACTCCTCCGTCGGGGCCGGAGGTAGCTCACAGTTCCCTGCACTGTGTCAAGACGACCATACATCGTATTTTTCCTTGGATGTGCTCTTCCACCAGAAGGCTTTGTCTGAGCAGACATCAAGGGTTTTCTATCCCTTGTGGCATCTGGACATGCTCTGTTTCAGCCATCGCTGCACAGATTCAGTAGCTCAGAGAATGGGCGGCACATCTGGAAAGCTGGGATACATCCCCTGTGCAGCGAGTGCCACGCTTTCTGGAAGGGATGGGATGCACTTCTGTATGACATTTTACAGCAAATCAGTAGAGATATCCCACTGCATCCCAGAAATGCAGCTTGTGTGCTAGGGGCAGCTCATATGCACACAATTCAGCCAGGACAATCAACATGAGGGACACAAGGGACAGTCAACCCATAGCACAGAACAATGCCTGAGGCTGATTCCCAGCTCATTGGACATAGCGGGAGCTGGAAGCCCCTTCTGTGCACAGAAATATCAGCAGAACCGTATTTCTGAGCAGCAGCTCCCACCAGTGCCTGGCAGCATAATTAACCCGCGATTTAGGAATGAAAAAATGCAGCCTGGTGGGCTACAAGACTCATCGCTGCAATGGGCGAAGAAAATCCACTGGCACTGAAAAGCGACGGCTGCTACGACAGGTACAAGCCACCGCAGGAGCTCCAAGCCCACATGGGCTCCCCAGACACCACACGGGCTCCCAAAACACCGCACAGCCAGGCTCTGGGCTCGCAATAAGGTGGCTCAACCCACTGCATGCTGATGAGGTCCCAGGCACTGCATGTGGTCCTGGGAGCGCTCAGGTGGGGGGCGCAGGAGGGAAGGATGTGTAATTAGCAGTTAAATATTACCTGGGGAAAAAAAACAACACCTGATTCAGAAAGAAGAAAAATGCCTCCAGGCACCTGTGCAGATCTCGAGGCAGGAATGACTCATGGAGGAGGGTGAATGAAACTCAAGGTGACAAATTCGAGAAACCATCAAGGTGTGTGCTCGGATGGAAAGCGAGAAAATGAATCTGAGCTGAGCCCTCGGTTAGAGGCTGGCAGCGGTCGGTGGCATTGCATCACGCAGCCCTCAAATCACCGTAGCCGACAATTCGTCTCCGCTGTTCAAAGAAATACCAGCAAAGTGCATGTTTGGTGGCAAATTCAGTGGATCTGGACAAATAAACCACAAGAAAGCAGCCTGCCCTTAAGGACTGTCTGTCTCTGTTCCTGCAGGAGAAAAGCGACCCAGCTTTGTGCACGTACTGCTCTCGAAAAGGCCCTGTTGGTGCAAGAGTCGTTTCAGCTCTTCAGCAATATCTCTGGAAAACTCCCTACAGTTTTTCAGGTTCCTATAGAAGAGAATTTTTAAAAAACCAAACCATTGCAGATTCAGCTATGTTTTTGCAGAAGCGATTACCAGGCTCTGCAACTTGCTGGATCTGCCATTTACTGAAAGGCTGGTGTAGAAATCCTCTCTCACCTGGATTTTCCATCAGGGCATCTGCTTTACTCCAGGAACAACCCATAAACGTTCTAAAGCAGGAGAGAGGGGATGAAGACTGAAACTCTGAGCATGGCAATTGCAGCATTTACTCTCGATCAGGGAGCTGAGCGATGGGATGAGGGGGAATGGTTTTAAACTGAAAGAAGGGAGATTCAGATGAGATCTGAGGAAGAAATTCTTTGCTGTGAGGGGGGTGAGCCCCCGGCCCAGGTTGCCCAGAGAAGCTGTGGCTGCCCCATCCCTGGAGGGGTTCAAGGCCAGGTTGGACGGGGCTTGGAGCAACCTGGGCTGGTGGGAGGTGTCCCTGCCCAGGGCAGGGGGGGCCCTGGGTGGGTTTTAAGGCACCTTCCAACCCAAATAATTCTGCAATTCTACAAAATATGTTCCCACATCCTCACAGAGCGATTCAAGAGTTTTTTCCCCAAGAGGGGTTCAGAGCTCAGCATCCCGCCACCAGGCCTGGCACTGCCCTGCCTGCAGCGGAAAGCATGGCCCCTCTCCCGGGATTCTGCTCCCCCCGCCGTGTTGCCTGCCTGCCTTTTACTTGCCACTGCAAAGCACCGCAGGACAGATGTCGCCCAGCCCAGTTCTCACAGGCAATTCAGAGAAGAGGAACTCGATGGCCCATTTTCTGTTACTGGAACAGGACCGATAGAAACCACAAAAACAATATCAAAGCATCGTATCCAGCTGCAGAACAATATGAAATTAATTAACGTCAGTAGCACAGGGCAGATCTGGGCTCCTGCTGTGGCATGCAGATCTGGAATCAGATCCAATTCCAAAGTTTCCCAGAGTTCAGGGAGTTTTTATATCTTGTCTGGCCAGTTTGCATCCCTTCCCTGTAAAGGGTTGGCTGAGTTACATGTGTGTAGCAAAGCAGCTTTCTGTGGGGGTTCTGACAATGAAGTTTTTTAGAGACACCAAAATGTATTTGTCTAACCGTGTTGTACACACCCAGGTATCAGTGACCTCTCGTGAAGGGCACAGCCCCAAGAGAAGAGGAGAAACCCAGCAAAAACGTCTCGTGCTTTGCCTAGACGTATGGGGAACTTGCCTTACAAATCAAAGAACTGCTAAAATACCGTCAGCCACTTGTGACAAGAGAAGGAAAAAGGTGTTACTTGGAGCAAATTAAGACTCACAAGGACAGCAACTAACCAAAAAAGGAGAACACAAGCCAAAGGCATTGAAATCTACAGCCTGTCCTCCACCTTCCTTCCCAGCCCAGCCAAACCATGGTTGGAGTCCACTGTCATTTGTGAATGATTTCCCTCAAACCAGGACTGGGATCCCAGGCTGGAAAACCACTTCTCCCAGATCCCATACCATCACACACCTCCCTGGCCAGTCCCTTCTGTTCTCCGAATCCTTTGTTGCCTGTGGGCAAGCCACTTACCCAATGGCACATAGATGGAATGAATCCAAGGAGGAAGGCAATCCCAGAGGTGCCTTCAGGTAGCCCTCGCCATGTCCAGCAGACCCAGAGAGACGGGAACAGCTACTTCTGGATTTACCTTGTACCGAGATTCCCACTCGCACTGTGCCCCACGGCAGGCTGGAATGAGTTCGTACCCTGAGCCGCCTTTCATGGCGGGCAACGGCTCTCCACATTTATCAGCACAAACGGTAACGCGTGAATCAACACGGCTCCTGTTTGCTGGCAGACGGGTGTTCGTTTCCCTTTTCTAAAGACAAATACATTTGCTAGGTCAAGAGTTTTCAGACTTCCATTACAGATTAATAAGTAAATAGGAAACTTTGTCTTTCCAAGTTATTATTTGGGTTTCTGTCCTGCTCCGAGCAGAAGCGTGAAACAACTGTGCAGCACGCAAGGCTTCGGGTCGGCACAGCAGATGATGGGCTGCTCAAGCCCCCCAGCGCTGCTGTGATCATCCACAGGCTCATTTCACCCTCCCCAGTCTGATCCCCACCAAAAATCACCTGCCAAATCCCACCAAAAACCACCTCTTTGCAAGCACGCAGCTGAGCGGTTCCGTGGGATGAATCGAGGTGTGTGTTTGGTCCAGGGGGTGGTCTCCATCCAAATGAGGGGTTGTGATCAAGGCAGAGCCCCTTTCCTTTGCCCACTCACTGGCGCTTGAAGCAACGGCACCATCAAGCTCGAAGCTGGACAGGGGGATGCCCTCGTAGCCGCTCCCGAACAGATGATGGCGAGGAAGAACTGTGACTCAAGGTCCCCTGGAATTACCTTCTAACTTTGTAGCTCCATGGAGGTGGTTGTAAAAACATTAAGCGATGTATGTCAGTGGGAAACTGGATGACTCAGATATCCCAGCAGCTTTTTTTTTTTTTTTCTTGCTTCCCTCCTCTGTGATCTCCATTCACATGTCATATCATCTATGCCTACTGAACCATATAGGTTTTTCATTTGCTTTTCCTGGTTTCTGTGAGTCTCAGTAAAAGCAGCACACTCATCCCTGCCACATTTTTCCCCCTCTACCACATGTCCAACAATAGGCTAGGTCCAGCCTCACCCGCCGGCCCCCACCAAGCCCCCTCCAAACACAGCGATGCTGATCCCAGCCTGCCACTGGGGCATGAGAACCCAGCGCAAGAGGTATGCCCTGCTTGTGTTATCACCCCGGGGCAGGTGCCAGCAGCCTGCAGGGTGTTCAGCAGCCATGGATTTGTCCCCCCAAGCATAGCTGAGCCCACTGTAGGCACTCGGTGACTCACTCACGGGCTGCTCCAGCTCCTTTGTGCATCAAATCCCGACTGATTCACCATTTATTGCTGTAAGAAGAAGAATTTAGCACAATAAAAGTCACGCTTTCAGTAGACGGATAGGAGTAGGGCTGGAGAGGAAACCTTCTCATGAATTACTGCCAACAAGGGAGACAAGTCTACTGCCGGTTGTAGTGGAGGTTTAGGACTGTTGTCCTCTGCCTGTAGCTCACACACGCGGTACAATGTGCTCCCCAGTTCCCGGACTGGATTTTCTGCCATTCAAGCTGTTCATCTACCAGAAAAATGCTGCTGTACGAACCTTTGCAAATCCCATATCCTTACGCTTTTTCCATGTTAAAAAAAATGCATAGAATTCTGTATGCAATGTAGAAGGCAACCCCTTTCACTGCGCAAACAGCAAACATTTCTACAAGTTCTGCATATGCAAACTTGTTGAATCAATGAGGCACATTCCTCTCAGGAACAGTGTGGAGACAAACACGTAGGCAGTGTGATACTCTACGCTTACACCCTGTCCTCCAGCAGAACCTGGCAAAGCTCTTGGCAAGCCCTCAGTGTCTAAACCTGCATCCACAGCCCAGCTACTGTCCATCAGCACGACAGTAATTCTCACAGGGCCACGAACTCCCCGATTACTGCACTGCCTTTGTCTTCTGCCTCCTAATCACTAAATCAAACCCTCCTGCCCAAACACTCCACCCAGAACAATGTATCACATTAGTGAAGTTTGTTTACAAAATCCCACGCTTCCTTTAGCAAGGGCTTCCTGGGGTATTAAATACATTAATTACTATGCAAAACCAGAAATCGCAGTTCAAACCTGTCAGCAACTTCAGCTTGTTTCCAAATAATGAAAGCAGTCGAGTTTTGTTCTGCGCTGGTGACGTTCAGCGAACTGTAACACAATGCTCCGAGCTTTCTAGTGCTTTTCATGTTAAATATTAGTCTGCCAGCCCTTTCTAGCACACTGCTCAGCAGATTTAAAGAAAAAAAAAAAACACACAACCAAACCAAACAAAAAAAAACCCCAAACCACCAACAAAACCTTATTCATAGTGCAGGGGTTGAATAAGTCAGGACAGGAGGTTCAGCATAACCCCGGTGATGAAAGGACACTGCTAATGAGAGAACGATCTTTCTCCAGCCGTGCAACACGTCTCTCTGGGGAGAAAACAACTTGCCAGCTCCGTTCCAGTCCCCATACCTGAATTAGTGAAACAACAGCTGAAGCACCAGTTTAGCAGAAAATCGTACCAGGACATCTGCTCTGTATTTCTTTCTGGTTTAGTTACCGATAAAAGAACGGTATGCTGCACGTAGAGGCATTTATATACAACCACTCGCACAAAAAACCCGGAGTAACCCCACTGAAACAACGATTCGCAGCCGTCCCACCGGCAGCAGAAAATAACTTAAGAGTTTTAGAGAGAAAAGTTAAATTTCTACCAACTGGAAATATGTAAGTATAGCCAACCCCCGGCAAGATTTTTACCCTACTCACGGGAGGATGCTGCGGCGCTTCAGGAGCTCATCGCCGGGCCGGGCTCTCCCGCGGCGGCGGCGGACACCGAGTGTCCCCCCGCCTCCGCCGCCGGGGCCGGGGCTGCCGCCGAGCTCGTCCCCCGCCGCCTCCCCGGCCGGGCCGGGAGCGCTGCCCGCTGCTGCCCG
>VXBH01003700.1:538827-554012 GCA_013400035.1 Rynchops niger
AGTCCCCCCATCTCTCCCATAGGCCCCATAAGATGCCTCCTGAAAGAGCCAAACTCAGTCCTTCTTGAAACAGTTGTGCGCGTCCTGTGCTTGGCACTGCTGCATTTCAGTTCCTTATCGCTGAGGGGCTCCATGGAGGCAGACAGCACCTGATGAGGCCCTGCTGTGCTTGAACTTCATGGGGAGATCTTCAGAGCTTTGAGAAACAGCCTGACTTCTGGGGTACTTCAATGCCCAAAGGACTTCCATGGCACTTTTAGAGAAGAATCTCAAACACATCCATCCCAGGGATGGAACAAGTGGTTTTGTCTACTCATTAGTAGAACCAAAAGGATCAAACTGGAAAGGAATCCTTGCCTTTAACCTGTACTTAGTTGGCTTTATTCTGCATTTCCCACTAATGTGTCGGGAAGAAGCGTGTGACCGCAGTCCCTGTCTGCGTTTTTTCCATATGGAAATCACACTCCTAAGAGGCACCTGTCCCTGTCTGATGCCTGATGCTGCTCCCTCTGGAAACCAGGGAACCACAGTAACAAACCTGCAGCCCTCGGTCTGGGCTCAGTTCGTGATTTACAATTGTTGAGCTGCCGTGCAGAAGAAATATCCCCTGCTCCTGCATCTCAGCTTCCCCATCTGCAGCCAGAACTAACACCACAGATATCTGTTTCTGTTATAAAGCAACCCGAAACATATGGATGAAACTTGCCTGTTTCAAAATCCTGCCTCTGTAGGGGAAGGCAGCAACAGCAGCTTCGTAATCATTCATAAATGTTTGCAGCAGATTTCCTGGGAATACCAGAGTGCATCACGCATAGCCACCCGGCTTCCATGGACGACCGATTTCCCTGTAGTGGAGGTTTGACTGTAAACACATCTATAAATTATTCTTCCTTGGTGATTTAAATCTGTGAATCCTCAGACCAGGCTTTGTCTGAGCTGGCACAGATTGCGCAGTGGGATGATGACTTCCTAACTTATTTTCAAGGCTTTAACAAGTAACAGTTAATCAGCTACCACTGGGTTGTGTAACAAGATGGGTTTATCTGCATGCTTCCTAATGCGTTCATCAGAGGGGATTTCCACGTGTTGCTGGGTTTGAGACATGCCACTCTGCTGTGTCATGGGGGCAACAAAGTCCAGGGTGGGGGTCTGGGCTGGCATCCTTGGCCTGGAAACTGATAAGAGACAGCCAGTGACATGAGCATAGAGCCAAGAATTTCTATTATGTTTACAGTTTCTCTTTGGGGACAGCTCTAAGAAAGCTGGGGCTCCTGGCAAAGTGAGTTTCAGATGCTTGGTTTGTGCCAGCTGGAGGAAGAAAAGGTTTGCTGCAGGTCCCACACACGCCTTTGTGCAAGAAGTTGGGCAACGCCAGCAGGCAGCTTCTCCTGGAAGCCAGCAGGGAACGGAGCATGGCTCTCCCACAGCATCCCCCTCCAGGGCACACGCCGGCAGCTGCTCCATCCCTCCACATCAGCATCTCCTGCAGCTCCACAGGACTGAGCTTCCTCCAGCACATCCCTGAACCTCACCTGTCACACCCTCCAAACACAGGTGCCTTTCACTTCCAGTAGCCCAGGGGACAAAACTTGTGCCGACCGCTCTGAACACATGAGTGTCTGCAGCCGTGGAGCCTGGGTATCACAGCCTCTGCAGAACCCCTTGTTTCACTGATAAGGCACTGCTAAAGCAAACAAGCTCATTAATGAATCACTGGTGGACAGAGGAAGGGCTTGGAGAGGGAGCACTGTGTGTTATCGCTGGGGTTGCCAGAGGGAAAGATGAAAAGAAAGATCCAGAGGGCAAAAGATTTCGTCCCGCACTCAAAATGTTTTCAAAGCTGGAGAACCTACTCCTGAGAGAAGCTGGCAAGCAGGTACCTTCCTTGGCCACCTTTAAATTAAGCCTTCAAAGGGAGGAGCAGAACTTCTCCAGCCCACAGGTGGGGTTAGATAAGAAAATGGAAGAAAGAGAAATCAGGAGCTGGCTCCAAAAATCCAGAGCGCACTTAGAAGTCACAAAATTTAGAGTAAGTATCAAAATTCACTGGGATATTTCTTTCTAGTGTTTAAATCACAGTTTTTCCTTTGCAGCCAGAAGGAAACAAAAAAAAAAACCAGACAAAAAAAAAAGGTAAGATTCTCACACAGTCCTTTATCTCCAGAAGCTGCTGCTTTAGAGAAAGCACCACCAGCTGGGACTCACAAAAGACAGCAGCCTGAAGAGACTGCCCCATCCCAGGCTGCACACACAGCCTGCAGAGGAGTTGGGATTAAAAATTAGGTGCTTCCTCACCTTACAGCTCTTACTGCAGTTTCTTCATCTACTTCTTCAGCTTCTTCCGCATGAGAAATACTTCCTTTTGGGTCACTCACAAGGTGGTGGTGGAGGAGTGCCCTTGACAGATCCCATCGGAGCAAAGAAGTCCCGAAGCAACCACCACAGCAGGGAGTGTGAGATGGGAGATGGCTCATAGCCAGCTCTTCTGCCAGGACACTCTTCCCATCAAGACCCAGTTATAAAAGCATTTCTAGTTTCCCTCACCCATGTACAGCAACTCAGTTATGTGAAGAAACCTGATGCTACATCTCACTGCAAACGTACAAAATCACCTTGGGCTGGGGCGGTGCTTTCTGCCCAGCTGAGGAGTGTTAGTATCTAAATGCAGCACTTGGCTTTACACGCTCTTGTTCAGTACAAAATAAGACATACTGAAAGTAGGAGATACCATTAATTCCACCTGATTCATCATGTATTTTTGTGCTCTGTGAAATAACAGATCACAATTGAAACCATCTTACCTCAGCTCTGAGCACTGGGTTCGCACGTACAACCAGAAAGTGCCAAAACAGAACCAGGCAGCATTTGGGTCTCTGCAGTTCTGCCTTTGTCACGTTGGAGCAGAACATCACACCCATAAACGTGTGCAATTTTCCTGATTTGCTTATTTGAGCTGGCAGGAGGAGGCAGAGAAAGGGCAGCATACACATCCCCAGGTGACAGCTCTGGAGGAGAAATACAACTAGTGCTCAGGTACACAAGTGTCACCACACAAAGCACTTTGGGAGTCACTGATGAAGATGTCTCATATAACCCTAAACTTGCATTCATAAACCTAAACTTGCCTCAGTGCTTGCACCAAAAAGCAACAGCCACATGTTCCATTTTACAAGTTGGTGCTCAAGTCCAAGTGAAGATTGTAAAGAAGAAAGAAGCCAGCACATACCATCGCAGTAAACAGATAATCATCTCCTGAAGAAACGTTTGTGTTTTCCTAACACAGGTCCTCCTTCAGTTTGGTGTTCATGATGGGCTGGTTCCTGCACTGAACCCCAAGCTGAACCCCATAGAACAAAACCACAGAGGCTTTCTTACCAGAGTTTAAGAATTAAGAGTTTCAAGAGCTGATTATTTAGCAACATTTCTTTTTGCACAGCTACCAAGACCCACATTAGTCACTTCCAGCTAAATTCTTCTGCCTCAATCACACTAAAACCCTGTGCAGATTATCACAGCTCCTTAAAACCAGAGACTGAAATCTCGGTAAGGATTACTCACCATTCATCTTTTCAAGGGAATAAATTTAGTTTGATTGGTTTCTTTACAATTACTGCCTCATCCTGCATAAACAAGAAAGAACATGAGGCTCTGCTCCAGGAAGAGGAGCAGTATGCCAGCTGCACCCTTTCCCTGCGTTGTATCCCTCTCTAGAGGAAAAGGGGCTTCTTTCAACAATGTACATGCCTAACTTGAAAGAAGTATGAACAGTTATATTTAAGTTAATAATTATAATTAATAATAATAGTCCTAACTCAATTTAAATAGTACAAGAAAGGAAACACCATCCACTGTGACCATCAGGCAGCCCACACTAATGTGGAAAGGGGAAAAAGTTCTGTATTTTCACCAAATTCCTTTCCTGTTGTCTCTGTGAATGATTACAAAAACCAGAGTAGCGAGGTACATTGTAAGCTGTTCTCCAGATCCCCTGTTCCTCCTCCAGGATGAAACCAGAGCAGGTGTCCTACATCTGCATCCAGTGTAAGGCCCAACTGCATCCCAAACAATCTGAAGGAATGGAGTCTGCGCTGCTTGGCAGATCCCTGGCCTAGCACAGAGCCCACCAGGCAAGGTGAGGCAAGACAGCGTTTGCATCTTTGCAATAAACCTTGCAGGGCATTAAGAGCTTATACAAACTCATACAGCACGGCACACCCTGACGAAGCTGCCAGGCCTTAGAGGCTTCTAAACAAGGCCATTTCCTTTGTGGCAGGTATTGGAGGAAAGACAATTGCATCCTTCTCCTTTTAAGTAAAACACATTCAGAATTTGTGTACGAAATATCATCTACATTAGAGAATAAATATCGGGGGTCCCACTGGAATGGAATGGCACACAGCAAAACAAACTAGAACAAGCCCAGTATAATTGTTTCCAGGCATCACCATGTGCTAAGTACCCTTTCAACTATTAAAAAAGCCACCTTAATTTATTAAGTGCCATCTCTGCTACAATGCTTGAGAAGGGGTGTGAACATCTACAGTGAAACCAAGTAAAAGCTCAATAAAAGCAAACGTGTTCCCTAAAAGAGAACAAAAGAGAGGGAGGGTGTGTCTTTCCCAAGGGCTTGCTTAGGACCTCAACAGGTCCTAAATTTATAGCTCTTATACTGTTAGCTGTAGCCACACACTGGGCTTATACCTTGTTACGTACAAAACTCCGCTTTCAACATCAGTTATTCAGTTTGCAGGTCATCAGACGCCAATCCTGATCTTACCCTGTTAGCAGTGCTAGTGGAGAACCAAATGAGATACTGGGATGCTCCAGAAAAATCCTCATGAAGTCAATGAATGTCGAAGGACATAACTCTTAATAGAAGAAGCTGCAGGTCAAATTTCCAATTTGCCTGCAATTAGAAGGGTAGATAGCAGAGCAAATATACTGGGACTGTCCCAGCAAGAAAAAAGAAGAAACATATTGCAACAGATGTCACAACCGACTACAAATTCATTGAACCTAGAATTGTATTATGAAACCAGGATCTTAGTACTGTACTTGTACCCACAGTCACAAAAAGAATTACCAGCCATACTTGCAAGGGATGGGACTGAACTAGAGAGATGAACTGACCTGTCCTCGCAGAAGCGCACATCTAAGCCTGGCTGCCCTAATCCCTGCTTGCTGTGCCACGTTGCTCAAACAGGAACACGGTCATTGGCTATAGAGTCAGAAAGGATGCACAATTAGTTATTTTTATATTTTATATAACACAGCAAAACAAGAGATTGCCATAAATATCTTTCCCACTGCCTCACCCTATGCTGACATCCGGGTTTCCGCTGATACTATAGTTGGAATATGTTCGCTTCACCAAGGAAATCAAACATTCCCTTCTGCAAGCCTCAACATGCCAGCGTGCTAAAATGCAAGAGACCTTGTTCAGAAGAGGATTTGAACACATAAACCTTTAAAATACATGTTTTCTAGTGTGACTTAGCACAAATACAATTTAAAGATAAAATACATGAACAGTGAAGGCACAAGACACCACCTGTCTCTCCATTACGGGGGGTACCACGATCCCGACCCAATGTCTCTAGCCCTATCTTTAGTTGAAGGGTACGGAGACATTTAAACAGAGGTTGTACAAGCCTTCCTCGAGCTGTAGGATTGATGTTCGGAGACAACTCACTCGGTCAACAGCTACAGGAGAAAAAGTATTTAATCTTGCTCAGAACAAGGGCAAACAGCTGCCCAAGCACACATTCCTCCCAGGTGTCAAGGACCACAGTTCCTCCCCCTGAATTCAGCATCGCCATCCAGCTCCATCGATGGCTCTCCGCACCTCCGGCTGACCCTCACGCCTGCAGAATGGAGAAGTCCCAGAATGATGGATTGCAGGTGCTGTGTAAGCCCACAGAGGAACAAAGACTTACAGAGCCAGCCAGGTGTGTGCCTCCCCTTTGGTTCAGTAAAGGAAATACTTCTGCATTTTTCTCCCAGGGAATGAGGCTTGGCTGCAGTCTCTTTCCACATTAAAAGCACACTGGACCGTGAACCCCTCCTAGCAAGTTTTACACATTAAGCGGAACAATTAAACCAAACCCAGTAAGCGTAAGACTCATAAGACAATCTTCTGTTCTGGGCTAAAACAGATCAGTAATGCAAAACCAGACAAAAATGGAAATATAACCTTTCAGGGAATAAATTAAGCAAGAGACATTTTATGCATGAGGTCTTTCTGGGGGGAAGCAGTTCAATTACAAGGTAGAAATAAAATAAGCAGCAGTAATCACAAGAGTGCAAAAACAGGGCCCATTCTTAGTTATTATAAAATAAAAACAAAGCACCTCCGGCAACTTTTTCTCCAGAACACACAGGCAGACTGCCCAAAGAAAAGACCATACATTTTTTCAGCTGCTTCTCAAGAAGAATGCTTTAAAGGAATTTGGGATATTTATTTATACAAAGCACAAGCTCAGAAAGGGCTGAGTTGGTGTCTCTGTGCTACTTCTAAAAATAGCACTTCGGTTAATATCAGGTCAGTGATCAGGAGAAACAGGTTCTGATGGCCATTACTGAATCATCATGCGGAGTACATAAAGCAAACTTGAATTTCATTTATTTTACAAGGAAGGCTCTGTGACCGTGGAGGTTATGGATAGAGTGAAAGTGGAGTAGAATCACTTTTGATATTGATCAAGCGGTAAATTCAAGTTTCCTTTCTGTACAGCCTCTGCTTTGCCCCCTCCTCGCCCACCCGCACCAGGCTTTGCCAGCAGCCAGGCACCTCATTCCCTCCAGCTCTGGTGAAGCCCTGCCTTCGACGCCACCTCTGGGGCAGACACTGCTCTAGACAAAGTCTCCCATTATATTTGCACTGTCACAGAAATGAGGAACGGCTCCACATCCAGTAAAGGAATGTGATTTTGTAGCATTTTTAATATAATTCAATTATATTGCACCAATGAGCACTGGGAGAAGGGCACACAGCCTCCCTCTGCTGGCTAACACAAAAAAATGCCGAAATTTGCCTCTGTGAAAGAAAGTGGAACCTGGTGGCAAAAGCACGCACAGTGCAACAAGCTGATGTTTTGCGATTTTGTTGATTGATGCATGCACATTTTATATAAAGTCTGACCATTTCCTTCCTGCGGAAATGGGTCCTTGGAGATTTTTGAAAACAAGTAATTATTTATCTTTATTACAATAAAAACTTACAGAGCTCAGTACTGCAGCCCAAACCGGACATTCTCCCCCACAACAGGCTAAGCAGGTGTCAAACTTCATTCAAACCATTCAAAATTAATGTGAAGGAAACATCCAACAGAACTCTGCTGTGACAGGCACCCCACACCACCACAAAAACCCTCTCAGTCCCTCCTTCAGACCAGCAATTCCCAGGATTTTTCTACTGAAATCCTTCACTTCTTCAGCACTATTCTTCCAACAATTTGCTTATGGAAAACCACAAAATCCCTTGACTGTTCACGCAATTGCACAAGCACACAATACCACTAGAAAACTTACATATCAAACTTGGGCTGATATGGAATACAGTTAAAAACCCACATGTGAACGGCACTGCATTATTTTTATTTTAAGTGTCTTTACACAATGAAAATATGTTGGAATGCAAGTTGTTATACATTTTGCACAAGACACATTGACGTTACTTGCTTGATTTGTGTTATAAAACTGTTTCTGAAGGTTTTCCACTTATTCCTACTTACAGCAACTTCTACAATGGGGTAGGAATTAGACAATTAACAAAATATAAACACCACAGAGAATCCAAAACGGACTTCTGGAATTTTAAAAATACACAAGCCTGATGGACAATACAAGCTTTTTGTTATGTTTGGGTTTTTTTTTTTTTTCTTTTTAGTAACATGGAACAGTGAGACAGAGAAGTCAGACTTTATTTTAATACCTGAAGAGATACATAAACATCATGCCTGTTGAGGCAAGATGAACAAAACCCATTTTCCTACCTTTTTAATATGTACTATTCCTGCCTCTGGACCAAGGACCTGCCTGCAGGATCCCATTTTGCAACTTGAAGCTGGTGGCAGGAAGGGATCACAAGCTGGCACAAAACGGAGTTGAAAACTACCATGCCCATGCAAATTCATTACCATTACTTTTTCTCTCCGCTGTCAATCAAGGGAAAACACTTTTGAAAATTCAATAAGCACATCATGTATGACTGAAACACACTAAAATGAATTTGAAAAAGGCCAATTTCTGAATGATTTATATATATGAACATCAGCAGCCTGGTTTGTTCAGAAAGAATTTTATTATTTTAAATAGAAAAAAGAAGAATCTGTCTAGACTAAAAAAGGTTGGTTATAAAATAGCATAAAAGCATAGAAGCATATATCATTATACTGAGGCATATTTTCCTCCTACTAAAACACTTAACACAAGATCACAAAATTAAATATCTGTATGTTAAAAGATGCATCCTGGTCTCCTAAGTAGCAGATGCTCTATCAGACAGACAGGATGCCACACCGAAGAAGTCTAAATGAAAAACAGCAAACAAGAGCTGAAACTGCATAAACCGGCTAAGCCAGGCAACTGATTGTCTTAAAAAAATATGAAACAGACTGGAGAAGTTTCGGAGCACAAGTTAAAAATTAACACTAGATGTTTTGTCTCCTAATATAACTTCGTCATAACATAACAGTCATTTATTCATTTGAATTCATTTATAAATGTAGGCCATGTCTAGGACTGTAGAAGAACAAACGTTACCTTATTTTCAGAGAGGATCAGAGACAACACATTCATTAGCTGAATCCATATTTCACTTTACATATCATAATTCACTCCTAATTAGGTGTCAGTGCAAACCATTGTACCTATCAGCCTTCCATCACAGACAGCAGCAGCAGTAGTGCCGGCGACAGACCAGGAGTCTGTCTTCTCAGCGGTCTGTGGCTCCTCCTCCTGTATTCTTCTCTGCGTAGTTAGCAAAACTACTTGAATTTAGTTCCATACCATACGTGTACTTGTGCCTCATGTCAAATCAAAAACACATACTTGGTATTTCTGAGAAATGCAAAGATTAGTCTTCACCTCAGAAGATTACTAGCTGGGAAGGAATTTTAGCATAAAGAATACATTTCACTTACATTTAACACTATATTAACTGGAAGCTGTTGTACCAGTATAGATCAGCTTTTAATTGCTATACAATGAACTTTCTTGAATCCAATTGTGACAGTAAGTAAGATATTATTTCAGCACTTGGTACATCACACTGTACAATATAAGGAAAAGGGTAGCATCCTAAAAAAAAATCCAACCAAAAACAGAAGAAAAAAAAACCAAAACAAAAACAACAACCAGACTTCCTATTTTTCACTACTTCAAGTCAGGTGGATTTGCTACACTTGGGGGACTAGTCCCTAAAATTAAAGTGCTTTTCAGAGCATTGGCATCCAAAATCTTGAACATGAGAGACAACTACAAGTAAAATCTGTTGTTGCTATACATAACATATAGCAGCAGTACAGACATCAACACATGTACTCATTAAGTGTTTGATTTTTGATACTATCTTGAGCATCACACAATTTAACAGTGCATAGTACCCCCTACCTCCAGTGTACAATCAAATGCTTTAGATTCATTCAGTATTGTTGCAGGTGGTTCTGGACGCCTTGTCTGCATGATCTTCTGTTTGGGATTTTTTATTTCATCTTCCTCTTCTGTCTCACTTTCACAGACATGAACAACGACACTAGGAGTTGATTCTGTTCCTGCATGAAGCTCATACTTTTCCCCTGAAGAGCAGCAAATAAAAAATAATGCTAAGAACAGCCCCAAGGAAAAGCATTAAGCCACTTTATCTCAAAAACTCCTTAGTATCGGCAGTAACACAACTAAATATTCATTTATTCCCATCTGTCCTGGTTTTGGTTGGGAAAGAGTTAATTTTCTTTCTAGTGATTGCGGTGAAAGGAATGTCAATATTACCTATTGGGTTTAGGTGTTTCTAAGGGATATTTACACTATTCAAGGACTTTTTTTTCTCAGTTTCCCATAGAAGAACAGACAGAACAATGGAATTAAATATTCCATACCATAGATGTCACACTCAGTATATAAATGGGGGCTAGCCGAGGGGCAGGAATCCACTTCTTGTTTCTTATTTAATACTGAGACTATGACAAAATTCAATAAATGGATGTGATGTGGCTAGTACCACACAATCCAGTTCTGTGCTATACTTTCAATCAATTAATTAATTAAGTAAAAAACATGATGAAACATTTTATTCAAGTAAGAAACGTCACAAAAGACAGACTCAATTTCTTTTCACAGAAAGATAAGTAGATAAACTCCCACAATAACTATTTTTGAGGTTAAGTAACACACCAAAGGCAGGTAAATATTCCTACCTGGTCCCAGCTTGGAGACAGCACAAAGCAAGTCATAGTTTATCAGGGGAGTTGCATCTTCACTCTGTTTCCATCCAACTGGTGGAGATGCAGGTGGTGATATCAGGAACTGTTTAACAGGTTGTGGAGGAAGGAGGTAGGACTTGTCACCTATTTCACTGGATACATGTACCTGAAGACAAAAGACAGGAAATACAGAATAAGATGACAAATATTAATTCTCTTCTTATTTAGTCTACTTCCCCATCAATGCATGCCCATTCTCTGTAGTAGCAATGCTTAATTCAGCCTAGCTTTAAAAATAAATAACATAGCTTTTGCCATTCCTTGGTATAACACCTTGGAGAAATGCTGCAGGTAAGAAATTGGCCTCTATAAGTGCTGACAACGTAGTTGTATGGAACATGCAACAAGAAGAATATGCCGGTAAAGCACGTATGATAAAGAGATCTTTGGACCCACTTATTTTCTTTCTGCACATTTCTGTTTATGTATGGGGGAAGGTAGTTTGTGTCACTACACAGTGACTGTTACATACCAATTGCAACAGTGTAAACTCAAGCTGAAAAGCAAAACTCCCCTAAAGCATGAATTTCTCAATGAGAGAAAGTGTACATCTCAGCACAGAAGAATGAGATTGAAGGTAACTTCTGATATTTACCACAAATGAAACTCATGGGCAAACATGGAATAAAGAAGACACGGGGACACATCTACAACATCTTAGTGTCCCATAATACCTGTGCAAAGTACAGCTTCAGCTTTTTTCCACTGAAGTCCGTCTCATGCAGTTCTATCCGTGCTCTTGCTGCTGCCTCCGGATTGCTGAAGTTTATCCTTACTCTTCTAAAGCTTTTAAACAACTGGAATGTAACTTGACTATCATAGACCGTGAAAAGTGCTTCAAATCTTTCCTAGAGATGAAGTAAAAAGATTCTCCAAACACAAAATGAACATTTTCACTCAATGAAAACACATTTCCCTTTTACTTTCCACTCCCAAATCCCATTCATTTCCTTAATGGCCTAACTCTGCACATTGCATACTTCCCTCAGTTACCCCGACTTGCAAATCTGTATTCAGTGTAGCACTTCTTTGTCTCACTATTTAAATTTTAATTCCAAGAGCGCGTTGATGTGAACAAGCCTGTAAAACTCTTAATACACAAACTGCCACCTAGCGACAGTTACTCAAAAGTGCACGTCGACAAAAATGGTGGTACTTGCACATGACTTTCAGCCAAGCATCTCCAAATACACTATGTAAATCAGTTAACTTTTTAACTGAAATACTGAGTGTGTAAGGAAAACGTCAAAATCCTCAGGGTGAATGTATAAGACAACTTTGGAAGAGATAAAAATCTATTCTTACTAAACAACACTCATTCACAAAAATAATCTACATATAATCTAGAAAGGGAGACATCATCTTGCATTTTTTAATAAGATGACATACGATTTACGTAGTCTTATGCATTGCCTGATTTGTTTTCCAGTAAAACCAGCATCAATACACAATGCTAGAAATTAACTCTTCTACTGATGTGCACAGGCTAGCAACAACTCATGCCCTTTGAAGAAAAGCATTTAACATCAGGCATAGAAGTAATGGCTAAGGGTCTGTATCTCATTCTCTCTATAAAATACGGGAAAGAAAAAATAAAGCATCGCATCTGAAAATAAGCCACTAAAGACTCAACAGCCTTTTCTGGCACCTTTCTTTCATACCCATAGGAACACAATTACAACCAACTACAAGAGCAACAGCTCTTGTGATGCAATATCCTCCTCCCTACCCAAAAAGGGATCCGTAAGCTGCTCTACAAACTGTTCATGTGTCACCACGTGCACGTTCTCAATCGATCACTGTTCCTTCTATTTTAAATGTACTGTGTCCATTTGTTAGGAGCCCTGGCTTAGGAATTCAGCTCACGGTAAGTACTTGAAAGATTGACTTAAATATAAGCACACAATTGAGCAGCATTTCCTACCCGTGGACACCACACCTTTCCTGCAGATGTTGAAGACTTTTCAGCAAAACTGTAGGCTTTCTAAGTACTTTTGTAAACTGAAACTGAGGAAGTCACAGATGAAAGCTTTTATATCAGCCCCTCTATTTTCCCTCACTCATGTAGTGTACATAATTATTCCTGATGCTCTTGTAAGCAAAGGGAAAGTACAGATTTGACCGAATACAAATGTTAGCAAGCCAGAGAAGATTTAGTTTATTATAAGGTCTTTATAAGCCACTTTCGACGTGTTCAAATCATAACACACATCCTACAGATTTATAATACTCTTTTAACAGAATCCTTGCCTTGAAATAAAACATTTAAATTTGCTTTCAGATTTAATTTAAATCTGCCCTTGGATTTGGTATGTTGGATAAAGAGGGGAAAAAAAAAATCAGAAGAGCTTTTCATGGTAGAAGCACTGTATATCCATTAACAATTTCAAATGCCAGAAAAGTGTAGTATTTTTTGCTCTTTGGTAACTGTACTCATTCTGATCTGAGCTTACCAGGTAAATACTTTGGGTTGGTTCCCCCCCTCCCCCCGATTATAATATGCAGTAATACACTGAAAATCCAGACAAAAACATTCAATAGCTGTACCATTACTTACAATATTATACCCCAAATATGCCTGTCTCTACCTTACCTTTTCTTCCTGTACCTCAAACACAGCTTCATGAACACTGCAAGCAAAGAGTGAGGTAGGCAAGTCACTTAAATCCATCATCTCTTCCAAATCGTCTTCATTTTCTCCAAAAATCATCTGTTCTTCCTCTTCTTGGTCACTGCTGTAGAGGTCTGACTGGCTGTCGCTCCAGGACTTCATAGTATCTCTGAGCATCATTCACCCAAAGCAGCTCTACTTTATGTTCCAGTTTCTAGTAGGGGTCTGTCATTTCGGAAAGAAAACCAAACAAAAAAGAATGTGAAGATACCACACCTTCTTGCTTTGACTCTTCTTTAAGGCAAATCATTTTACAAAAAATATAAATCAATATGAAACTCGTTCTCATCCACAAAACAGAAGCACCATACCCCATTTCTGTAAATGGGATAAGACACTGCTGTTCAATCTATCAAAAGGACGTCACTCTGTCAAGTAAATGAAATTTCTCCTCTCTTTACTCTGACATAAATCAAGAATTACAGTATTGTTCTAGAAGCTTTTCTCCATGACACACTTTCCAGTTAATAGCAATTTTTTATTTAATAACTTAAAAGCACTTCCCAAGTAATCAGAGTAGTCTTCTGATACTTGAAGAAATATCTTTCTTTCATCAACAGGAACACATGCATACAGCAAAGTTAAAGCATCTGTCCAAAGCCTCTCCAAGCCAGTGGCAGACACAGGAACAAAACCCAACATCTCCTAATGTGAGGACATTTCCTTCTCCTAAGCACTGGAGAATACCTTTCCCATAGGTAAGGGTATCTACGGCCTCGAGTAAACACATCAAGGAAGGAAAGAAAAAAAAGCACAAACAAACAAGAGACTAAATAAAAGACACAATAAAAAAAAATTTAGTAGAGCATACTTTGCCACCTATTGCTGCAAAAATCATGAGGAGGTTATTGCACTACTGTATATTCTAATGCAAATGATAGAAAACACGTAACTGTACTATATCTAGATTTGGAGGGGTTGTGAATTTGTGACCAAACACTAAAAGAAAGGTAAGTAAATATATTAGGTTTCATTGACAATGATCTCATTTGAGTATTTGCTTAACTAGCTTATTTTTTCAAGCAGTCACTGAGAAATGCCATCAGCTGAAACCAATATGCATAAAAAAATTTCATAATAAATCCATGCTCACTCGTGGCAAAATATTTAAGACTAGTTTTCTAGTTAACAACACCCTAACACTCTCAACACTTTGTACTTAAGGAGAAATAGCACACGAAAACGAGAAAAAAGGATTTAATACCTATTTTAAGTATCTACAAACTGCTTACGAGACACACACACAAAGTGTGATGCCACATTAAATGAGTTAAATCAATGTAACCTCAGTGTGAACACATAAAAGCTGTCCGACGCATATAACTGCACACATAACTGCACCAGTTCACTGTCACACCTTTAGTCAAACCATTACAAAGTCACGCACAGACCTGGCTAAATTTTCCCAACACAGCAAATTTCAAAATTTTCACAGGGAACACTCCTGAGCATCACAGAAAGGATGTAAATGCAAGAAAACATGTGGTTGGTAGAAACCTATTATTTTGTGCTCACTGATTCATGCAAAAAGGAAAGCAAAATGGAAAAGAAAATACGCCAACACAGTAAAAACAAAAGCCACCATCTGGCTTGGCAGCAGAGAGTCCAAGAGAGTTCTGGGCTAATCAATCCAACATGCAACAGGATACAGGCACCTACAGTCAAGCCAAGCTACATGCAGACAGAATTGAGAGCAACAAGCAACCCTTGTCCTGGTTTTGGTCCTACCTCCCCAAGCTTCCTCGTCAGAAGGGAGTACAGATCACAATAAGAAACATCTAACCCACACATGACTGCTCCAAAAACCTGCTTTTCAGACAAATCAAAGAACGAGGAGACTTGCAAACAAGGCAGGAGAGAAAAACTGGCACAGAAAAAGGAGTGTTTGGAAACGCTGGCATGTAAATTCAAAGATTTAAATTAATAGTCAATAAGACAGGAAGTAAAGTAACATACAGATCAACATAAAAGTTGGTCAAGTTGGCCACATTATTAAGATCTTTAAGAAGTTCAGGCCCTGTGAGCCTCACATA